>NQII01003116.1:89618-191146 GCA_002778355.1 Clitarchus hookeri | reverse complement strand
ACACACACACTCACTCACTCTCTCTCTCTCTCTCACTCACTCGCACACACAAAGATATATATTCCAGAGTTTGACAGCTCTTGCCGCCAATGTATTTAATGCATATCAGAGTAACATTTCATTAGAAATACAGAAACATCCGCTGATTGTGAGTGAAGCAGTCATGGCATCCCAGAACAACATACTCTTTCTCTTCCATCAATGAAAAATAAAATAGCGCATAGTACAAATTACAAACAGCAAAGTATTTTGGGGTAAACCTAACAGTATAACACTTTACAGTACAAGTATTACATTTTTCAATACTTTATTGATTTAAAATTTGTTTACACGCATATTGCAATACATCATAAAATGAACTTATCTTCACCTGAAGGCAGGGCCTACAACGAATGACTGGCCATGTTAGTTGTTTGAGGCATGACTTTCGCATGTTTGCATGAGCATTTTTGTGGTTTAGTGTCAAATATGAAAATATTATAACAATTTTTGTGGGTTTTTATTTGCAACGTAGCGACTGAAAACCCCTAAATGTGTTATTATCGTGTGTATAACCTGATGAGCAAGCAACACAGTCAAGCCGTAGCATATGAGATTAATCACGTCGTAACGGTCAAGCAAACAGATACAATTTTTGTTTCCGTCAAACGTAAACACGATGCAATGCTGGTGTAATGTTTTGTTTACTTTCAAACTTTAACCAGATATGCTTCTACGTTAATTTATTAGATTCATTACAAGCTTCAGGAAACGTTCAGGCATTGAATTTTACAGCTATTTTATGTAGGTCGTGTTTGAATATTAGAAAATAGCTCATTAACAAAAGAGAATGTAATTGTACCAAAATGCTAACAATTCAATACCTAGGCAAGCAACAAAAATTTTGTTTTATTTTCAAATTTAATTGAAAAACTGATTTTCCCACAGATTTAGTACCTTTTTGTTCCCCGCCTGCTAGGTTAGCAAAGACATCTGCATTGTGTTCCACTTTTTGGCTCGTATTAAACAATAGGATTAAATGAAATGTATAAGACTATCACCCAATGTCAACAATATTTGTGTGCCATGCAAATTGTTAAGAAGTGACGTGAATTACTTTGCTGAAAACAAGGAACATACATAAAGTTTACTCTGCTCATGTTAACGATATACCCACTGAACTGTCTCTTGAAATAAATACAAATAAATTTAAAAGGAGTACTACAAAACACAGCCGCTATAAAATAATTGGTTCCGCCACAATTTATTCAACTTTAAGTATGGAAGTTTTACGTGGGGCTTACACATAACCGTGTGGCAAGGGAACTGGACTGGGATTTTATAAATAAAAGCGACCCGGGAACGAAACAATATAATAAAACTGGTAACAAAAGTGTTTCACAGCTCCTGTGTCATAAAGTGACATAAATTTCCTCATGTTTGAGCAGCTTGGCATAACAAATTTAAACAGGTTTTTAAGAGTTTAAAGTGTTTTAAGATATACTCGTACACCAGTACTGAATACAAAGGGCATATTTGAGATTTAAATACATTAACAAATGATAGCCAATTTATTTTGAAATCCCACTAAAAACAACACAGTATTAATATATTTTGACAGTCAGATGGAAAACACATGGTGGCGGAAGAATACATAATCTGTCTGTTTTCATCTGATCTGTCAAAATCTGGGAAACTTATATGAGACAGAGTACATTTAAGCTCCACACTCATGCTGACAAAACTGAATTGGTTGTAAATGAAGTCATTTCATCATTATATATATAGTACGAATGATTTCGTTTTCTTTGCAGGTACTTGGCATCTGGAAACAGTTTTGTAACCCTTCACTATCAATTTATACTGGGGGAAAAAACTATTGGAGTCATCGTGAAGGACACATGTGAAAATTTTTGGAGTATCTTGCTACCTCTGTATACGCCAGAATTAAATTGAAATAACTGCTGACTGGTTTTACAGATCGACTCAATTTCCCAATACTGTAGGGGCAATCGATGGGAAGCACATACGTATAATCAAGCCTGGAGGAAGTGGTTCTGAATATATGATCTATAAACATTACTTTTCAATCGTGCTCTTGGCAATAGTTGACGCAAACTATTCTTTCTTGTGTATCAATGTTGGATCATTTGTTAAAACTGGGAATCAAATATCTTTAAACGTTCTGCTTTACGAAAGAGACTTGAAAGTAATCAATTAACGCTCCCTGCAAAGCAGCCTAATCCCAATGACATTTCTAAAACTCCTATGCCATTCGTAATAGTGCGGGATGTGGCCTTTGTCTTATCTGAACATGTTGCGAAGCCATATACTGTCAAACAATCGTCAAGGAAAGAATTTTCAACTACAGGTTAACCAGAGCAAGGCGAGTAGTAGAATGTGTGTTTGACATACTTGCTAATAAGTGGGGAATCTTTGACAGAGCATTGGCTCTACGAAATAATGTGGACTGTGACACACTCGTAAAAGCTGCCTGCATTCTTCATAACTTTGTGCACAAAACTGATGGAATTAACTTTGAAGATACTTATTTTCAATAGTCTACTTCAAAATATTCATTCAGCCTATTGGTGTTAGGGAAAATAGTAAGAGGGCAGCTGTTGGAAAACACTTTGTGAACTACATCATATAACCACAGGAATAACTACCTTGGTAATATGATAAAATTTAAAATTAACTGTTGCAGTGAGAAAAAGAAATAGTAAAGCCACTAATAATTTGAGTATGGCAAAACTAATAAGTTATACACTTGCCATTACAACATTATGTAAGATAAAACAAATTTTGAAGTCAAACAATATATTTTTGTATATTTAAAAAAATATTCTTTTCG
Source organism: Clitarchus hookeri (assembly GCA_002778355.1). Taxonomy (NCBI): domain Eukaryota; kingdom Metazoa; phylum Arthropoda; class Insecta; order Phasmatodea; family Phasmatidae; genus Clitarchus; species Clitarchus hookeri. Next base: position 188,313 of record NQII01003116.1, on the reverse strand, counting down.
GTTTAAAGGTTTCAAAGTACAACAATATAACGTACATTTCACACAATATTACCATTTACCAAATTATAATTTTGGATTTTAGAATTTGTTCCGGCTACAAAATTATTTTAACTGCAACTGTATATATTTTTTACCATTTTCAAACAAATTATTATTGGTTACGTGATACTTCTTTCCTCAGTGTGGACATTTCCATTACAGTACTGTATTATGGATGGGGATTAGATAATTACTAGAGAATTTCAGCGGCAATATATCATAAAGAGTAATCCCCTGAGGCAAATAAAATTTTAAAATCAAGAGAATAGGCCTATGTGTTTACTCACCTCTTTCTGTTTTCTCTTGTGTAAGTGATGTCCAATAATCGACGACTGCATCGCACACCTCCTTCCACAACCTCGGCTTTTAATTGTCAGTCACTATATTCATGCACACTACTGCCGTACAATGCTGGGCGATTTTTTGATCTCTGAAATAAGAATGTCTACATTCAAATTATCCGCCTCCATTGCAACAACTGCACGTGTCTACCTTATGAAAATTTATGCAAGACTGGCTTGTCATTTGTACGCTACACTAGTTGTGTCGTATTCTCCTCCACTCGTGCAGGAGAACACGCCACAAAATGTCGCCCTTTTGCGGTTTCCTATATGATTCCACGAATCCTAAAATTTTTGGATCGGCCATGCCAAAATCACGTGGATCAAAAGATAGAACCAGAAGCAACTTTCAGTGGCTCAACCACTTCTTATGCCTTGCATGCGGGCTATAATATATTAACTATTGTTTCCATTGCATATTATGTTTTTATGTTAATTAGTTCATGTAATTAAGGGATATCATGGGTTGATCATTACGTGATGACTGGGAAGAGTACAGCAGAACCTCGTTAATCCATGATGCGATAATTCAGGAACTGGATAATTCTGAATTATTCGAGAAGTAGAAAAATTCACGCGTAAATTATTAATAGTTCATGCACCAATCTTTGTGGCGCACGGGCTGGCAAGTAAGCTTTGCAAGCCGACGCAGCCTTGTATAATTATCACCTGTGGCTGGGAAGAAAGAATGGTGCGGGCGAAGAGAAAGATAATGACGGTATGGGCAGAAATGGGGAGGAAGGGGTGGGGTGGGTCGAAGCAGCCAATCTGGATGTTGTGCAGTGGAGGAGGTGGAGTAATCCCTCCTGGGAATTCCAACCGGGATGAGTGTTATTTAATTTTTTTTATTTTTAGTGTTTTGCATGGCCAGTTTCTCTTGCAGGTTTGTTCACTGTGCTCGGGGGAAAAAACAGTGTGCTCTGGGAAAAAAAAAGTGTTTCCCGTATGTTTTAACGAGTGACAGGAAACGTCTGGCATTTGTACCCCCAAGTGGAAATCTAAAAGTGACACCTAGCACAAGCATGAGTGACATTTAGTCAATCTTCCAATTGGCACTTTTTACTAACAAAAATGTCACGTGACCCATTTTGTCTACAAAATATATTATGTATTTTTGTATTTTGCATTTTGTCAGCTTCGAAGCTGACAAATTACAAAATACAAATTACCACGCTGCCGCCATATTTGTTTTTGTTTAAAACGTTTGAATACACATACAGACAAGGGTACTGGAATAAAGATATGTGTATTGTAATCACATTTATTTCACAAAGCAAGTTGCTAAAATATTCTTGAAATAGGTATTTTCTTACAACAAAATTTTTATTAAGTAACAGTTTCACATCATATTGGTTTCATTTTGTTAATTTAAAATTTTAAATGGCCCTCAAAAAACTTTTGGGAATAATAACTGTTTATTTTTTAGGCTTTGTGTACTTTTAATTTTGGAATAATGACAAAATCAAAATAATAGTAGCATGGCCTGCTAGACAGTTAAATGCCATGGTATTCCAACTAAACCTTAGAAAATGCTGAATACAAATTACTAAAAATGAAACTCAAAACGAATTAGAACAGAGCATTAATATTTTATTTTATGTACTGCATGTGTGTATGCAGCCACAAGTTTACAATAGTTTAATGTTGCAATTCACTGTTTATCCTTTGTAATTATCCAGCCGTGTTTTTATGTGGTGTCCGCATTAAAACAGCAGCAGTCAGTATTGAAACGCTTCTTAAATAAGTAAGTGTGCTGTTATTCTAGCCTTTTGTAAAAAAAACTTGTTTAAATATGTATGTGCACACGGCCTAACCCAATCGTAACAGTGTAATGAGGGACACCTTATTAATTCTTCCCTTTCTTACAGTTGGTTCAAAGTTATTGAGAATAAAATTACTTTTAATAAACATTATGTATGATAAATATTTTGAATACCATGTGTAATCAAACTCTCACAAGCTGAAAGACAAGTCATGCAAATTTCTAACTTTTGAAAGTAGAGTTTTCCACCCACCTGTTACATTACTTTTAATCTTACCGGGTGTGCTGGTGCCAACGCCTGACAAGACTCGCGAACTGTGACGTCAGCGACCTCGGCCTTCATATATCTACCGCTGTGTGCCGTAGGAACACGTCTTGCGAACACTTCTGGGCTTTTAATGGTTAATTCGTAAAATTCAGGTTTTCGTGATTGTCTCGGTCCCAACCATTCCAGTTTAAAGAGGTTCAACTGTATCACACATCATGAGTGAATGCATCCATTTGTATTTTTTGTATAAAAGAGTTCATACCTTTGTGATATACCAAATTATTTATTGTGTACTACTGTTTAGAGGTTACAAAAATTATAATGGTTATAAGGTAAGCTGAGATGGTCGAGCACTGTTCTTGTACTGTCATATAGCCAACAAAGCATGTACCAGGAAATAGTCATTTTTAAAAGTAAGTTTAGAATTATACTTAAAAATACAAAGGAAGAAGAAGAAATAAATGATTTTATCAAAACAAGCATTGAAATTTTTGAGTTATAACTAATATGAATAAATTCTTACCTTTTATACTTAGAAATGAAAGTACTTTACAATAAAGTCTTATTTTTAACCCCTATAACATGGACTTCATGTAATTATGGCATAATTAGTAATTATGGCATAATTAGTAATTTCAGAGAATAAAACTGTAAATAGAAAAAAAAAATATTTTTTTTAATGTGAGGATAAAACTGCACTTTATAAAATACATGCACAAATTCTATTGTGCAAACATATAGAATGTGTGGTTTGAAAACAGCACACACTGCTTATGTTTCCTTTGAAAAAAAATCACACCACTTATTTTTGGAAATAACACTGAAGCAAATTTATTCAAAATACATTCATATTTTGAAATAAGTTAATTTTTAAGTAAGAAATCCATTTTATTTTTACAGAAAGAAGAACTTTAAAGTGACATTGCACTCGTTAAATTCACTGCTCAATATTAATAAATAACTTCAGCAAAAAGAGGGCATAAATTTCATACTTCTGGACTATATAAAGAAATTAACTTTTACACGCAGTTTCTAGATTTTTAGGGGTTAAAATTTATTGGTTTATATTTTTCCAATGGTAGCGATTTTACAATGACTCTAATAACACATTAATAATAATTATTGGGTTACTTGGTTAATTTTACTTTTGTTTTGCGAGACTTTATAATATTACAACAGGATTCGAAGTATTGTTAGTATATTTATCGGGCATACGTTTGTCTTTTCTGAAATCTTAGTTTTTATTCACGTCAGTGTTTGTAGATAGAAGTTTTCCAACTGCAGTAGACAGTTTTTTTTAAATAGAAGTTTGATTATATTTTTACTACTACGCAGTTACGCATGGCGTGGGGAGGGATTCCGACCCACGTCATGCCCTTATTTGGTCACGTTTTTGGCACCCAGGGGCGAGGTGTGGGAGTAGGCACGGGGCGACTTATACCCTGTGTGCGTACCGCCCGCTAGCAAAGGAAAGAGAAATGTAGTAGACAACCTGCTCCCGAAGAGGACACATCGAGGTGGCAAATATTCCCCATAACGGAAAACTTAATCCTGCTAAATATTACTCCGCCGGTGTGGGAGGTCGCGAGGGTGCCAGGAGGGAACGGACATCCCTCCTGCGTGTGTAATTTCCTCTTGCGATTCAAGTTTGAATGCCGTGATTAATAAGTAAACTAATGTAGCGCTGCTTTTTACTTGTTTGTCTGGTGAAACTGACTGTTCGGGACTCTGCCTATTTGAAGCTTGTGTGTGAACTGCTTCTTTTGAATATTAAATAAAATTACAGTAACCAAACTGAGACAAGGATTCATTTTCATTTTATTTGGCGCCATTCATGTTTCATGTCTCTACCGATTGAGCAAACCGAGCTGTAAATTCCAGTCGCCAATACTGACGGTTGTGACGTTACAAATATGGCCCAGACGCGGGGCAACGTTACAAGACATTCTTGTTAGGGGGTTTAGTGTATGTTATGACATGTGGTAACAAGTTGTACTTTCCTGTTTTTATGTATGAAATAATTCAAGATGGTGCTTGTGCTGCATGTCAACACCAGTATTGCCAACTCGGATTAATTGAAAATCACAAATGACATTGAAAATTCCAAGTTTCTTGCATCATCAATAGAGCAAAATTAATTTCTGTCACTAGTAAGAGTTTAAAAAGTAGCTAACTCATTTAATCAATAAAAAGGTTAAAATACACATCTAAATATATTTAAAAATTGCCACTTCTAGCAGTAATGTCGTTAAATTGGCAATGGTGGTCAACACTGTTAAATAATCTAGGTCTAGACATGTTAATTGACAGTGTTGCGAGTCGACAGCAAGAATAGATTGTTTGGAGCATATACATAAACAATACACTGAACGCAACTTGGCATTCTGCACAATTTTTAAGTGTCGTGTTGATAACCAATACCTGGTTTTGGTTGGAAATGGTTAAAAAGTCAATACATTTACATAAAGTCCACATATATTAAGATTTAATTAATCTCATTTTGGAAGACACAAGGAAAAAATAATCTTCATTGTACTGAAAGCTAACATAAATTTTGTGTGTTAAAGTGAAATATTTTTACACATTTGACATAGGGTATTTGGGCGAGAATTTAAAATCATAAGTTAAGGTGAAAGATACATAAATCTAAAGTACATCAAAATATTGGAAATCCGATTTGACGATAAAATTATGCTTTAAAGGCAAGATATACAGAACCAAGGTTGAGAAGAGATGAAATAACAAACCAGTGTAAAAAAGATACAGTAAACTCTCAATGTATCGAATCCGCATGTACCAATAAATTGTATAAACAGTTAATTTTCCCTGACCCTGGCAAAAATCCTATATAAACAATTACACGCTTTTATCGTTTATCGGATGTATCATGACATGAAATATCTTTATTTCCCGTCATTTAATATTTGCCACAATGATAGTTTTTAAGCTGATTGTTTATGCAAACGTCAGTCGTCGGGAGACCCAAGCACTCACAGAAAGTTGCAACAGTTGTATGGGCTACCACTCCTAAAAGTTTGAACTCCCAATGGACATGGATGGGATTCGAGTGACGGCACACACCTGCTCCTGCAAGAGTGTTTGTGGTTCGTTGGACGAAATAGGAAATAGCGGGAGGAAAAGTGCTGAAACAAAGTGGCTGAGAGTGATAACTCGATCAGTTTGGTTTATGCCTGTCTATTGTCAAGACAACAAACACACACAACCCAACCTGTACCTTGACTAGACCCCCAAAGGCCAACCTAGAATGCAAATGCAGGTGTAGTGCCTAGTCACAGTAGATACGGTGGTGTGGTGGGCGAAGGAAACCCTAATAATGCGGTAACTCAGACTCGTTACAGCTAGACGTGTGGCTAGCATGGTATCAGAACAGCGCGGCAGCTTCGTGAGCTACAAGACAGCCGGTGTACAAGACAGCTGGTGGTCTAGACCATAGACGTAGATAGCTGGCTTGACGCAAGCGAAAGCTTACGGAGAGTCTGCTGTAGGGCAGCGAATTCGTCTAGGAACTGGATGGCGGAGTCAGAATGTGTTCGGGCAGAGTGAAGATCTGCAACAGAGCTGCATGAATCAGCCTCAAACTTGGCATTGCAAGCTCCATCATAGGCGGAACACAGGGCGCGCAGGGGTACCAGTGTGGCAGAAAGGTGAGAGAAATGAACGAGGCGTAGCGTAAATGGCCAAAGCTGGCGGCATGTTTCCCCTTTACTGCCAAGGCTGGAGAGGTACGCGGGCCCTCTGTGTAGAGAGGGTTGTGAGCTGACAGGAGGCAAACACTGCTCCTCTGTTCCTCTGTAGCTCTGGTGACGCATAAATGGCTACACATCTTCTCGGGAGGGGCCGTGACTGTCGCGAGACTAGAGCATATTGTGACGACGACCGTGGCACGTCAAAATTAACGCACCGCAGTCTGCCATCACATGTTATGCATTGCTCCTTAGTTCATATGATTATAGAAAAAGGAGGGGATATAGAAATGCCAATCTCACAATAACAAATGAAACCAAGTACACAAGAGATATTTAGCGGACAGGTAGGAATTACGACAGATTTCTAAGACTTTCTGCAGACAACTATACAATATTAAAATGACTCCCCCACCCATATCTTCTATTATCCATATTTATTTCGTGTTACGTGGTAATGTGTAGTTCTTTAATTTTTTTCCAGAATATATGTTTCTCCTTGCTTTTTGCTCTCGCTACAATTTCCATTAACTGATTCACCTTCCAAAGCAAAACACTTGCGGTTTCCTATGCTTTTTAGGCCATAAGTCTTGTCGCAAGAGATGGCAATAACATAACAAATACTTCAACGACATTCACAAGACGATACACAACCCGTTCTCATTATACAAAAAGTCTAAATATATTGCTTCTATAACAAAATTATACACAAAAGTAAGAAAAATTTACACATTATACGGAATACCAGCTCACACTAAAAAAATACGTGGTAACAGTGAGGACGCGCTCAGCAGCCATTACAATAAATTTTTGCTGTCGCCATGCATTAAAGAAAGGCGGTACTGCTGTGATATGTTTGAATGGGCCTGAATTACTTTGAGAGGTAAGTAACTGATATTCCTATACAAGTAGCACCCCCATGCAGATGATGGTGATGGCCAGGCAAAAACACCACGAGTTTGGCATCTACCCTCCCCTTAAACGCCCGACCAGAGGGGAAGCAGTTACCTATCAATCAGCATGGCATACTTTCTCTCTCAGCCACACAACTTTTTTTTCTTCCCCTTTCATTACACGCCTTCGAGAGGCGAAGCTGAAGCAGCTAAAACTGTTGTCTAGAGAAAAAAAAAATTGCACACTCTCTCTCTCTCTCTACTGCACATGCTTGCTTGTATACTCTCCTTACATGCCTGACGATGGCAATCTGTAAAGTACATGAAGCATAAAATAAAACAAATCATGCGATCTCAGTTTAACGACGTAAGACTTTTCCTGTCAAATGCAGCACACCACAGAGTGGCCAAGTACTCCGCCAAGTCCGACCTCTAACATGGTCACAGCAGCCAGGTGTATGCAACAGTAATCCAATCACTGGAATTTTATCAAGATTATCCGTTGCTGAAAATAGTTGCACCTATTACCACTAGTATTTCAAACTACCGATGGGAATAAAATTATATTCCCAGAAACGTATACTTGTCTCCACTTGTCGCCTAAAATTGTTTGAACATTGAGTGACTTGTATTACCAAGAGTAAAGACACGCATCTTTGAATAAACTCATATAGTCTAAAAGTCTATTCGACACCTTTTGTCGTCAAGTAATAAGTAAGCACAGAGCCCAAGCGCAGCAACTCGAGACAGGCCTGAATGTCTAGGAAAATCAGATCTCATGGTGTTTGAATAATTAATTATTGAAGACCATAAATAAATAAATTAATTTCAATGGCCTCATATAATTAATTTTTGTCTCAAAACCACTCTGTTTTTTAAGTGAAACATGATTGATTACTTCAACTATACATTTGCCATGGCGTCGCAGTGTAAATTGCTGTAATGCTGATATGTGGCCTGGATTCGGCCATCCTCTGTAATAATACAAAAAGCTCGCTTCTTCCCCTTACATGGCTGACGAGGAGGGAGTTAACTGCCTAGCAACCAGCATAGAATCTTGTGCCCTCCCTATGGGTGTCAAAAATTTGGAGGGAGAGGAGTACATAGTTTTACTTCTAACACCGCTGAGACTTCCCCTTCTCCAGCTTGCCCACCGTGAACACTCTGCCAGACTGATAACCTTTCCGTGCCCTCTCCGCTAATCGAGTACACGCGGAACATTCAAAATTTGGCTTGCATTCGGTGTCATAAAATTTTCATTTACAGGGGGGTTAAAAAGTTTTGGGTCGGTGTTGGATTACAATCAATTATATACAGTTTTGTGATGTTATATTCTTTATGAAAACGAGTTGAAGTAAAATATTTTTTAATGTATTATTTACAGTAATACTGTATTACCCATGTACAACCTGTCCCCGAGTAAGACCTGCACCTTAATTTTCAAATTAAATTGCTGAGAAAAATGTTTGTTACACAACTGTGTCACAAATTTATCTTCAAAAACATAAAATATCCAGCTGCAATATTGTTTCTAAAACCCTAACTGGCAAAGGCATGAACATAGGTAGTTGACAAGCAGGACAGTGTGCACAACTTGGCAACGTGGCAGTCAAAAGCCAGAAGGGTGACCTGCCAGCCGGCAGTTTACACTTCCCTTCTGCTTTCTCATTCGCAATGAATTTGACCTCATTGGAGGCTATGGTTTTGTTTACAATTGTAGTAAGTTTCAACCTGAAAAATATTGCAGTTTAACAAACTAAAATATATCACAAGATCATTTGGTAAACTAAATCGGCTGATTTGAACATAGTCTTAGTTTTCAGCTTTTAGTCAATGGGTAGCTAATATACGATTTTTACCTCTGCTACTGAACTTATTTCTGTTACTCGTATGGTGAAAATGAACAGGCACCAACTGCATACAAAGGGAAAAATTGCAAAAATTTAAATTTTCAGCACTAAAATATTATTTATTTCCGTTGCGTCACAGCGATGCCGTATCACGTGTTTGGTGTTGCTACAATCTACAGCAATGTTTCCAACAGTAACAATTACTGGAAGCCACAAATTTTTTGCAAGTCCAGTTTTCTTTAGTTGACATTCTTTGAACTATTATTACACAGAGAATGGTTAAGTGCTGTATGTATGTGTCTTCAGTAGCATAATTAACAAATTGCGTATACAGGTATTGTGAGGGCAAACTGCTGCTGGCAAGCACACACCAAAATATACCACCGTGCAAAACCAACTCACGTACTGCCTGCGTGCAAAACGTCTCGAGAGGCATTTGACCATGATACCACACGCACTTTGTTTTTGAGAGCCGGATTTTTGGAAAAAAATGTGTGGGTCATAAGTTGGTAAATACTGTACCATTTTAAAAAAAAAATTCCCATTTTTATTGTGTTTATAAGTTAAACTTTCTTCATAGATAATGTACGGCTGTCATACTCAACATGAAGTCTAATAAGCTCGGAAGTTGTATTTTATTGATATAAAAGTCAGAACCTGCATCTACTGAAATCATGCATGTAAGGAAATTGTTTGACAGTTACCTGAAATATGGTAGATACTGGAATTCACCAATGCATTGGCCAGGTGACAATTGAAAACAGAAAAAGTAACACACTCAAACCTCGTACATACGGCACCCGCTTAATACAAACTTCTCGTTCTTAAGAAAATTTTTTTAAAAAACCACAGAAAACGAAAAACAACTCAGTCAAAAAATTTAAAAACAAGTAAACTGCCACGAAAATTTATTAAAACACATTTAAAAGAGCTGCAACATTTAAAAACAATACTGGTTGTACTGGCTATACCCAAGTGTGTGTGTGTGTGTGTGTGGTGTGGAGTGTGTGTGTGGTGTGTGTGTGTGGTGTGTGTGTGTGGTGTGTGTGCATGTGATTGAGAGAGTGTGTTACAGAGTGAGAATGAAAGTGTGTGTGAGAGAGAGAGAGAGAGAGAGAGAGAGAGAGAGAGAATGAGTGAGTGAGTGCAAGAGAGTAAGTGTGCGAGAGTGAGCAAGAATAAAGCAGAGAGTGAGAGTGAGTGAAAGCGAGAGAGAAAGAGAGTAAACCACACAGAACAATAATTTATTACAATTTATTATCACTATCCTGTAGTGTGTGAGCAAGGCCGTTCTACAGTGCCACCTCCACTGTTGGTGCAGTTCTCTTTTATGGTCTGCCGAGATACACAAGCACAGGCTGTCTCCAGTTCACGCGTGCTTCCAAACAACATATTCTCTCATTTTATGTGCCATAAAATAAGTAATAGTACCACTGCCATGTGTTAACCAAATGCTAAAGAAAACAGTGCACTCTTTACTCAAGCGCCATATTTTCCTGACAACTTACTTTTCCTTCACCAAACTTTATTATTAACAAACTGTGAGTTCGGGGGAGGACGAAGGGGAATTTAATGGTAAGTGGTAATATCTTGTATTCAATTTCTTGTGTAATGTGTATAAAGCCACGGTGGTGTTCAGTACTACCCATTACAGCCACATTTTTTTATGGCAACATTGTTCTAACATCATCACATATTATTCACAACACATTTACCAATTAAAATTACTTTTAATACATGGAATTTTTTTTTGTGCAATGTATTTCAAAACTTTATTTGCTACCGATGCAACATATTAGTTGAGATTGTAACAACACCGAATTTTTCTTTTTAAATATTTTTACCATCGGTTACATATATGTGAAGATGACTACGTGTTAAAATGTCATTGTTTTACTAATGTAAAACATTTCATTTCTTTACAGGAAATATAAACATAGGCCGTATCACACCTGCTGTTAGGTGTATACACAGCATTGCAGCCTCCTTTCTCCGTAATTTTAACTCGCTCAAAAGTATTTTCTGCATAACTGAGATTATAATTTTACTCAGAATATATTACCATAGTATATAAATATACATTTCATGAGCAAAAATGCATAATTTTCCCATCAGAGGTGGGAAAATGATTTTATGAACCCACTTAAAATATGCTGTTTAGACACTTTTCACTTATGGAGATGGCCACATGGCCAGAAATTTGTCAGTTTTGGTTCATACGGACAACTTGACTGTATGGACAAATTTTGGGAAACCGTGAGTATGTGTAAAATCTAGGTTTAAGTATGTGTTAATATTATGCCAGTTCTCTCATGTGTTGTTGACATACAAACCAATTTAAGGAGTCACTATTACAATTTTAACACAACATTAATTTCTAAAACATATTACACTTACGTGCTGTAAATTTTACAGGTAGTCAGTCTGTCTGTATTTACATTAAATTGACACCACAACACTACTAAACATGATGTACAGCTAAACATGATCAGACAAGAGTTATTGTGCTTTATGAGATGTTAATCAATTTTTTTATGAAGACCATGATGTATCATTTTGTTGGCCTGTTTTACTCTGAAAAATAAAGGCTTTATGAGAACATATTTATGTGCCTGGACATATTTGAATAGCTTTTAAATGCCTCCACCACACTTCACGGCAAAACATTGTCCAATTCTGAATTATTATTTTAAAAATCCAACTAATTCCAAACTAAAAGTCGCTATGTAATACATCAGGAACCATGCAGCCGGTGTGAAACCTTGTAGGATTTTGGAATTCAATGAGGAAATGTAAGTTCTCTTAGTAACAGCCTCCTCTTCTGTCTGATATTTATTTTTAATAGAGCCACCCTAACACAAGGTAATAACTCTCTCTCAGGAATGACTTATGCTCACCAAATCCAGCAATAGTGATGTAATGGAGCTTAACAAGTTAGTTTTTTTTTAGAACAGATAATAATATAATTGGAAATTGTGCACTTTTATAAAATTTCTGAAGCAAAGTGTGTTAACTACATAAACTTGATATATATGTATGTATGTGTGTATATATATATATATATATATATCTCTCTCTCTCTGTGTGTGTGTGTGTGTGTGTATGTGTGTTGTGTTGTGTTGTGTNGTATATATATATATATATATATATATCTCTCTCTCTCTCTCTCTCTCTCTCTCTCTCTGTGTGTGTGTGTGTGTGTATGTGTGTTGTGTTGTGTTGTGTTGTGTTGTGTTATGTTGTGTGCCTGTAGAAAGTTAATTTGTACATTGTGTTTATGTCTACNTTGTGTTGTGTTGTGTTGTGTTGTGTTATGTTGTGTGCCTGTAGAAAGTTAATTTGTACATTGTGTTTATGTCTACTTTCCTTTTCTGCAAAAAACAATTAACCTAGCATCTGTGTGTAGCATATTAACCCTGGTAAAGACTTAAAAATTCTGATCCATAAAAAAAGTTATACATAGTTCATTGATTTTTAGTCCAAAATGGTTGACATACTAGTGCTTTACCAGACTTATTATTTAATGAATATTAATTCTCAAAATGTGTCATTGAATAAAGTCATGATACACAAAAGATAGTATTTTTTTTATCAATGCAACAATATAACAGTAATACCATACGTACTCTCTCCTAAGATGCACATTTTTTTTGTGCCTTTTTGAGATCTGAAAATAATCTCACTGTTACAATCAACAGCATCTTACATTTGCCAGCATATTCACTAACTGTTAGTATAAGAAAGTAGATTTAATTCCACAAGGGTTTAAAGCCGTGGTGGCTCGTTTCCCGTGATAGTTTGTTTATCCGGCAAACGTGTGCTTTTGTAGGTTATCGGGCGGACGTCTGCTGTTTACGTTTTATCAGGAGTCCGTTTGTCATTTCGTTTCGAACATCAGTTGTTTTCAGTTTTTTTGTTAAGGGTCAGTATTAACTAGAAACTTTCCGAATGCGTCAACAAATTTTATACGAGAAGTTCGTTTCTGTGGATGTTGACGGTGTCAACAGTTTTAGTTACTGCGGCGTAGTGTCGATAACGTGTTGAGAGTGTGCGTGGCCAGGCCCTTATCTCTGGAGAGGGGGGGGGGAGACGCAGAACAAAAGACGCGTCTGTCTGTCGCCCTTCCAGCAGTTTAAGCAGTCTCACTTCGAGCAGTGCTTCAGAGTCAGTCGGCGGCGAGGGCCGTTAGAGGCGTCACTTCCGGGCAGTCACCGTACAATGGTCGCCTAGGTCGCGTCAGGCAGGACGATAACCCCCACATCTGCAACTAGACTTTATTATTTTAATTCTCCGCTGGTGTGGGAGGTTGAAGCAGCATTATATTTCTTTTGGTGCAAGTTTGAGACATTCATAAGCTGTAAACGACTGTGGCGCTGTGTCTGTACTTTTATATTTATCTGTGAGAGGTTCGTACTCTGCATACTGCAACTCCGTCTGTGAACTGTGTCGCTAAATAGTTAAATAAATATATATAACAAAATACTCTGGAACTTCAGTCTTAATTAATTGGCGTCCATTTACTGAGTCTCGTGTCTCTACCTTGAGCTAGTTGTGGCAACGTAAACATCGGCCAGGTAACAAGGCCGGAACGTTACAAAATGGCACCTAACTGTGAGGCTGTAATATAATAAATATGGCTTAATGAGCCACGGCGGAAATATTACAACATAATACGAAATTCACTAGCAGAAACAACATACTCGAGGAGAATATTTATTGCTAGAATATAATAGAAAATGTTAACAAAAACATTTGGCATGCATTAGCAAATTAGCAACTTGGGTGAGCTGTAACTTGTTTCTTCTCACCACCATGTGATGTGATGCATTGAGGAAACTAACAAAACAGCCTTTCTTTTCTTTGGTACGTAGGACACCAGGGTATTGTCTTTTATGAAACTGAACAGAGCAGACCCTTCCAATCGAGACTGTGCTGGTATAAATTGGTTTGGGATTTCTCTTTTGTTTTTTCTGATAGTACCTATGCATGCAAGTCCTTTAGTGCAAAAAGTATTCACTAGTTCAACTGAAGTAAACCAGTTGTCGCCAGTTATATTTCTATTCGTGTCTTGAATTTCTTTTGACAACAGCTTATGTCGACATAAAAAAACGCGGTTTTCGAGACAAGAAAATATGCTATAAATCAGAAAACAAACACTGTACTTACAGTTTCAGAATATGGCACAAAAACAGGAGGGAGAGATTAGCCATCAGAAATTATGCCAACATATATATATATATATAGCCATTGTGAAAATAAAGTGTCTTTCCATCTACAAGACTCATGAGCTTGATTCCATATTTACTAGGTTTACTGGGCATGTAAACTTTGAATTGGCAGCACCCTCTACAACTTATAAGCACATTTCATCTACGCAGGAACCAGATCCCAGGCTATAGCAACTGCCAGTTTATCACGGACTTGTCAAAAATTTCTTCATTGGGGGCATCCAGACGGATATTTCGAACCACTGGTTAGCAAGGAGAATCTCAAATTTGCCTGGAGCCCTTTTAGTTCTGTAGCGTCTGCCTTATGCACTCATGTTAAGTGAAGTTTTTCTTCTTCATTCCTCGTGAAGTTCAACTGTTATCGTGGACTGAGAATACAAAACTACAGTAACAATGGGATGTGTGTCGGGATGGCGGAGTGTGTCTTAAAACCTTGTTGTGAAAAAGGTGGTGAGCTTGTTCCCCTGACCAGAAAGGGTAATACAGTGTAGCGAAATTCATCAGGATTGAGTGAAAGAAAAGTTTATTAATGATTCATTCGTCAATTTTAGTGCACAAGAAATGTCGGGCAAGATATATATTAGTCCACAGCCACCAAAACAGGAAGAGGAAGTTCCTGCAAAAGTACCTCGCTTATCTTTTGATTTCAAAACCTCTTGTTTTCTGTGTAGTCGTAAGTGTGTGGATATATCTAAATGCAGGAACCCAGCCCAAGAAAAATGGAGTTTAGTAGATCAAATTNATCTAAATGCAGGAACCCAGCCCAAGAAAAATGGAGTTTAGTAGATCAAATTGATTTTATTAACAACGTTCGAGATTCAGCAGCTAACAGACAAGACAGCTGGGCGGAAGAGGTGCTTGTGAGGGTCTCAAGTCATAGACCTCGTCAGTTCAGATGGTAGGTACCACTGGTACTACTACATCGGTTCCAAAAACCAGGTTCATCAAAACCTGAAAAAGGAACTGCAACCAAAGGAGGGTCAACGTCTGATGCTGGCAGAATTGAAAAAAATATTTAATGAACTGAATCCTGGACTTCAGCCATACACTGACATTGACTTGAAAAGAAAACTGATCCAGTGTTATGGTAAAGGTTGTAATGACGCAATATTCTTAATTTACGGGACTTGGGTGTAAAATTCTTTCGGGTGTATGAAGCTCTGGAAAGCTTCATAATATTGTTATCGTGTTTCAAACTAAAAGCCGTGGTGGCTCGTTTCCCGTGTTTGTTTATCGGGCGGATGTCTGCGGGTTACGTTTATCAGAAGTCCGGTTGTGTTTCGTTTCAAACATCGTTGTTTTTGGGAAGCTGGGAAGCGTCAGCATTAATTAGATTAGTTCGTTTCTGTTAACAGCGACGTCGACAAGTTTTAGTTCCTCCAGCGCAGTTTCAGGCAAAGTCAACAAGTTTTTGTTGTACGCGAGGTTAGTTTCTGTTGACGGCGCAGCAGTTGATAACGTGTTGAGCGCGGGACACAGCGCAGTTAGTGATGACGCTGCTGCCAGATGCAGGATGCCGGGCGCTTATCGCAGGAGAGGGGGGTGCAAGGCAGCACAATATAGGCATCTATCAGTCGCCCTCGAGAGAGTCTTCTTGAAGCAGTAGAGCAGTCTTATTCAGTCGTCAGAGAGAGATACTTCACGTCGCCCGTGAGGGCAGGTCAGCGCAGTCGAGAAGTATCATACAATGATAGTCTAGATCGCATCGGGTGTGACGTGAACCCCCACATCAGCAACAAAACTTTATTATTTCATTTCTCAGCCGGTGTGGGAGGTAGCAGCAGTTATTTATTCTTCGGGCCAGTTAAACCACTGAACGCTGTTCGGTACCTGTATATTTATATCTGGACGGTTCGTACTCTGAATACCGCTAATTCATCTGTGAACTGTGAAAATTTGTTAAATAAATATAAAGTATAAAACAAACTAACTTGGAACTTTAACTTTATTTCATAATTAACTATGTTCAATTAACTGAGTCTCGTGTATTCTACCCTGAGCAAGTCGTGGCAAATAAACAGTCGGCAGTGTAAGCGGCTGAACGTTACAAGATGGCGCCTAACCTTTGAGGCTGCATTATGCTAAAATTCTAAATACGCTTGTAACGAAAGAGACGCTTTATTACAACATGGCGCCCAACGGCGAGGCTGCATTATTTTAAATAATGTGTTAACGAACGCACTATCCAAAATAGTACAAGGTTAATGTTTTTCAGAATTACCCGGAAAAAGAAATGTGGTTTGCTTTACTGGAACAGCTTCCAACATTTTATCAGACGCTTGGTACAAAAATCGGAATGACAATGAAGCACAGGAAGAGTTGAGATTGATCAAAACGGCAGGCGCTATCATTCACCGTGAGGTGAAATCTCGAAGTTACGACTGTTCGCAGTTTCCAACTGTTGATTAAATTGCTAGAGGAGGAGCTGAACTGGTACCTGAATTACTCAAGGTGCTGATATCTGAAATTATCAAGCCTACCTCTAAAAGAAAATCAATAGAGAAAATAGAACAGAAGAAGCAGGCTAATGACAGGAAAATTACTACCATCTGTCATAGCATAATAACTGCTGTCCGGCCAAGGTCATTTGTGTCCTCTGCCCAACTTGGGACAGCTGTGTCTTTACACAGGAAGTTTGGATCGAGGCTCTTGATTGATATGCTGTGCAATGTGGGTGTTTGTGCACCTTATAACAAAGTTTTGAAGTATGAAAGATCAGTAACCTCTCAAGAGAGCACAAGAATTGAAGATGGATATGTGCAGCTCGTGTTTGATAATGTGGATCACAATGTGCATACTCTGGATGGGCATCACACTTTTCATGTTATGGGAGGCATTGCTTGTGTGACACCTAAATCAGCTCTTCAGGCCGAGGAAAATGTTCCTCGGGTGAACGTTACTGCTCGTGCTGTGGAAAATTGTGGCATATTTGATTTACAAACATACAGAGCCCCACCTGCATTTGGTTATTCTAAAATAGTTGCTTCAGACATGGCTTCCATGCAAATAAAACCAGTGGCAGCTGAACATGACCGCACAGTGAATTTGTTTTGGTTGGGTGGTACCTGGTTAGGAAACGAATGTAAGCCTGGTTGGAGTGGATGTATGGAAATGTTGTATGCTATGAAACCGTACGAAACCTCTGCTGTGGTGCCTCTTTTGTACATCAATTTGGCTCCGTCAAATCCAACAACAATATACACTGCCCTCCTTCAAGCTGCCGAAAGGGGTGCTGCAAATGGACAAAGCATTACCATGGTCACATTCGATCAGCCTTTGTATGCTAAAGCTCGTGAAATGGTAGCTGCATCTGATAACAGCCCGTTGAAATCTCTCATTATTAGACTTGGAGGTTTCCATCTCTTACTGTCGTTTTTGTTAGCAATTGGTTTCATTATGGCAGGAAGTGGCTTGGACGAATTATACAGTAAAGTCTATGCCAAAAACAGTGTTCCACAAATGATGAACGGAAAAGCCTACTCCAGAGTATTAAAAATCAAAATTTATATTTTAATTATATATAATGTCAATAGTTTTATGTTTGTTTGTTTTTTTCAAGACATTTCAAGCAAATTAAAAAATGGGCATTTTACCCCCACTATATCTTTGAAACCGTTCACTTGGGCGTGTATATTACCATTTTTGTTCAAAATTTAATGTAGATCATTTTTGTATGGGATGACATTTGCTCTAAACCTCATAGTTTCGGAGATATTTGATAAAAACTGTTAAAAATGGCTATTTCACACCCTTTACACCCTCCTCCACCCAAAACCCGACGCTAAAAGTTGTGTAACTTTTTACTACTGACAACGGGGAGGGTATAGAACAATTTGGCGCTGGAGAGAACTTTTTTTTTTTGGATGTTTAGGTTTTCATCTCATTTTACTGTACTAAAGGTCAGCCGGGGAGGTACAGAGAAATGGAAATGGGCTGCAGTAATGCAAATGTACAACTTCGTATAGGAGTATAACATTGTGTAAATTTGTTAATATTTTAGAGGGTTATTTGTTTATTTATTATTTGTAGGTGGCCCGTACGATAATTGATAGCGTATGTAAATTTAAAAGAGTAACTCGTGTCTTATGTAAGTAGAAGCCGGCCTACGTAATGGAAGGCCTAGAGCCAACATAGGTAGCAAATTCACACACTCACACGTAAACTATTCTGCTGTGTGACCAGTTAGGCCAGAGAGCAGGGAATGCCATCAGCGTCATGGCAGGAAAGCAGTAAGTTGACACACCCATCACGAGTGGGACTGGAAACATGCCTTAGTTCTTCACGAGTTTGATTTTCACATCTATACCTGTTAATTGGTTTATTCCAGGTTAAAACTCTGTAAAGTAATGTAAATAAAACACGGCCCTCAGCTGAATTGTGTGAGTGATACGTTCCTGTAAATAAAGAAGGGACGCGAGCATTCCCACGATACCGGTACAATACGAGTGACAGCTACCCTTCCCAGATGGTAAAACCCATTAGTGGGACGGTCGCCCGACCAGCCAGCGCACCTGAGAGAAACAGCACTACATTACGGTTTTAAAAATGTATACATAAAAAAACTATTAAAACTCTTAATGTTAACAGCTTGTCCGCTTTTTCGGCAACAAGCAGCCAGACCAGCCTGAAAGCTACCCTCCCACTCCACTCCTGTAACTATTATTTTATTTTAATTTTTCTATTGGCATCAAGTGGCTGACATTCCTGTTCCTTTTATACTTTTTCTTAATACCGTAATAATTCATTCATCGGCGGGAAGGAAAAAGGAAGCACTGTGTATCTTTTAACACAGCAAAGGATTATTCATATTGGTAGAAACTAGTCTCAAACTTTTTCTTGGTAAACCACGACTACATGAGGAGGAGGAGGAAGTTATAGTCCATTCACTGTTACCTCCAACTTTTCGGTGTGCGCGCACACACATGTTGGAAAATCAAGTTCTGAACATTAAATACGGTGATCCCGTGGATAATGTTAGCAGTGCTGCCCAATCAAGAAACGAGAGTTATGTTAGTGAACCTCCGGACTTGGCAACGAGGTGCGAAGTGATAAACAATTACATTAACTAGTTAATGAATATTGAATGAATGAATATTGAACACTCCAAGCACAGTTACAATAAAACTGCCAAAAAAACATCACCACAGATAGAAAAGGAGGAGAATTTCATGATTTATTGTTAAGGCAAAAAGAGTACATTGAATTTGCAAGATTTTATTTAGTACAAACTTGTGTGAGTGTAATGTCATTTCTTTTTGTTGGGGAGGCAGTTAACAACCAATTATATTACAGTCATCACATCATCATTTTTCGTGACGAAAATACTGGTCAATTAAAATTACAATTTAGTTTCATATTATTTTACAGAATAGTTCTACACTTTTTTTTAGGCTAAAATTATGAATTTGATATGAGTGCTCCAAATAAACCCATGTTTGGCTTCGCATATCTGTAAATTTTTTCCTTGAAATACTTTTTTTTTCTTTTTGCGATATATCTTCGTGCTGTGTGAACACATTGTATTATTTTGAATCTCCTGCGTTGCCATTGCGATTTTGTGTTGTTGGTGGCCAAAAAGTGCAGCGCGGCTTCGCAAGAGTCGGCAGCTTGGACCTACAACCAAGGATGCAGTCATTAGTGAAGCATCATGGCGGTGAGTTGTGCCATTCAGTATGCTCGCTGCCAATCAGTTTTTTTTGTTGCATCATTGCTTCAATTTAGTTTTCCAAACCATTTTATCACTTGTACTAACATCCCATAATTTAATCCACAAAATATGATTTTAATACTGCACAACATTGGGATATTACAATTAGAGACGGTAACAGTTCCAATTTTCAGGAACTCTTCCGGAACGATTCAGCATATTGACGCATGACATGTATACAACTTCGCCTCATCTTCATGTGTCATCATGCCACCCCAGGTGGGGTTTGAACCATAAACAACTTGCATCCAGAGTCTACCAGGATGCCCCTAGACGCAGGGGCAGTCATGGACAAAGGCAGCCAAGTTAGTTCGCCTAATTATCAGACATCACGCCAACCTCTCGTGTGAAAGAAGCCAGTCTAGCGCACCAGCTAAGAGCCTAAGCTCACCCCGCAGATGCAGCCCACATGACAGAGACGCCTGCTTTCGCCACAGACCAAGAGATGGCACCAGAGAGCACAGCTCCACCCATGGGAAGAGGAGCTGACCCCACGATCCTCGCACCTCACAGAACCAGCAGGCAGGTGGAATATATGTCCGTGCACAGCCACAGAACGGCAAATCATTCTAACAAGCTCGCTCCACCACTTCCAGTGATGGAGATCTCTGCTAACAGAGGTCTTCGCGAACTACCAGACGCCATTTAAGACCTTCACCAGAAGCCCCCGAAGAAGTCAACACCCCTTTTCTTCACCCACTACCCTCCTGGTAATGTTAACAGAGTCCCTTCTAAACAACAAGCATCGAGTTAGTTAGAGTTAGCCAGTATAATAGCTACCTAGCCACATCTACTTTGTTAGTTCAGACCCCGGTCCCCTTCATTTGGTTTGTGTTGGTTAACTTCCATTACAGTTCTTGGGAAATTAGGAGTTAGTAGGGGCCACAGTGTTATTCCTCTCAGAGTAAACATGTCTTCAATTAACTTCCGAGTACTCATTGCTAAGGGTGACTGTAACTCTAACTTCCGTAAACGTCAGCCCTCCAGGAAAGAGCAGAAGACCAAACCTATTTTCTGAACTTAGTGCAGGAGTATGGGCTGACTTAACTGGGTGCACGTACGTCAAAACAATACACATTACACGGCCACCCATACTGTGCACCTGGTGTGCAGACGGTAGACCCCAACCATTTGGTCACAAACACAAGACGGTTAGTCAGTCAGTCTAGTACATTCACTCATCCACCGTGCTGAACTGTCGCCGGAAAAAGTAAGGCGACTGGGTTTGGAGGTCTGGCCCCTTTGATCCACACCCACATCATTGTCGGACTCCCGGGGTAAACCCACAGCCGTAACCACTGCGTTGAACTGTCTCCAGTTAGAAAACTTGGGTACGACTTTGGTTGGCTCAGCCTCGGCTTGGCACAATACTTAGGGTACTTCATCACCTACTCCTCTCTTGCGTGGCAAACCGTAGAACCTACCTACATGCCTTACACCCATAGGAATAGTATCAGGTTGCATATTAGAAAGGCAGCTATCAACTCCAAGCTTAACTTGAGCTGTAATTCAGCCCTAACTGTACTTTGCAGTATAAACCCCAGGAACAAGCTAAAGCCACCCAACAGTTTGAGAGGCCTCACCTCCCAGACCCCTCCCCCTCCTTATATCAGCCACTGTTCAAGGCTGCCGGAGAACCACGTCCAGTCGTCCTCACCCTCCACCAAGGACTCAACATACCATTGGGTCACGCAAACCCGTTGTGCCACGTCAGCCAAGCCAGCAGCCTTCCTCAAGCCTCCACCTCCATCACCCGCCGCAGTACCACCTTTGCCCTTAGCCTGGGAACGAACTCCAGCAGGAGCTAACCCTAGCTAAAGCAGAGCCTCCTGCCACCCCGTGCGACGCATGTCAAAGGTGTGCAGGCCGGTAATACGTAAGGTTATTCGGCATACTCCAGACTTTATACCAACCCACTAAACTACGTGCCCTAGGTTGTATACCGGCCGGGTTCCAGTGAACAAACCATAAGTTAATATTGACAGCCAACCGTGTCCCCGACACACACACAAAACCAGCCCTACCGTGCTATCCCAGTTAATCACAGACATCACGCATTAACATCAATAAGAACCATTCATTCTAATAGTTATTTTCAGAACTGTTCAAACATACTCAATATGTTCTATATGTAATCGTGGTTTTAGTAATTAGGGAGGGTGATACAGTCATCACACAAGCACTTCCCGATTAAATGAATGTATTACTGCTGTGATTTCATCACTGCTATAAAGAAAAAGAAACAAATATGACTCGTTCAGTAATTTTTGTTGAGTTGGGTTGTTATTTATCAACTTCATTGAAGTGAAGTACGTTCGTTTCAAAATACGTTAATAATGTTCGTTTCTGTCAAATTTTCAAACTGTACACGAACTCGTGTAAATTTTTTGAACCAAACTAGAACCGATCTTTTACATGGAAATCAAATTTAGAACCGAACTGAAAATAACCTTAAAGTTTGGGTTCGGTTCGAAATATGAACGTTTGACTCATCTCTACCGTAAACTTCCCTCAACTTTCAAATGTTTAAATGTAATGACAACGAAACAAAATTTGATAGGATGAATGCAAATTTTGGCCAATAAATAAGACATTTTTTCTGGTGTTATGAATACAGTAGTTTCTAGCAAAACCATACAGTCAACACTTGATTTTGCAACCCCAGGAATAGCGTCACCTTGAAGTACGACCCTTTTTTCAGGAGCAGTACATATTTTGGTTATAAAAAATAGAAAATTTGAGGGAAATGAGTATAAAAATTAGTTTGTTGCATTTATTATGGCCACAATTGGTAGTGATTCTCTTCTTGAGCACTGCACTACAGTAAAACCACACAATTCAAACTTAATTTATTAAAAATTCTATGTCAATCGAAGTTGTTGTTAGTTCCGAAACATAAGAATGGGATTTTAAATGCTCTGGAGTTTGGTTAATTTGAAATTCAGCACAATAGGTAATTTGAAGTAAAATTTTCTCAAAGTGTCTGTAAGATAATATATAAATGATGCATTGATTATATTTTTGCTGTGTAAGAAAATAAGCATTGCAAGTGGCTTCCTTATGTGCAGCAGGCCGCCGGCAGTGTTTTGGCAATATAGGAGGAAAAAATTGTTAATGCAAATGGAACCCATTTGTTATGGTTTCTTTGGTATTAGTATGCAAAAAACAAACAAATGAGCATGTATAGAAAAATAAACACCCCAATATTTGAAAAATCACTATATAATAATCCATCCGAAAGACATTTTCAGTATTAATCAAACACAAAAAAAAATTGTTAATTAGCAAACATACAATGCAGAATCCCTACTGTTACACTCTTCTCAAGTGTCTTTATTTAATGTATTAAGCAATGTTAAAATGTTACAATTGCATATTCACAACTGTTATTATTTTATCATTTTCATCATCATGTAATTATGAAAATAGAAAACAAATGACTACCATAATATTTAAAAAAAACATAATATATAAAAAAAATCCATACAAGAGTCAAATAATATTATTAAACACAAAAGAAGAAGATAAACTGTTAATTCTCAAATATACTAAATCGAATCACAATCACGTTCTCACACGAGTACTCTGAGGAGTATAAATATTTATCTCTGTATTACAGCTGAATCCATGTCATCTGCAGATTCCAACAAGTTCAACACTGCAGGAACCATTCTTCCCCATTTAGTTTTGAGAGTTGCACATGGACTAGAAATTACAGGGTCTGAGGTGATAAGTCTGTCAAGTAAGTCAGTGTTTGTGTCAGTTCTTGAAGTTTGACGCGTAAATAATTCCCGGTATTGCCTGTTGTGTTTTTCCATGCCTCTTGAGCTTCTTCGGAAAATTGGCCAATCTGCATAATACAAAACGCAATAATATCCCTTCTGCGAAATAATATTTTGTGAAGGCTAACGGGTATTGGAAAACCACTTCACTCTATGAGATATAGGTCTCGTGTCTCCATAGTGTAGACGTAAAACATAATAAATTTATTTTTACATTAGAATTTACGCATTCTAAAATTACACCCAAATGCTTAATTAACTCTGTGTTCACCCCCAATTTTTCAGCAAACTTTTAAAAATTTCTAAAACATTTCCTTGCCATATTACCACCACTGGTGTTACCAGTTTGCTGTTTCAGCATATCTATCAAAAATCATGTTTGGGTTGAAGCACACCCTAACACAGTATTAATGACAGTACATCATTAAAAAGCAATACAAAAAATTTGCATTTATTGTTAATTCCTAATTGTCACTTTAATACTCTTTAAAGAAGTATCTGTTGTCTGTTGGTGGTAACTTACTGACTAGAATCTTTCCTATTTTCAACGCATATGTCAAACAGGGACTTGAGAGAAATTGGTGGAATNGGGGGATAAAAGTTTAGTGCACACATTTGTGCAAAAGGTTTGGCACTTTTAACTAGCCAAAGGTATTTTCATGTATAGTAGCCACTTTAAATACTGTTAAATAATACACTAAATCTTTAGTCAAAACGTAGCAAATTATGTTCATTATACCAGAAATGTACTCACCTCTTCAAATGTTTTCTCTAGATTAATAAAACTTAATTTTTAATCACTAATACACTTAATAGTAAGCAAATATAAGGAACTTTCATAATTTAGAACTAAAACCCAGTGGATGATATAAACGACTGAAGATAACTAAACAGACTGGTCTGAGTGCGTAAGAGCAGTCCATTAGCGGGGCCAGTACTGCCTGGTATGGTTCCAGGAAAAGAAACACGTTCTCACGACACACTTGGAACATTCTACAATAAGGAGATAAAATAAATTTACAGATTCAGTTTGGTCAAAAAATTGAATTTTTCCTTCGTAGATTGCCAAAATTGCACATTGTACAGCAGCTGAGCTGCCTTGTGTCTACCGGCGGCCCGGCAGTGACAGAGTTGAACAACAGCTGTCACTCCTCCCCTAACAGTCTGCAGACACAGAACTCCCGCAGTCAACCCTTTCCTGTCTCTTCTTATTCTCGTCCTTTTTTCTTTACCCCAACTTAATAATTACGGAAAAAATTAAAGAATAAGGTGTACAGAAGTTTGGGTCAATAATTGATATTCATGTGACGATTTGGTTATTTTATTTTAACATTTGAAATAAAATGAGTGGGAAAAGCAAAAGTACAATGCAATGATTATTTCAGAAGAATTAAAAATACTGTATATACTCATGTATATACTTTCATGATAAAAAAATATTTTTTGAATGAAACTGCACCAAAAATTTGTGGTATCATGTTAAGTATGTAAGAAATATGTCTTTCTATATATTTGTGTGTGGTGCGCTGTACTGCAGTAACGTGAAAGCCATTAAAAGAATGCCAGTGGCTGGGGTTTGCTGCTTACATTTTTTATTTGCATTCCCTTTTATGAGGTGAGCTGGACTGCTTTCTATTTTTTCTCTCTCTTTTAAAGAGTGACATGCTAGAATGTGACAATCCGCACATCAAAAAAAAAAAAAAAGTAGTGCTACCCCTTTCCTCCTTCCAAATGAGACGAGAAGTAAAAATAAACTTTTCCCGTTATTTCCGCTGCCCATTGAAATTAGTTTCGGCCACGTCAAATCACTGAGCCGACATGCAGTTTCTATTTTCTTACAGACCTTTTTGCCAATGTATTGCTGAAGCACTGAAGGAAAACAATGGTAACAGGGATGTAGAAAAGGACCAAAATAGTGATTGCTCGCCGTGTGTGTTGCAGAAGTTGAGGAAGGAGCGAACAGAAGGGGTCATGAAGAGATAGAGAATGGAGGGGAGTGATGATGAAACAGAGAAAAATGAAAGGGATACACACACAGTTCTGCTACATTTATCATCTTTCAAGTACCTCCAGAAACAGTTTATGGCTACTGTTAAGCCTTTCTTTGAACTTTTATTGCAGGTGGGTGCATGGCCTGCCTCTTACACAAACTCGCACGCACACACATACATACAAACACAACCTTGCCTCTTCCAGTCCTTGCACACGAGACACGGCTCCGAGAGAAGCAATACTTATCTTGTCAAATCATCCTCCCTTCTTCCACTGCAATATCACAGGAACAATGTACATCTTTAATAAAAAGTGTTTTTGTTAATAACATGCAATTGTTTTGCAGGGTTGTGCCAATGTGACTTTTTTCTCACGAAACTAAAACAAAATATATGTTATGAACTATTGTGAAACTGCAACGAAAATGAAAAATTGTGTTGTAATGTTCCAGCGCACAGTTATTTCCGTATTTTTAATATTGCAGCCCAGCGTTAGGCCGTTATAATTGTAATGTTGCACGTAAAGGTATTGACGGCTGGAAGATGCCACTTAGTAGCTCAGAGGTAGTAACATGAAACTCTTTCAAAAGGCGCCAATTAATTACCAAATAATGTAGTCAAGTTCCAGTTTATTAATATTTAAATGTATTTATTGAAAATGCCACAGTTCACATAATGTTCAGGTATTCCGAGTACGAACAGGGTTCACTGATACAAAGGTAAACTAGAGAGCAGCGCCACAGTCGTCGTTAGTTATCTAAGTCATAAAAACTTACCCGAAGAAAAAAACAAATGCAGCAACCTCCCACACCGACTGAGAAATAATCTAGCAAGTTCAAGTTTGCCAGTATGGGGGTTATGCGCCACGCCCGATGTGGCCTAGGCGAGAACTGAGAGTCTACTGCCCGTTATCGACTGCCGGACGGCGATATGCGCATGAGTATTTGTGCTGCGGGCCTATCGCCCTCCCCCCTCCTAAGATAAGGGCACGGCAGCCGACATCTGCCAGCAGCATCATCCAAACTGCATCGTAGCCCGCTTAACGGCACCGTCAGTTAAAATTAATTGAACTTCCAGAGCCAGCAGTGCTATCCAAACTGCACCGTAGTTTGGAAAGACTGCTAATCTAATGTTGACGCTACTGAAACTAAAACTTTTGAAACCGCAAACGTACGCTTGATAACGTTATACCGCGATAAACGAACCACCACGGCTTTAATTTTGAATCCCGTAAAATATTACGAAACCCCGTTAAGCAAAATAAAATGAACCATGTAACCCGAAAATTAATAATACTGCGTCATTACAGTGTTGTTAGAGCTCGGCATTAACAAAAGATGAATGAATTTCATAACATTTTAGCAAGTTATTTATTATAACAAATTTGTTACAAATTCAAACTAAAAAAAAAGTAGGTTATAAAGAATTTATCACACCAAATGTTACCCACATGAAAATTTTTGTTTTATGATAATAAAAACAAACATTATGATTTACAGGCAAAAATTTTCTTTGCTGGTGCACTAAATGAACATTCATAAAACACCCGAAAATTAATCGAAATTGAAGATTTTCATTTTGTTACCACTTTCGGTACCCAAATTTTTCACCGAAATGAGAATGAAAGTTGTCTTTTTCATTCTCATTTCGATATACTGAATATTTGCACAACCCTATTGTTTTGCAAATAAATCCTCTGAATTTCTTACAAAAACCCATTGAGAATGGAATGTGAACTTGTTAAGAGCTACATGGAGTACAATGTTTATGCAATTATTGTAGATAAGGTAGGTCTTGTGTGAGTGTCTGGGATACCATTTTCTTTGGAAAATTGCCCAACATTTAAAGGCAAAACCATTTGCTTTGAAATACTAGTGATGATAAGCGCAACTATTTTCAGTAAAGGATAATCTTGATGAAATTTCTACTATCGCCAAGTGCATGCGGCCGAGAGGAAACACTTTTCTTTTGCTAGACAATAGCTTTCCCTCTTTAGGGCATGTAAATGGAGGAAGAAAGGCACAAGACTGAGAGAGACAGAAAGAGGAGGGGGAAAGAGATGATGCAAGATTGCCACGCTGGTTGCTAGGTAACTGCTTCCCCTCTTGACAGGTAAGTGAGGGGAGGTAGTAACCCAGACTTGAATCGCACCACATACATTGTGGGAAGAGAAGATCACGCACCGCAGAGCATTGATAGAACGGTGCCGCGAGTGACGTATTTCAAACCCAGTTACCAGACGTTTTCATAAACAGGCTTAAAAACGACTGCTGTTAGAAATCTTAGGTGACGGGAACGAAATATACTCTGATCGACGCAACATCCAATAAACTTTACAAGCAAGAAATTTTATCATTATTTAATAAGAGTTTTGACATGTCCACTGAAAAATAACTGTGGACACTTCAACAAATTTCCATCTTCCACTTCATCTTCAACATTGCTTTTAGTATCAGAAACATAATTTTCTACAATAATATGGTTTTTTAAAAAAAGTCTTGGGATTTTTAGGTTACATAACACCATAACAGTAATAAACTAGGACTAGGCCCAAATTGAGTATTTTATTCCTCTAGTAGACATACTATTCTTAACTACACAACTATATACATTACATAGTCAAAAAGTAAGTACTGTATAAAAATATAAAATATTGTATTACCTAAATCATAAACATATTCTTTTGTTCCTTGTAAATACTTAAAGTGTAAAATACAGTATTTAATTGAAGAAAAATTATGACAGTTTAACAGATAGAAAAACATACATCTACTTCTTGATTCTAACCCAAATTTAATATAATCTTATATAAAAATAAATACATTTTATTTAAAATTGCTAAGGAAATGCAATACACAAAATTAACGTTTTATTTTCCTTCTCCAATAACACACAAAAATACACCAATAAAAATAAATAATGTAATACTATTACCATAGTTGCAAACAAAGCAAGCAAAAAAATTGTTATAGTTGCTGTATTTTAAGACCCAGTACCTGGTTTAGCAGTTTCTTCCTTTACAGTCGGGCTTCTATCTCTGACTGAGATGTTGGTGAGCAGTTCTTTTGGAGATTTATGTGGTACAGTCGACTTTCTAGATTTCTGTAAACAAATAAGTAGTATACTTACTAGTACATTGTACGCTTATTAGCTCACATTATCAATATGCTGCAATATTTTACATGAAACAAAAAGTTAACAAAGCAATAAAATAAAAACTGACATACTATATTTCACTGCATAGTGGTTACATTTCTTACCAAAAAGTTCCTTATACTTGACCTCCGTTCCCTGTAAACAGCACATATTTCCGTCAAGTTGTTTGTTTGTCTAAGCAAACTTTTAATAATGGGGAATGTACTATTTATAAACGTGCTCTTCTCTCCTTCCATCTGTGATGACAGTCAGCAGAGCGCAACCTAGCTTGCTCCCCTTACACACTATGCAATTGGGGAGGAAGAGTTTTAATATCTTTGGCTATATTCGGGCATGCTTGGCTGTTTCTTAGGACAATGTCTCTACCTCCCCTTACATACCAGATGAGAAGGGAACTGTTTAAGTAAAGGCTGTTAACAGTAAAGTGGGCATTTTTGAAAGCCCTGCTAAGTCATTTGTCATTTTCAGCCCTTTGGTTGCATATCATTCGGCATACCTATCAAAGTAAACAATGACGTGACTTTCAGCAGGTGTTTACATTAGCTGGGTTATATATCTACTATATTCCCATTAACTAAACAACGAAATGTAATAAATATTGTATTCAGCACCAAAAACAAGTACATGTTAATTTCAGCAAATAATATTGGCTTATGAATATTGACTGTTCAACACTTCTCAGGCCATAAAAAATATCTTGGATTAAGTTGTCAAATGAATAGCAGAGTAAAAAATTATACATTTTCCCGTTATAAAAACATGTCATACTTACGAGAAAGTTACGCTTTTAGAAAATACTGTGTATTTACTCCTACATACAGAAGACAGTGTGCTTTAAACAATTGTTAAATGATGTAAAAATTATGTTTAATGACATTACAATGCATATATAGCTCACAAATTAATATTTCAGTACAAATTTAGGCACAAGCAAATGGCAGGCATTGGTATCCTACATAATGAGTAACAAAAAAAATTGCCATGAAACTAAATGGCTGAACAGAATTGAACCAAATTTTTACGGCATACTTCCACTGCAATATTTGTTACTCAATGTAAGTTTCATAAAAATTCGTTGAGACACACAGTTTGCAAAGCACATAATACTAACATTTGCTAAGGCCTAATGCTTTGGTTCCAATAAAACCCACTTTTTGCTTAAAAAATTTTAATACCTGTCAGATAAAAATATAAAATTACTACCAGAATACGAAACACAATCCCTAGCTGATGACAATGTATTTCATGGAACTAGATTCACAAATATAATGCAGAAACAAATTTTGCCCCAAGTACTTACCGTGAATAGTTATGGGAGTTAGAAATTACTGTTTCATATTATCAGTTCATGCAAATTAAACTTTTCAGACAAGTTATAATACTGTTTTAACATATTTGTAACACTCATTACATGTTTCACACACAGAAAACATTTTCATGGGGTTATAGTTTTAAAACGAGTCGCATACGTGCAGAAGTATTAACTAGGAAACTGGGATTTGCGTAAATAACACACACACATTTACGTATTTAAGCTTTCAGAATTGTAACACAAATAGCAAATATAACAACACATTTCCAAAGTTTCTTTGAGTTTATTTGAGGTTCAAAATTTATACGGACTTAAAATTGCATGAAGTAGCACATTTTACACGTTGGCATATTTTGTGGAATTTCAGAAATTTCTGGAACAAGAAACTATGTTGAAGTACAACAGGAAGCAATTAAAAAAAAAAGCCACTTCACTCCTAACATGTATATAAATGTTTTATTTATTATGTTAATGAATACTTAACTGCAGGAGTTACAAACCTACTTAAAATGACGGTCACAAATGTTCTCTTGTTGACACACAAGCGCTGCACAGATTAACAACAACAAACAATGGACCTGCCAACTTGAACGTTGCATGTGCCACGTGATGTGAAAAGTTATGACCATAAATGTGTTGTAATATCGCCAAATTTTATTCTTACTTGCATACAATAGAAACTGAATTGCAGGTGACAAAAAATGTTTAACATTACGACTAATTAGACGTTAAAATATGGAACCACTTCTTATAGTTTGTTGCCAACTTCACTGTAAGTATTGCTGTCATCGCTTTCGTTAAAATATAGTTATACAATTACGGGGAGTAATTCTTTTCATAGGCTGATTTCAATAGTGCTCACTTTATAATGAATCACATATACAACTAGCACCGTATTCTCCAGTTCTCCTTTTTCATCATGCCTGGAGAGAGGGGAACTTATTGCCAAGCTACCAGCGTGGCATCCTTGTGTCCTCCCTTTCTCGGCTGTATGTGGGAGACCGGTCTTCTGCCCCGTTCTTGCCCGGCGAAAAGGGAAGTTGTTACCCAGCAGTCAGCATGGCATCCTCGCATAATGGCTCTTTTAGGCAGTATGGTGGGAGGTAGAGCGCCTCTATGCAGGATCAAATTTACATCCTTTGTGAGGGGAGGAGAAAGACGTCTGTCATTCTCGGCCAGCTTCAGATTTGTGAAAGGGAAGTTGATGGGAGCACCTACGAATTTGTGGATGAAGCGGCACCTTAAGGAACACAACATTTAGCAGCTTGGTAGCAATGCTGAAAGACCAAATAATTTAGACTGTAAAAATTTTCACTCCTTTCTGCACTTAAAATGTATAGTGAGAGCAGTAGCAACCATTGAGCAATGGAATACATTACATTCAAATTTGATAGCTAGAGTCTAGTAATTCATAGGTAACATAACTTATGAGTCATAACATCTATGAAGACCTTCACCTATGAAAAATTTACACACCTACAAAAAATTTACAGTCAATACCTTTTTTTTTTATAAGTCAAAAATTTAATGACTCTGTCAAAACCTAAATAGATAGATGATCTAGGGACTCCTGTGGCAGTGTCTTTAGGAATAGCAGATTGATAGATCTGCAGCATACAGGATCCAAACAGAGGAAACGGATTTATCGGGCGATCAGTTGGTGAACTTTATTTGCGGTGTGGCCTGATCCTAGTACTCTAGAATCTGCACTTGAACCAGGGTATCACGTCACATTTCACAGCAAAGTAATAGAAGTAAATGCGGACGGAAATCCAAATGGCACCTAGGCACACCAATTTTCCATCTGATGATTCCTCTCCATCACAGGTGCATAAAATGGTAGTCATGGTCAACAGAACAGTTGTACACACACATATTTTTGAATTTTCCATTTCTCATTCTTTAGCTCAGAGACAAGTCATAACTTCACTTTGAAAAGTAAGTAAATTTCCGTGTCCCAACATTTACAAGTCAGGAAAATTGGCTAGATTCCATTGATATAGGATCGGATTGATTACTATAATACAATTGCAAGTGAAACAGTGGTGACAAGGTTACAGCCGAAAAGCAATCAACCTGTTCCTGAGGTCAATGATCAGATCATGATATACAAACAAAGGGAAAAAGGAAGGTGATGCAGGGGAGAGGCTAAAAACATTATATAATAATTCCAAAAGTAAAATCTGGATGAGATTAGTTCTCTTACCTGTGTTATCAACCATTGCGAGACAGATATGCCTTCTGAATCCTGATTCTTATTCATGTCTTTCAGTAACTGCTGCCCTCCAGACAGTGGCGATGAGGTGGATACACTGAAAAGAAAGAATAAATCTAGGTAAGGATAAATTGAGTAACTGCAAAATATGACTCCTTGTGCATAAGCAAATTCTGGAACATTCGTTGCATGCTTGTGAATATTAACAAATTAAAAAATATGGTAATTTAAATTTCCACCACTGCCACTACCAACAAAACTAACACTGAAAAAAACCTCAGATGCAACCAAAACAAATACAACCAATAATTAAAAAGTAATCAACAAAATCAAAAAGAAACACGAGGGATCCAAAAGCACCCAAAAGCATCAAAAAGCAATTACAACAACAACAAACAACATGGAATGAGAACACTGAACCACCACCAATAACACTGAACAACAGATTAAGAAATTAAATTGGAAATCGGAAACCTCGAATCAAAAGTGCAGAAAACTTAAATTCATAGCAGCTGCTCAAATCAAAAAAATTATTAGCTGTATGCCATCAGTGTAAAGAATGGACTGCTCAACATAAAGATAACTGTGCATATGATTCACAAAGTTTTTAATGTTGTTTCAAACAAAGTGCTGAAGCATTAAAAAGTTTTTAAAACAGTGTGTTGAAGCATTACCTGCAATGTACTAAAACCAAATATAAAAGGCGAGAAAAATGTGTGCATGGGATTTGTAGCATTTATTTACATTCTTCTTCTTAGGGATAACAGCCATGCCACATACAATAAAAGGTAACATGTTTGTGTTTTGATGGTAATGTGTGTGTGTATATATGCAGTTCAATAACACTACACGGTAACATGGCACTAGCTATCCATTCCCCTATATTATCTGTTATTTTCGTAGCCCTTTCGTGAGTAGATGGCCATTTATAAGTGTCATCCAAACGAAGCTGTTTTTGTCTTGGTTCTGCTGCTTCATTTAGGATGCCAGTTTGCATGTCCCTGCCTAGTTTCTGTTTTTTTTCCATTTTATCAAGTTCACTTTAGAACATGTTTAGAAATGTGTCCTAGAAGACCAGATGTACTACCAAAATTTGTTTTCAATACTTAGCCTTGCATTTTGCTGAAACATTGTCTGGCATTTTTTCGTAAAAATGCCAAATAGGCGCTTTAAATTTCTCACCACTATTTGTTATATCCATATTGCTTCTAATGAACTACGTTAATAAACTGTAGAGCGAGTAAATAAAACATTAAAAACAAACATAAATAATGTTAAGTAACAAATTAACGTGTCATAGGTATAGGTTACTGTGTTACATCATGCAATAAATAACACGTACAGGTGATTAGCAAAATAAAAATACGAGCAGTACTGTTCCTAACGACTATCATTGGCGACATTCTAAGTCATGTGAAGTGCTGGCCAATAAAATACCACCTTAGATGAAGATGTGTCGCGTTCGGCAACTGTTCGGCGGCCGTATAACCTACAAGAACAAGAATCATGTGGCCGTAGAAATGCACGATCATTACGATTTTTATGAGCTTACGTGGAAATGCAATTGCATTCACACCAATTCAAATGTCATTTTACATGTATGCGTTTGATATGCCTTTCGGCCCACGATGGAAATATTTGGTAACGTTTACAAGAAGTTCACAAAATTAAAAAAATTAAGTACGCGTGAAAAGTAAGAGACTCATTTCATAGCCATCTCGATTCTTAAACAATACGGCCTTAAAATTCGAAACGTTACTTTTATAATGCTTGTGAGGAGTGTGCATTAATTCAGCCGCTAAAATACGTGCAGAGGAAAATGTTTATTCACGCACAACTCAATGCCATTATATAAATAAAAAATACTTTTGTTTTAAAATTTATAGGGCCTACTTCATGATTCTATAACAGGATTTTACAGAATTTTTATATACAAGAACCAGGATTTCAGCTTCAGGGCTGCTGGTAGCCCTAATATGACAGATAGCAATATGACCTAGCCATCAGGAACTTCAGCGTATTGTTTGGCACTTTGATGGCAGTGGATTGGTGGAGGACTATCGTTTGAAGACAGTAAACCTATTGTGTCTCCTCCGCTCTGTGCTTTGCACTTTGCACCTTGCAGCAGCTGGCTGAGGATGAGAAGGAGTAATTTCCTGTTGCTGCAAATGTGCTGAAGTCAGACGTGTATGATGATGAAGTGGTCACCAGCTCAAATTCTTTTCATTTTGCATTGGCACTGCAAAGGAAGTCGATTTCATTGCTCGCTGTTGGTGGGTTTAAACTGTGAAAGTTTGTCAGCAACCATCCTGTCTTGCTTGACTGGCTCCCAGTGGAAGATGTTGAGGCACCAGAAACCCTGTCATTGGATCAAGATAGCCATGTTGTAAAGGTGTTAGGGCTGCAATGGAATCCCAGCGTTGATTGCTTCTCATACAAAGTACAGTCTAGTTTCAAAAAGAGAACCAAGAGAAGCATCTTGTCAGAAGTGGCAAGGATTTTTGATCCTCTCGGGTGGCTCTATCCTCTTACCATGTTTTCGAAACACCTCATCCAGACTCTCTGGCTGGAGAAACTTGATTGGGATGCTGAGCCTCCAGGTAATATTGTCGAGAAGTGGAGTCGGTTCAAACAGTGAGCTACCACTGTTAGCATCAGTAGTTGTAGCCAGACAAGTAATTGGCCCAGCAGGTTGCTTGTACGAAATACATGGCTTCTCTTATAGCTCAGAGATTGGCTACACTGCAGTGGTTTATTTACGCCTCACCACACCTACGGGAGTCACCACAAATTTTAGATGCTGGAAAAATCAAAGGTTGCTCCAGTCAAGGTTTAGTCCATCCCACGGTTGGAGCTTTGTGGGGCTTTGTTGTTAGCTGGTCTACTTCATCATGTGGTAGAGTTGTTTGCACTTGCAATCACCTTGTTGTCTATCAGTGCCTGGACAGAATCGCAGATTGTTCTTTGTTGGGTGAACTCGTCTCCTAACTAACTGAAAACTTTTGTCGCCAACAAGGTAAGTCAGATCCAGGAGCTCACCAGGCCATCCTGGTGGAATCATGTCTCATCAGAGTCCAATCCTGTGGATTATGTATCTTGTGGGCTCTTGCCCTCTAATCTAGTAGGGAACCACCTGCTCAGTGGCCCTCCTGTTCTGAAATTTTAGTAACTGAATCAGTTCTGAATGAGCAGAAGGTTAAGGTTTCTGGAACATTTGTTTCAGCCGATGATTTTGATTATCAGTTCTTACATTTTAGTAATATGACAAAGTTGCTTTGAGTAATGTCATTGGTGCTGCATTTCCACAATTGCCGTAACACTCGTGGAAATCTCCTAACTGGACATATTTCCCCCAGTGAAGTCCCTTCACATTCTATTGTTGCATGTGCAGTCAGCGGTGTTCAAAGAAGAGCTTGCTTCTGTGCAGATGGGTCAATGTCTCTCTCCCCTGATTGAAAAACTTGTTCCCTTTGTTGACGATACAGGTCTGTTGAGGGTGGGTGGTAGACTCTAGCACTCTGTCCTCCCCTTCGATTACAAGCATCAAATGCTGCTCTCCAAGACCCAAGTGTTGACAGACAGCATTGGATACTATCAGGAAAGGAACCAGCACCCTAGTATTTGTACTTTGCAGGGCATTCTGAAGGGAAAATTTTTGACTCCTCTCAGATAAACATGCCATCACACTGCGATTGCACTATTGTGTGCGCTGTTGGAGGGCAAAACCATAATCGTGCAGAACTCTGATGGAGAATCTGCATGCCATTAGGGTACAACAGGTCAAGTCATTTGCTAACGTAGAGGTGGATTATGCAGTGCCAAATCTGATAAAGGCCAGTAGGACTCGCAAGTCTCAGTGTTAAAGAACTATCTATTCATATTCATTTGTTGTGCCACCAAGGCAGTTCACGTGGAAGATTGAGTTTCCCTGGCTGCCTACAAAAGTTTTGTTTATCGCCAAGGTAGGTCTTCCGAGATCTACAGTAACTGTGGGACGAACGTTGTCAGGGCTCACAACTACATGATGGAACTACATGACATCATCCTGTCACCAGAAAAGGGTTTCCGATGCATTCACACCCCTTGGAGTGACTTTGCACTTCAACCCATCTGCTGCCCCTCATTTTGGAAGCTTCTGGGAAGCCGGGGTCAAAGTCCCTCAAGATCCACTTGGTACGTGCCATTGGGGAACAAATCCTAACCTTTGAGGAGTTGTACACTGTCTTCGTACAGGTGGAAACTGTCCTACACTCCAGACCCCTGTGCCCTCTAAGTTCGGCCACCAATGACTTTGCCACCCTTACCCCAGGACACTTCCTGACACTTGAGCCCCTTGTCGCTGTGCCAGATGATTAAGCGGCTGCGTCAAGACTTCTGGCAGCATTGCACCGGGAGTATCCCCATACTCTCCAGCAACACTCAAAGTATCAGAAGCCGGGAGCAGGAATCGCTCCAAATAAACTTGTGTTGATCAAGAATGACTCTGCAGTGGTATCTTGCACGTGTGAAGAGCTCCATCCAGGAGGGGATAGTACTGCGCCGGAAGCTACAGTGCGCACTGCCAATAGAGCCTTCAAGCGTCCAATTGTTAACTTGTACCCATTACAACTAAAGTGGTAAGTTTAGTGAAATTTCAGCATTTCAAATTGGCCGGTATGTATAGACTTGTGACCTTGTAAATATGGATTTGTGAAAATGTAAATATAGATTGCTTAGAATTTTAGATCAGTAGTAATTTCACGTCAGATATCTGTTTAAGTTTCTTTTACTGACCTCTTAATATTTGTGTGGGACAAATTTTAAATTTCCAGCACACCTGATTTGGTGCTCGTTTGTCAATTGTCAACACTATCTCAAGGGTTAGCAGACCTGAGCTACAGGGAGAAAAGAGCAGTTTTGTGTTGGACATCATGGCGGGAAGTTGAGACATGAGTAGCTGCCGCCAATCAGTCGTTTTCTCGCTGAAATTTGTTGTACAGTCCTCTAGTGGCAATTTAATTTTAGTAGTGTTAAATTCGCCACAACAAGCGCCATGTGCCATTCGTGAACTTGAGTGTGTTGTCGGGGTGGGCGGGGTGGCATAATGCACCAGTGACTAAAGAAAGGATTATTCCATTTTAAATCATTAAGGGGTTGAAGCTTCACCATTTTTGAATTTGATAAAAATATTGTTGCCATGTTACCCTATCTTCAAGGTGAAAGAAAAACATTAATTTAAATTTGCAACATCAATGATATCTGGTTTGAAGATTTCCTTCCTAGAAAAAAATTGTCTCGAAATTAGGAAAAATTAAAATTTGCTGTTTTTGAAGGCAAAAACTTCCATTGGCCACCTAAATAACCAGACATGAACATTATTGAGCATATTTGGGATGCCTTGCAACGTGCTGTTCGGAAGAGATCTCCACCGCCTCCCACTCATATGGATTTGTGGACTGCCCTGCAGGATTCATGGTGTGAATTGCCTCCTGCATACCTTCAGACATTAGTCGAGTCCATGCCACGTCGTCTTGCGGCACTTCTGCGTGCTCGCGGGGGCCCTACATGATATTAGGCAAGTGAACCAGTTTTTTTTGGCTTTTCAGTGTACTTAGTAATGAATATATATGGTTACATGATGCCAGAGGGGGCATCAAATCATCATATTTTTCATGAACAAGTCTTTATCACATTTTTCTCTGAATTTTGCAATCGCAAAATTTTCCAGTCCCTGAAACAACACACAACATTCACCTCACTGACAGTTGTTATTTTCCTGTGATAAATGCCAGCTGCCTTTTGCAATTTGAATCAAATATGCAATCTGTTAATTTTTAAAGTACAAATTGTTAAATATTGTATAGGTTGTAACAGAGAGTGAAAATTATCATGAGCAAAAAGACAATACAACAGAAGAGAGAAAATTCATGCAGTCAACATGGTGTTCTTGTCCATGCAATTTAGGGGAAGGTATACATGCCGTACCCTCTGACGTTGAAAGCCAAGCCCTGCTCAACAAGTTTACTGTTAATGGGCCGCCACTCCTCCACAGTTGGTATCAATGGTCCTTCTTCGACAATCTCCTTAATCAGCAGTTCCACAGGCAAAGAGTTATTTTCCACCTCTCCCTACGCAAGCCACATTTTCAACTGTAAGACTATACCTCAAAGAAAACTACTGACATAAGTAAATAAATATAAAACAGACACATCATTAAAAAACAAATGCATACTTTCTCATCAAAAACTTGCTATGACAGTACTAAGCTCAAATGTATTTAAAACTCCATTAGCCCAAACACACTGTGAAAAATAATTATGAAAAGATATATGTGAGCTTAATATCTAAAATCAAAACCTGTTAAAAATCACAAATAAAATGACTATAATATAAAATAAACACTACATTTCTACTATTGTTATTTTAAATAAAAATGTGGTAAATACCAGTTTCAAGCATTGAATAGATCCCTGGCCATGCATGTTCTAATACATATATTTTTGTGCTAATTTTTTTTATCATAACCTACATTAAATTTGTTGGTAAAAATAAATTCACTGTGATTTTTCCATGTTCTATCCACGTAACCTACTCAAAAACTTCCTCACAATGAAATATTTTAACAAAATGAATTGCTACAATAACATATCTAATAAAAATTTTTTGGAATAGAATCTCATTTATTTTAATAAAACAGGAAATTATACCTTTTATGTAAAAAGCACATTTTAACAAATTGGTCATGTATAATTTGTTCACAGTGAAAGACTTGCTTGAAAACAATGACTTCACTTGCAAAGGAAACTCGTTAAGAGTTAAGTTAGCTTTAATTTTAACTCTAAAGTAAAAAAGGAAACCTCTTTGGTAATAAATTGCAAGTAACATTAATAATTCATCATAATGAATGTAAGCAACGATAGCATAAACAACAGTACTATCACAGTTTCATTGTTCCGAACATTAATAACTGCACAAACAGGCATCGTGCATTACATGTTCCCTACCTCACTAGCAACTTACCTTCTGTTTTGCATACGTAATTTCTGGAAGGGTTTCAAGAAAACCGCTCACCTAAGAGCATTCTGACAAGACGACCTTTTTTGTTAGTTACAATGTGCTGATTCTTAAGTTATGTCAACAAATCGCTTACAGCTTATTATTCATTTTCATGCAAAATCAGGGTGGCAACCCCTATTTTCATGATGATGGCGGATGATATTACTAACCACATTTTCACAGGTGTAAGATCTTTGTTCTACAAAACACTACTCAATTATTTGATGCTTAATCATGAGTAGTTCCTGATATTTTAAACTCAATTACACTCATAACCGAGGTTTTTAGAGGCGCAACTCACTTTAGGGAAAAAGCGGTAAACACATTCTAATCTTATTTTTTCGTCACGAATAACCTGCAGGAGTTTGCCGGTGTTGTTCAGAAACACGTTGTGTATCCAGTCATAAAAATTAAAAAATTTGGCCAGACATTACAACACTGTTTCAAAGTATTCCTATCACCCAAAGTAATGTTTTACGTCCATTATTAACCACTTTCACGGCAGTATTGTTACAAAACAAGTGCCATACATGATAAGGTGGAACAACTTAATTTGGCTTCTAGGGAATAACATAAATACTAAATAACACACCAAGTTCAAGTGCATATAAACAGCACATTTTCTAGGTTGGCATACTGTAGTTACCCACATACAAACCCCCCCTCCCCGCATTAAGAATCGCCCCTTAATTTTCAGATTAGATTGCTGGGGGAAAATAATTTTTTTATAAGAAAAATACAACCACCCAAAGTACTATATTTGTTACTGTGTTTACCCGCAAAAGGGCCGCTGTTCGGTGTGGGTCGCAGGTATGATTTCCAGAAAAAAAAAATCTTTTTCCGCAATAAGGGCTGCTCTCGCGTATGGGACACCCTATACTTTGCCTGCCTGCCTGCCTGTCACTGTCAGTTCCACTTTGTATCACCTCCAGCTACCCAGAGCTGGCTCGCTTCCTTTCTTTTTTTTTACTCCCAATTACTTGGCATCCCTCCTTTCCAACACCCCCCTCTCTCTTCATCGCCCTAAACATCACTGCAAGGTAGTCCAGCTTGCCTGCTCCCTTTCTTTTCTTTCCCCCTCTGGTTTGGCATCCCTCCCTTCCGCTCTACACCCGACCCTCTTGGCGATGGTTGGAAGAGAAATGCAAAGGAGGGGA
Organism: Clitarchus hookeri; assembly: GCA_002778355.1. Classification (NCBI taxonomy): domain Eukaryota; kingdom Metazoa; phylum Arthropoda; class Insecta; order Phasmatodea; family Phasmatidae; genus Clitarchus; species Clitarchus hookeri. The sequence goes on along the minus strand of NQII01003116.1, from coordinate 147,873 downwards.
AGTGCTATGACGGCAGGGTGTTCTACCAGAATTTTTAGAATGCCCCCTGCCCCCACTCATTAGTCGCACAGGCTGTTTCTCTCTCTCTGGCCGGATGGGAAAGCCAGAGCAACTGTGCTTGTGTGTGTGACGACGCACACACAAATGCAACACTGCCTGCTCGGCAACACTTGGCCGGGCTAGAAAGCTATGAACGGTGTACGTGGTATGCAATTCATACGCAGTGTTGAGGCATTTTGACATATCCAAATAAGTTTTTTAGAGTCTTATGTAAGTTTTATTTAGGAAAAACCAACACAGTATAATTACTATATACATATTGTATCCCATGGTAAAATAAACTTAATCTGCATAACGTGTGCGACCCATACTTGGGTAAACACAGAATACAACTGTGCCTTAAATTTATCATCTAAAACGTAAAATACTCTGTCGCAACATAGTTTCTAAATACCTAACTGGCAAAGGCATGAGCACAGGTAGCTGACGAGCGGGACAGCATGCGCAAGTTCGTAATGTAGAAAACTAAAAGCCACCTTGACCGAGCGGCCAGCCTGCAGTTTACATGTCCTTCTGCTTTCTACTCTTCACGTGATAGGAATTTGGCCTTATTCGAAGACGTGGTTTTGTTTACAATTTAAGTCAGTTTGAACTTGGATAATATTGCACGTTATTAAACTAAAATGTATCAAAAGACAAATTTGATAAACTAAATCGGCTGATTTGAACACTGTCTTAGATTTCAACTTTTATTTAATGGGTAGCTAACATACTGTACTTAACTTTGCATCTGCACTTTTTTCTGCTACTCGTCTGGTGAAAATGAACAAGTACCAGTTGCATACAAAGGCAAAAATTGAAATTTCCAACACTAAAACATTATTTATTTATTTCCGTCATGTCGCAGCATCGCTGTATCATGTGTTTGGTGTTGCTAACATCTACAACAATGTTGCCAACCATAACGGTTACTGATAGCCACATAAAGAAACGTTTTTTCAAGCTCAGTTTTATTTAGTAGACTTTCATTGAAAAATTATTCCACAGAGAATGGTTAAGTGGTGTATGTTTGCGTGTTCAGGAGTATAATAAACAAATCGCATGTATAAGTATTGTGTGTGCAAACGGTTGCCGTCAAGCATGCGCCGGCATATACCACCATAGAAAAAGACTCGCACACCGCCTGCATGCAAAAATGTCTCAAGTGGCATCTGACAATGAAACCACCCTCACCCTGTTTATGAGAGCCTAATTTTTGCAAAATTGTGCGAGTCGGACGTGGGTAAATATAGTATTATAAGAAATTTCAAGAATTTCCGAAACAAACTATATCGAAAGATAGTATAAAGCAGTAGCAAATACTGCCACTGCACACAAAACAGAATAAAAATGTTTTATTAATGAATACTTTATTTTAGTAGTAGCTAACAGCCACTTAAAATCACGGCCATGAAACACTGTTTTGTGATCATGGGAGCACACAAAAAAAAAACACCATGAACTAGGTAATTTTAATCTAACAGCTGGCATGTGGTGGTGATAAAAAGTTAAAAACATAAATATGCTACACTCATGCCAAGTTTTATTTGTATTTGCATACAACAAAATAAAACAAATGCAGCTGACACAAATTTTTAATTTTATGACTAGCAAGATGTTAAAACATGAAAATTCTTTGTGTAGTTCGCTAACTTAACTGCAAGTATTGTGGTCATTGCTCACGTTAAAAAGACATGCAGTTACAAACTGTGACTTTTCTGAAAGGTTGACTTCAAAAGTGCTTACTTTATCACAAACCACCTATAAAAGTAAAGTTACCAAATGTCTTCACCTTCTTAGTAATGCTGAACACATTGTCCAGCGAAACCAGAGTCGTGAGAAACTCTGTAGCAAGGATAGACCAAGTAGATGTAGAACCTGCTGGTTTGATTCCAGCAAGGTGGCATCTGACTGCTCCATCACGAAGTTGTGTAAACAAGTTACTAAGCTCTCGAAGAAATGACACTTCCACTAGTTCAATATCTGCAGCATCCTTCAGGAAAACCTACAACAGCCCATTAGAAGGAAAGACATGATTCTTGCGCTTTACAAAAGTATATTATCAGATGCAACATTCCACTACAAATCAAACTATAGAGCATCACAGTCACGATTTTTATTCCCTCTGTCAAGTTATGATATAAGTACAGATCTGAGAGTATTCGAAAATCGAGCTAGAGCCGAATACCTGCTTGTGGCTCAAAATCACCCCAAAATATTTTTACGGCTCAAAAAATTTCAGCATCTATTGGTATATCAATGTCAGATTATTCAGTCTGTGACAAATGAGATTGTGTTTTACTGTTCATGAATGGAAAAAACATGTTTATTAATAAAATGTATATATTAAAACATTTTACATGTTCCAGTAAAGAGATTCCTCAGAAATGGATAAATGAAAACTGATTAACGGCAAAAAAATTAGCCTAAAATGCAATGCCTGACAAGGCAGTATCTTGCTACTTAAGATAGAGCACTGTGGAGTCATACAACTATTATCTATTTTTGCTATGTTGTGTTGTATTCTGCTGTTTACGTTGAGATGGAACACTGTGGTTTTAAAGAAGCAGCTGTGGCTTCCTTTAGGAATTCTGCTCTAAAATATTGTTCATAACATAAGCCTAATTTCCTGCATTTNATCTTGCTACTTAAGATAGAGCACTGTGGAGTCATACAACTATTATCTATTTTTGCTATGTTGTGTTGTATTCTGCTATTTAGGTTGAAATGGAACACTGTGGTTTTAAAGAAGCAGCTGTGGCTTTCTTTAGGAATTCTGCTCTAAAATATTGTTCATAACATAAGCCTGATTTCCTGCATTACAAAACCGAAATGGATTCTGTAGTGTCATTAAACATGGATGATCTGAACTGGGTCCTGTTTTATTTCACTAAACTGAAAACACTGTCACATTCTGCATAGCTGTGTGGAATGGACAGGATGGACAACATTATTCTACATATTCTATTGTATTTTAAAATGCCATCAACACCACGAATCCTGGATAACTTGGCCCACTTAAAATCATCACTATTTCCTGTAGTACTAAGGGCTGAAATGTCGTCTATCTGAAGAGTTGAGGATTGTTTTCAGTTTCGTCCATAGCTGTATCCCAGTTTCACCTTCTTGTACAGGCAAAGAAAAGTTGGCATTGTCGAGATTATTCACTCTTGCACACAGCTGCATTTTTCAAGACTACATTTTTTATGGGGAATTTGTGAACAATGTAGTCACATGCTGTAACAAAATAAGTCCTGACAGATGCAAAGAAAACTACTTTTTCCTTTTCTTCAAGTGTTTTCACAATGTTTGGTGCTTTACTTCCTATTACTAATTCAGTGTCGTCTTTCTGATTCTGAATAGAGTGATAGTTCACTTCAAATAAAAAGCAACTTTCCATAGCTTTTGCTTTCACAAAATTTGATAGCAATGCTTTTAGAAAATGAAGTAACAGTTCTCTCAAAATAGGAATGTGTGGAGATGCTGACTGAAAAATTACATTCAGTTTTTCAAATGTTGGGAGGACACCTAGAAGAAATGCACAAAATGCTTCATTTAGGTCAGAAGAAAGGAACATAAATAGTTATCACACATGGGCCAGCTGCTGCCACTGCTACTAGACAGCATCCTGCATCACACCCAGGCAGCTACTAACCCACCAGTTGCTAGCTATGGAAGGAAATGCAGCCCAGCACACTGCCACCTTCTGCCATCTTCGCCAGACTGGACAGCAAAAGCAGACTAGACAGGTCTTGGTCTTGGTTGGGGAATTGATACACACGCGTACACACACACATCCAGGTTTACTTCGTACCAAGGGCTATCTCCCTATTCCTGCCTATACCAACTAATAAATCGCAGTGAGAGGAACTTCCACCCTGAGGAGAAAGTGGCATGGCACCTGGCACTAGACTCCAGCAACCTCTTCATAAAGACACATGCTTTCCAGNGGGGGGGGGGGGGGCAATAACACAGATCAATATTAGTACTCTAACTCATGTAAGTGCATAAGATACGCATGTAAATACAGTATCTCCAAAGTAGAGTAACATCAGGTTTAATACCCAGTTTGACTGCTCAGAAAATATTCTTAAAATAACTTAAGTCTTTAGAAAATTCTAAATGGCTAGTATCATATAAATAAAAAATATGCACACCTTAGCATTACTGGTATTGGGTAAATCAACAATGACAGCCCGATACCAAAGTTTCTTGTCCTTAAGGTACGAAGCACAATGGTCACCAACAGCCCACTCCTTGTCACTCTTCGGACATTGCTGATAGAATTCTTGCATCTCTTCCATCATGCTATTGGATAACAATCACAATTTTTCATCAGCATTTGAAATTTAGCATATCCTGCTTTAGCATCACAGCTAAATACTTAAAGCCAAAACTAAATTCTAAACACCAATACCTTTAACATCTTTCCGTAAGAAAATGTGAAATATAACTAAGAGTTAGCAAACATTGTAAAATGTAAATTTTCTAGTGAATAAAAATTCAATTTAATTTATATTCAAAACACAATTAAGTATTTGAAGTTTTCAAATATTTTGAGTTTACTCAATTACTCTCACACAGGAAAGAAATTGCATTTTCTTAACATACAGCTTAATGGTTAGTAATTTTTTGTTATTGTTAGCACGCCTAGAAAGAAAGATTATAAAACTGACAAGAGGTATAGGTTAGGATGCCATCAACAAAATTTGTACAACATTAAAATGTAAAAAAAATTATATGTTTGGGATGTAGGCATATCATATTTAACAAATATTTACCTGTAAAACAAGTTTGTACAATATTATAAGAGTTTATGGTCATTACAAGCCAAATTAACCTCAAAGATTGATTGTGTACTGTTATGCGTACACTAAAATAATACAGCAATCACAGCAGTTAAAGCATAGTGCAATGTGCAGAAACTAAGGGGAACAAAAAAGTACAGACAATTGCAGGTTATTGAAGTGTGTATTGTGGCGCCATTCTGTAAGTCTCACCCTATTGGTTGGTTACGGGGAGGTGCTGCACTCTACCATCATACTTTGTAAAGAGTCTGTAGTTATCATGTCTTTCTGTAGTGTAGTTCATTGTTCTTATAGTAAAAGTGTTCTCTCAATCAGGTAGTATTTATTCCCAAATTCACACCACAGCGAGGTATATATATTAATAGGTTATGGGCCCAGGTATGGAATTTGGAAAAGTGTTGTTTAGTTAAGGCAGAGAAAACGTGTAAGGCCGGAATTTCTTGTGTGAAACGGGACGTTCTCATAGCAAGCGTGGCGGCGGTAAACAGCGTACCTCCAAGCCTTAAACAGTTTGACGGTACTGGTTTTTCTGACTGGGAGTTTAGATTGACAATCCGTTTGGAAAGAGAACAAAGCTTGGAATCTTTAAGTGAAAGGAACAGTAAAACTTCCGAAAATAATTTCAAGAAAATGGACTTAAAGGCGCAGGACATTATCGAGCAACCTGTTACAGAAAGTGTGATGGGAGCCATTAAAACGAAAACTTCAGCGAGGGATATGTTTTCAGCCCTGAAAGCTACATATATACGAGACAAAGTTTGTCAGCAAGAATAGATTTAAAAAGAGAACTGGGGGAAATGCGATTCAAGAGAGGTAGTCTCGCCGATTTCTTGTAAAGCTTTGTAAGAAAAGTGCAAGAGATACGTTCAACAGGTGCTACCTACAAAGGCGAAGAAGTGGTATCACAGCTTCTTATCGCTATGCCCAGGTCTTATACAGGCAGTTCCCACATTGATTGACGTCCTATTTTTGCAAACATCTGAAGCGGTGACAATCGAGTTTGTAAAAAATAAACTGGTCCAAGAAGAAATGTGACAGTTTTTGGCAGATTCTGCATGTACACATCATTTGATTGGGTTGAACGACTTACGGATGTAGAAGATGTGAATGTTTTAATAAATTTTTCCAAGAAAGATCATAAATTAAAGGCAATAGAGCGTGGCACTTTGTTAATGTCATATGATGACAAACCCATCAAATTGAAATATGTTTTATTGTGCGGTGACTTGCAGTACAATTAAATTGCTGTAACCAAAATAGAAAATGAAGGACACACTGTGATTTTCGAGTGTGGGACAGTAAAAATTAGGAAGAACGGTGTTACCCACATTCAAGGTGAGAAACTTGGAAATTTGTATACCATAAGATTTTACCCAAGAATGAATCATTCTGCAAATCTGACTGTGACTAGTGACATACTTAATTGAAAAATGGGACATTCTTCAGTATACCCAACCAACACAATGTGTGATGTATGCCTTAGAGGAAAGATGACTCGCTCTTCATTCAACCCGATACCAGACTACAAGAAAGCAACGCGATTTTTGGAAATTGTGAGCATTGATGTTGCCGGGCCAACCACACCGATAAGTCATGAAGAATGCATGTATTATGTGACTTTTATTGATCACTATTCTCATTTTACGTGTGTATACATGCTAAAAAGTAAAGGGGACGCTTTCAACAAATTTGTTGAATATGAAGGCATGGCGACAGCGAATTTTGGCTGAAAATTTCCCGATTTAGATCAGACAAGGCAGGTTATTATGGTTCCTCTGAGTTAAGAAATTTTTGCAAGCAGAAGGGGATTCAGCTCGAGCCAAATATAGCCAGGAATTCTGAGCAGTCCAGAATTTGTGAAAGGATGAATAGAACATTATTGAATATGGCAAGATGTTTGATTTTGGACTCAGGCCTTGACAAAACAATGTGGAATGAAGCTATCCGAATGACTGTGTACATTATTAATCGTTTGCCTACATCTGCATTGTCCAATAAGCAAAAACCAGCAGAGTTATGGTACGGGCATCCAGTTGAGCTGGAAAAAATGTGAGTTTTCGGTTCTATCGCGTATGCACATAAACTAAAGGAGGATTGTACCGGAAAATTAAGTGAATGCAGTAAGACTCTTGTTATGATAGGGTATGTTACCAATGGTTATCGTTTATGGGACGCTGAGCTTGGAAAAGTTGTTACTGCTCACTCAGTCACATTCAATGAAACTTCAAAACGTACACAGGAGGAGGTAATTGGTGCTCCAAGCGAAGATGAAGCTGAAGAAACCAAATCGTCCAATGGGGACGAGAATCACACGAGAACCTCACCAGTGACTCAACCGACATCGGAACAAAGAAGATCAAAGAGGGAACCTTGATTGCCTTCGAAGTTTGAAGATTTTGACATGACCATGATGGTTGCCTTATCAGTAGGATCCTTACCTATGGAGAATCCTACATCATTTGAGGAAGCAGTTGAAGCCAAGGAAAGATGGGAAGAGGCGATTACCGAAGAACTAGAGAACCAAGCAAGGAACAAGACTTGGGAACTTGTACCATGATGTCCACCTAATGTGAATGTTATAGACTCCAAGTGGGTGTTTACCCTGAAGACAGTTGATGGTACAGATGTAAAGAAAGCTAGGTTGGTTGCGCATGGGTTTCAACAAGAAACTTCAGTTGATGAGGATGTGTATGCTCCTGTAGCACGTATGGTAACACTCAGAGTTCTTCTAGTTTTTTCGGTTGAATTTGATTTACAAATCCATGTGATGGATGTTAAGTCTGCATTTTTAAATTGTAATCTTGAGGAGAAAGTATATATGAAACCTCCAAAAGGTTTAGAAAATGTACCTAATAATTTTGTTTGTTTGTTGCATAAATGTTTGTATGGTTTGAGAGTGTCTCCTAAATTATGGAACAAATTTTTAGATATAACTTTAATTGAGATAGGGTTTATCAGGAGTAAAGTAGACCCATGTTTATACATTAAAGATTCAACATTTTTACTTATTTGGGTTGATGACCTAATTTTAAACTTAAAATGTGATAAAGAATTTGCTAGAATAAAAAATTCTTTGCAAGACAAATTCAAAATGAAAGATATGGGAAATAAGGATAAATTCAAATTTCTTGGAATAGATATTGAAAAATCTGATAATAGTATTTTTATTTCTCAACAAATGTTAATTGAAAAAGTTTTGATATCATTCAATATGACAGAATGCAAGGGTAGTAATATTCCAATTCAGACTGGGTTGCAATTACCAATAGATAATGAAAATTTAAACCATCATATTCCTTATTGTGAATTAGTAGGGTGTCTCATGTACAATATGTTGGGCACACGACCTGACTTATGTTATTCTGTGGCATATTTCAGCCAATTTCAACACAATTATACTGATGCACATTTTAGGGAACTAAAGAGAGTTCTAAGGTACTTGAGTACAACTAAAACTTTGAAATTAAAACTTAACAAGAGTTCAACTAATTCAAAATTAGAACTAACCTCATTTGCTGATGCAGATTATGCATCTGATATTAACGATCGTAAAAGCATTTCTGGATTTATTGTGAAGTTGAATGAGTGCGTTGTAGGATGGAAATCCAAGAAACAATCGGTTGTGTCTGTCATCATCTGAGTCAGAGTATTTAGCAATGACAGTCTGTTTGACCGAATGTCTCTTTCTTAAGCAACTAATTGAGGGAATGTGTAGTCAGGAGAGACCCAATTTTACTTTTTGAAGACAACAATCAGTCAGCTATTAAAATGGCCAACATTGCAGAGACCAAAAGGTCAAAACATGAGTGTAAAGTACCATTTCATAAAGAATCTAGTGGTTGAAGGAATTGTAAAGATTAAGTATGTTGCTTCAAGTGAACAGGTTGAAGATTTTATGACCAAAGGATTACCTTTTCAAAAATTTAAATATTTTTGCTAGAAGCTTGGTCTTATCTAAAGTTTTAATTTGTATTTTTCTTATTCTGTATACCTACTTAAGTTCTTATTGTTATTTTAAGTAAGACTTTTTACATATTATGTTCTTGATAAGTATATGCAGTTATTTCAGAGTTATTGCTCTTATAGAATTGACTGGGGTTATTGAAGTGTGTATTGTGGTGCAATTCTTTAAGTCTCTCCCTATTGATTGGTTACGGGGAGGTGCTGCACTATACTGTCATACTATGTAAAGAGTCTGTAGTCGCCATGTCTTTCTGTAGTGTAGTTCATTGTTCTTATAATAAAAGTGTTCTCTCAATCAGGTAGTATTTATTCCCAAATTCATACCACAGCGAGGTATATATGTTAAGTCTACATTTTCACTGCATATTTCAAACAAAGATAGGAAGAAGATAAGCTAAATAATAAAAACTGAACAATAAGGTGAAACCTCTATACATAGAATTTTCAAGGGACTGACATAAAAATTCTATAGATGTGGACATTCTGTAGATGTAGATATAGACTAGACACAGAAGAAGAAGAAGAAGAAGAAGAAGAAGAAAACACACAACATAAATAACACCAACAACACACCTCTCAACCTCGTTAAAATTCATGTTGAACACATTGACAGGCCTCTGTTAGGTACTTATGAAGTTTAACTAAAAGAAAACAATACAAATGGGAATATTAAAGAAAACATTCATAATACAGTATAGCCCTGTTATAAAGTTCTCAAGGGAACCAAGAAGTGTTAACCTTGTATGTAAAAATAAAACACAAACAAACAATCCACTCTAATTATTTCCGGTACTCAAACTTAATAAAAACTATATTAAAACCTCTCTTTTGAAACTACGTGCACAGGAAATAGCTACCGACGTAGCGGAAGTATTATCCATAGAGCAACTAACAACAGTCACAGTTATTAGCTAATAGTAAGTTTATACAGTCAGCCAAAACCTCAGTTTCAGAAACCCAACCCAACTTTCCAAACTAAGGTTTTAGTTAAGTGTTTATACAGCCATACAAAATTATGTTTTGTGGGTTGTTTTATGCCGGAAATCACTAGCATCAAAACAATGAAAAACAATTAATCCTTTTTGATATGGTGATACGAAAAGGAAATATATTTTACAGAAATTCATAAATATGACTAAAAAGTTATTTAAAGTTTCATACATTGTTTGATAAAACATTGTTAATTAAATAACGGTATTTCATAACTTTTTTAAGATGCACTATATAATTTATGTAATAGTTATTTTCGAACCTACAGCAAAATTATATAATCACTTTGAATTTACACACAATATTTTTAACTAATTAAACATCTTATTTTACACTTCATCATATCCTAGTTGAACATTTGATACTATATTTACAAACAAGGCAATGTTTCTTTGTTTATATTGTGCACAAAACCTAAGATTCAAAGCAAAAATTGAATTACAAACCTCAATTTTAAGATACGGCGAAACGTCACTTTGGCGGGGTTTATATTGTACACATACTCTGCTTTCCGAAACTATGGTTTCAGGTGTCGGTATACTGTAAGAAATAAAAATGTCTTGAATATTGTGATTGATAAAGTGCAGTAAATAGGGTTTTCTTAATTTTGTGTTGCCTTTTTTTGTTAACATTCGGGCATAGTTATTAGTTACATTTATACATATATGCATTCGTAATTTTCGTGGAAAAATATATTGAAGTAATAAATTTGCGAGTGTTGCTGGCAACGTCGCATTGTGAGACGATATCACGAAAATATGGCACCGCTGTTTCTTGTGGTTACTGGTCATTCATTACCAACATGGCTGCCACTGCAAACATTGCAACTGCTTGCTGAACGTCTAATAAAATTTCTACAGTACATATTTTTTACACACATGTACTGTATTTCCATATTTTTCAATTTTTTTTTGTATTCCGTGCTTTCTAAATACATTATGTGTTATCTTGAGACGTCTATGGTTATTATTTATTATTTTTTGTTACAAAGTATGAGTTAAGTGCGACATTGTGACGAAATCAACAACAAATTATTTCGGAAGTGGTAAATTACATAAATAGGATTAAATGCAGGGCAGTGAGATGTAAGCGAAAACCAAGTGTGACTTGAAAATTTATTTCTTTTGTGTTATCCATTAGTATTACTTGTGCATGTGTACATAATGTACTATATACCAACTTTGTATTCCATGGTAAATACAGTTGATACTTATACTTTTTTGTTAACACTTTGTTGTTTAATGATCGGAGCATGTACTGTCTGGTGATGCTTTGGAGTTGTTCAGCATAAACAGACATTTTAGCATTATTTACATAGGAATTTTGTAGGGACAACAGAACATTTTCTGTAAAAACACTGACTTTCAATCCATATGAGTTTGATGTATTGAGTTTCTAATGTATTGTGTTTCAAAAAATACTGTATCTGTAATTTTGGCCTCAGCCCTTATGTAAACCAACAAGTACTACTACTGCTTCCAAAATAAAAGTATTTTGTAGATACCTCCAATTTTGACTGTTACAAAACTACTGGCATAAAGAAATATTGCACTTTTGTATACCTAGCATTTTTCATTTCTGCTTTGATTTTAATTAGTAATTATTTAGTATGGTTCTCTTTCACGAACAAATTCACACACCAACTACAGACATACACCTCACACACGCACAAATACTTGAACAAACACAAACTACAGAAATACACAACAAAAAACACAATTGCACGTGAACAAACACATGCACAAACACGTTAGAAAGCAGAAAATACAGAAAGCTTAAAAAATGCTCCACTCACTGTGAACAGCCTGTAACTCTCATACCTGTTAATGGCCTTCTGCTGGCTAACAATGGAAACGTATAACTGGCTCGGATTCACTACTGACAGAACCTTGACCTCCACCTTGAGAGGACCCTTCTCTTCTTCCTCAGTCACCTCATCATCCCCCTCATTAGCATTGTCATCAACTTGGGTTTCCAGCACTTCAGGGGGCTTTGACAGCTGCTTCTTCCCAACAGCCACACTCTTCCCAAAGGTCCCCTGAAAGCAACAACAGTTACAGAACAAACCCACATTCAATTGTATTGGTAATTAATAATATGGCATAATTTCTCTGTCTAACTTGCCTAGCATTATAGAAAGCTCTGGACAGGTGGGCTTTGCCTCTTAGTGCCAGCGTGTCTCTACAGAGCCTATAAGTTATAGATACCCAAAATTTTACTAGGCTGTCATGTCATGATGGCTTACACATAATGCTTATGTGTTGGTAAAGTAGGTACAAACACTAAAAATTAATAAAAATTAATATCATGGCCTAAATAGCTACATGGTATAGCAAAACTGCATCACCTGCATAGTCTACTGGAATGGTGAACACTTAGCTAGCAAATGTGAAAAGTGTTAGCATTTGGTTATTGTTGACAGCAGAAACTGCGGTCTTGGTATAAAAATCGACACCATAGACCTGTGTATTGTCAACCCAAGAATACATAAGAACACCAACACAATACAATATTGGAAAGGGCCAAGGGCTCGAAGAGCCGTCCGATTCCCCGTACAACTCGGAGTTGTACTTGTTCCCCAAAAAAGATGGAGACGGACACTTCTGTATAAGCTACCAGATGGAAGAACACACCAGACACATTCCAAAGACTCAAGTCGGCCACAATCCTTATGGGTAACAATGACTCTTCGGCAATGCATACCTGGGCGAAGTTATATATATATACATATATATATATATATCTATATAAATTGGAGCACCTGGGAAGAACACAAGATGCACATGAGAAAAGTGCTCAAGAGGTTCAAAATCCACAATTTGACATGATGACTGGAGAATTGTCACTTCTGCAAAAATAGTGCCAAATACCTAGGCTAAAAAAATCACACCAGAAGGGACCTTTCCTTTGCCAGAAAAGGTCAGAGAACTTACGGAAGTCCCTGCAACTACACACAGGCGACAGTTGAAACAGATCCTAGGCTTACATAACTGGCTTCAGAACTTTGTCCAGGATGTAACTACTTTAACAGCCCAGCTCTAAAGGCTCATGCGGAAGAATGCTGTAGTAGTACTACAGAATGTTTACTAAAGTAAGGATTATTATTGTTTACTAGTAATCTTAATGTTTTGATTTATAATTCTAAAACCATTTTATTATATTTGCATTTTCCTTAAGTTTGTTTTGTAAACATTAGGACCAACTCTCAGGTATTTAAGCATAATTATTGTTTACATTTGTTTGTTTACCTTTATAACAATCAGTTTCATGCATACTAAAACTTCACAGATTGTGATTATAGTTTTATATCTCCACGTAGGTAATATTAAATACAGATATTCCTGTTTATTGTACTTATCACTGCAGATAGTCCTAAGAGGTTCTATTTTAAACTCTTCATTTTTCTGAAATGTTCATATTAATCACAGATTTCATCAGCAATTTTCAGATATAATTTATGATTTTTGGAAGCCTTGGAGTTAATAGAGGGACCCTCCTTCTGGCTTTAAAAATTGGCAGATGCATTTTACTAGGATGTAGCTGAATTTAGATTAATTTTTATAATTATCTGCCACATCATAATAGTAGGCACGTTGGAGACACGAGAAGTGTGTAAATGTGCGCAGGCGAGCCAAGAAGACGCCCGAAAAAGCACCTAAATTAGATTTTTTTAGTGTTATAATCTTCTAACTCCAACGATGCCCAAATGCAGCCTAAGCCTTACACCTTCATAAAAAGGAACTATCTGTTATTTGGATCTGCATCAATACTTTGAAAATTTGGTTTCAGAAATAAAAATGCACAATTTGTTCACGAAATTTTTTATAATTTCTTTTCCTCGGACATCTAACCAGTGGTCCTGAACATAGAACTCTTAAGTTACTCATTGCTAGCCTGGATGATTTTTACATTTCACCCCAACGTTATTTCTGGAACTACATAATTAATTTTCTTATATACTGTGAGAGAGTTGGTATGCCAAGCAAAATACTAAATAATTTGAACCTAAAGGAGTGTTTCATTTTCATTGTCTTAATTATGTCTACTACACATGTCTTCATTCATCCAATTAGTTCTTACATATTGCATAATAAAGCCAGCCATTACTTACTTAATTTGAAGTATCTTCTTTGTGTGTTGTTACTTTTAGTGTTAGTGTTATATTTTGTGTCCATGGTTGTTGCATTGATGGGAAAATTCTTGGTAACTTCTAACCTATGCCCTAACCTACCTTATACTTGGGGTATCTCACACTTATAAATTCTACTCAATAGATTTTTTAATTTGTGGCCAAAGTGGAAGCCTATACCATACACTATATATGAATATATAAAAAATTTTCTTAGAGAAATTAATTGGCGCACCACGTGTAGGACAATTACATTTTTTTTTTCCTCTTCAAATAATGTATAACAGTATATACTCTCTTATGTATATAATTCTATTCAGAATTATTTGGCGCCAAACTTAACAGCCAAACGGAAAAGAAGGACTAAAATTTGGAACAAAATAAGAACTCATGAGTAAGTCGTATTAATAAGAGCCGTATTTTTTATGCAGTTCTTTGCACCCGTCTGTTAAATCTGACATGGACAGAATAGTAGATGATAACTCGGAGAAATTGAGCGTGCCTGGTTCTCCTACATTTACGGAATGCACGATTGCTGAATGTGATGTAGATGAAAACTGCATAAATATTTCTGCACCACGATCTATAATGAAGGTTACCACACATGAAAATACAGTTAATACTACTAGTACAAATTCAAGTACACTTTTTACACCTGAAGTCGTTATGCAGTATCTGCAAAATCTTACAACTCAATTTAACCGGAACTTTGAGGATTTAGCGGCTCAAAATCAACATTTAGAAGCAAAGATCACTTCAAAAAAGGAAAACTTGAAAACTAAGCTCATTTCCCAAAATACAAATTTTAAAGACAAAATGATACATAATTTTGAAAACATCAAAATTGAATTGAACAGTATCTTAAATTTGTTACAAACTGTTTTGGATTAAACTAAATTTTTTATCATCCAACAGTTGCAGAATAATCGTAAGGAGGTAACAACTGATCATATTACTCAAATCACTCAATTAAATCAGTTACAAGAACAGTTTGATTTATTAGAAAATAGTGTTGTTGACCACATCACTCATGCTGTAACACAGAGTGAAAAACAGTTACAAGCAGTTAACACAGGTCTACTACAACTTAATAATACTGTAACTAACACTGTACACCAACTCAACACAACACTTAAAACAGTTAGAGAAAATCTAGAAGTACAGATGACAGGGCTTGAAACGAGAATTTCAAAAGTCGAGCAAAAATACTAGTTCTGAGTCAGGATTCTCACCTGTTAGCAAGTGTAGATCACCAATTTACTAATTTTGAGAGGCATATTGACAACCGCCTTACTAAAAAAGAAACTGCATATCGCACAGCCAAAGTCATTTTTCTGGAGAAAAAAAACGCAACAAAAGCTCTATTTTGGTGGGAACTAATAAGAGATAAGTTAAAACCCTGTTCAGATTTCAAACAATTATTTTTTGAACAATATTGGAGTGCATACATTCAGGGAAAATTAAGAGCAAGATTGCACTTAGACAAATATGATCCCAAGAAAGATAAATCGTTGGAACAGCATTTCAACTAAATGTTTGAGCATACTCGTCACCTTTATGCTCCAATGGAAGATGAGGAGTTTGCTGAAGTGATTGTATCCCAGTTACCAACACGCTACCAAGATCGTTGGGCTGATTGACCTTTCTCTACACTTTCTAACTCCTGACACTCAGGACGTCTCCCGCATTGCTATATATTGAGATGCAGCCTCAAAATTCCAGTTGTTCTTCAGCCATCGCCTACTCATCTCTCCTACAAGCACCGTGATACTCTGCCGCTTGCCTCCACTACCCAACTATCCATTAGGGACAAGCATTCTTTAGCCCTAGAGTACCCTCGAAGGTGATTGGAGGCCAAGCTCGTCACATCGTCTGCCTCATGGTGACTAAATTCAGTGTCTTTGACTCACATGCCTAAGTTTGTTAGACAGTTCAGAGTTTAAGGAGCTGCAATTGTAAGTGCCTAAGGCCATGCTTTTGTCTGGATCAGACCCAACAGGGATTTTGTCAGAATAAACACTACAGCCCTTTATTTCAGAGTTTCGTCTGTTTATTGGAGAAGGGATATCCCTATTTAAGCTATTTAAGTTGTCATTACTTGCAGCTCCCATTAACCCAGTAATCTGCCTTTTCCACAGGGACTTCTCGCTGAGGAATAGGGGAATTGGAAATACATGTTCATAAAATAACAATTCCGGTGGTGGGCGATTGCGCATCAAGTCGTGAATCTCCTACGCAACTTGACGCCTGGTGGTATGGCTGTTCCATCTGACTTGTTTGGACTTGAGTCCTTCAGACAAAACGGCCAAGCACTGTACCTAAAAACTGGCAATAGGTCACACACAGATGAATTCGAAGCTGTCACCATGGGCATCAACCTGTATCAACATCAGGGAAGGACAGGGCAACGCAAGGTTAATGTAACTGCGAGGTCAATATACATGTGTGTGTATATATATATATATATATTTAGTGAGGAGGGGGGAGGGGGGAACGATTCTAAGAGATGCATAAAAATTTAATTGAGTGAAAATTTAGATTCTTAAATTCACGATAATACAAGAGTTTCAATTTCTTAAAATGTTTTACTTACGCACAAAGAATTACAACCAAGCGATGATCTAAACATCATAATGGGGTAGAGAGCCTGGGAACAGCGCACACTATCTGTACTGCCATCTAAGTACTTGCTGTACTGCAATCTGAACTGAATTTATAGCGTCTTCCAATTGCTTCCAATCGACTGCACTGAGTAGGCACCGAATGTACCCCGAAAACTAGAAAAGTGCAATAATCAAGTGACTGCCCGATACGAGTGTGGTTTGTTGTTGCACTGGCAATTCAAAGTCGTGGCATTCTGAGTGGAAAACGGTGTTGTTGACGTAGTAAACATGAACAAAGAAACTAACCTCATTTTCCGAGTATTGCGAGCAGAATATTAAGGCACTCTACTCAATTTGTATGACGACCTCACTCCAGTACAGGCCCTGGAATACTAACTCACAAGGCTTCTTGCTGGCAGATCACGAAGCAGGCAAAGAATTAAGAGATTAGGGCATCCGTCGTTTGCATAGCGGCGGGGGGCAGGCAAATGGATGGTTGCCGAGGTCCAAGAAAGAACATGATTGAGAGGAGCAGAGGTCATGAGCAGGTAGAAATACCATTGTACAAATACCTTTCAGGAATTAGAGTAAGGTGAGGTACTATTGTCATTGTCCCACATTTGAATCCTTGAAACGTGATGATGACGGGATATTACTGTCTACTTGCACGGTAACAGAAAATGAAGAAGTGAGAGAAGAATCCTTACACATAATGAAAAGTATTCGGTTAAACTGACCAAAATGCAGAGTTTTTAAAATCCTCTTAATCAAGGGATGAGATTTCCCACCCCTTACGATCCCTTGCAGGACACTTGGGGAGGACAATGCCTCACTGCAGACGATTCCCTTGACTCTCACCACCCCCAATAATCCAGAACACCACCATGATTCACCACCGGGTGATTGAATTGGAGAGTCAGTGAGAGTAACTTGTATTCTGGCACAGACAGTCAAAGGATAGACAATGATGCTACCCATCCACCTGTATACGTTACACTGCAATTCGTCACCAGATGCACAGGTTTAATGGCAAGGTGCCTACATGATCCTAAATATTCAAGGCACTTCTACACATTTTCATTGTTGCCGACATCTCTGTAGCACTTCCTAACAGCCTTCCCCTACTGACAACCTTTCTCCAAGCGAGAGGGAGAAAGAAAGGGCAAAGTCTCTGCAGTACGAGAAAGCAAAAAGTCAACGCCGCAAGGACCTCCAGCTCAGGTGGTGTATATAAAGCAGAGGGAGCTCGCCTAGTTCGTACAGCAGCATTAAGTTAACGAACCACCCCAATACCAACCCCGACTTTTCAAGCCACCCACTAAAACCCTGGGTACTTGCAGCCCATGGGCAGCACTGGAACAAAAGCAACCATGGGGTGGACATACGTCTAGATAACCAAACATAACCAATCCTAAATGAGAAAAGACTTGACGCTGCAATATGCCACACCTAGGGAGTCATCAATTTATTGCCAAAGTTCTTCAATCACTCAGGAGTGAACGGGTATAGAAGAAAATTATTTCTAAGACCTGGCTATCTGGGATATTACCCATGCGTTTGATTTTAACTCACTTTCTCATTAATTTAATTTTAAGTTGAATTATGAGACCCTCTATCTCAGAAAAAACTGGAAGCATTCTTAAAATGTTGGAAGATTGCCAAACCTCAAAATGAAGCATGGTGGTTGGAGAAGAAATGTGGTTGTAAGTGGTGTAGGGGTTGAGAATGCAGAGTGGTAAGGTGAGTTGGGAAAAACAGCTGTTGAATGTATGTAAAAAGGCTCGGAGGGGAAAAGGTGGAGGTTGGAAAGGTTTTATGGGGTGGTAATAGTGGTGACAAAATGTTGGTGAAAGGTTAAGAGTGGTGGTGTTGGAGTCAGATGTATCCGAGGGTTGCAAATGGCCTTGCAAATTGACTATTTGTAAAAATTTTATTTTTACTACTGTCATGAAAGGGCCTGTGATGGGGAAATGTGGTGGTGCCAGGAAGGAAAGGGTGGTTGGGTGGTCAACCGGTTTTGTGAGAGCTGAGATATGCTGGTTGAAAAATGTTGGGATGTTTGAAAAAGCACTGGAAAATTTTCAGAAGCCTGGGATGTAGGAACTGAAATAGGGGGTGGTTGTAGAATGGGTAAAAAGTTGGATTGAGGGATGTGTGTTGGAAATGGTAGTGAAGACAACAATAACACTTGATAAATTTCCATCACCTTCAAATTGTTAACTACCATTTGATTTAAAATAAGTAAAACACACTAATGAAGTAGGGAAGGGGTTGGGTGGAATGACAGAGCACAGCACAATGATGATGGTTGGTGTAGGGTGAGGTGGGTGTGTGTGAAGCAGTAGACTAAGTCTAAACCCTAAAGATTAATTAGGTGAGTATATGCATTTAAAATGTTAATATTTTACAAATTTTGTGCCACATAAGCACTATAAAAATCAGCTGATGGCTGAGTGACTGGAAATTATTGCATGGCTAGATAAAACACTCAACACTTTTAACAAAATATTTTGCTTCTTTATTATTTAGCTATTTTGTAATCTCTTGTAGGTATACAGTTATCTGATCTTTTCCCAACAAAAAGGGATAATATGCCAATTGTATATAAAATGGTTAAGCCTAGACAGACACCTGTTTTGGCTGGTACTACACAAAGAACCCTGTAATGATACTACGGTTTCATTTTAATTGTTCAACCTTCTCAGCGAAAATTCCAAATTTGTTTAAACTGTCAACTTTTTGAATGTTTTCAAAAAGTTATTATTAGTCTTTTAGACTAACGCAAGTATATGAATTGGACTGTAAACAATCACATAGGCGAGCGTGAGACAAGCGATAGTGGTGGCATCTAGCAGCACAGTGCGATTAACACGTACAAATGCTATGGCAAAAGTATGCATACTTGTTACAAAACGTATTTTAAAAGTCTTGTACTTTATTTAAATGAAATTGTGAGCCACACATGACCTGCTGACAATGTACAGTATCTCCAAGACTTATTATACATTGCACAATATTTAGAAACATGAGTAAGAACCCATTCCTGTCAAAAATATGGCGACATGTAAATTTTGTCTATCGAACATCAATATAATATCCAATACTTTTAGAGTTACTACTTAAAGATAACTATACGTGAAAGTGGCATACTCAAAGTAAAACTGATTACCAGAGCTATGCAGATTCACAAAATTATGCTGATGTGCTGATTCTGTAATGCAGAGTTTCCAAAGTGTTGCAAATGTACAAAAAAGCTTCTTACTTATACTTAAGTTGAATTTAGGTTACTATTATACTAAAACAATTAAAAGCAATTTTTAACTTATTTCATTTTACAGTGCCCAAAAAGTAAATAAGAGTAATGGTAGTTCAAGTAAAGATAAAAATAACTAAAATATATGTTGGTCTATATTCATAAATATTTATTTGTGAACACAGGACACAGTAAGCATGTGTAAGGTTGTTTACATGTTTTGTTGCTGTTGACAGTCAAATGATAGGCTTGAAACAAAAATGGAGGATTGTTTTTGTATATGCATTTGTTCTGCAATAAATAGGGTTAAATCTAGTTGCAAAATAGGTAGTCTTAAACTTAATTCTTTCAAAACCCAAAATGTAAAAGGATTGATAATTTGTGCTTCGGTGTTCGTTGCTAAACATTTGGGTCAGTATAAAAATATTTGTTTATAAACAGGAATATTTAAAATGAACAACCTCTACAGAATTAATTTTTAACATGAAAATGTTACAAATTAACACATAAACACAATAGAACATTTTTTTATAATGAGTTTGAAACAAACTTACTTCACNAAAAAAAAAAAAAAAAAAAAAAAAAAAAAAAAAAAAAAAAAAAACAAACAATGCAACACAACAAAAATTACTGAACGAGTCATATTTGTTTCTTATTTCTTTGTAGCAGTGATGACATATCGTGAACTGTATAGTGTGTAAAATTGGGTGCTTTCCTTTATTAACTTACGGCATTCTTACTTTATAAATGATTGTACACAAAATAAGTGATTAGCTTTTGAAATATGATATTTTCAATTAACATATATTTTTTTGTATTGCTTATCTGTGGTTTTCACATACTTCTAAAATGACAAGAAAAATACATTTCTCAATGTTTTAATAAATTATCATATCAATCATTTCTATCAAAACCACAAGTTAATAGTACATTAATTTTTTACCTTTTTTCAAGTTAGAAAAAAGTTGGCCATTACATTTTGGAACTATTAGTGATGGAACTGTGCAGATTGTGTATATATGCTATGTATGTGTTTATGTTTATGTTACATATTTGAACAAGTAAATGTGAAATTGCGAATATGGTTACATATGTTTGTTTGTGTTATATGCTGGAAAAATAGGGGCTGAACTATAAAGGTTGTATGTATATATGTTTTTTACATTTGCATCTCGTAGCCAAGTCTAGAAGACAAGTAACAAAACTCTAGTTACTTGAGTGGGCAGCACTGCTAAAACGATCCATGGGACCAACGTAATTGATGTTAAGAACTTAATTTGCAGACACGCGTAAGCGCACACACCAATTACTGTTTAGGGTCCATAATCCACTGTCTTTTTAAGGTGAATCTAAAAGTTTGTTTTTTGTTTGTAATGACGCAGTATTCTTAATTTTCGAGACAAGTGTTTCAATTTAGTTCGTTTTTCTTAAGCTTTGCTAAGCTTCGTAATATTTTTATCGGGTATTCAAAATTAAAGCAGTGGTGGTTCGTTTCCCGTGATAGTTTATCGGGCGGACATTTGCTGTTTTACGGTTGTCAGGAGTCCGGTTGTCGTTTCGTTTCGAGCATCGTAGTTTTCAGTTTTTGTTAAGCGTCAGCATTATTTGGCTTTTTTCAGAATGCGTCAACAAGTTTTGTTGTACGAGAATATTGTTTATCTGTATGTTGACGGCACAGTCTTAGTTCCTACAACGCAGTTTCGTTAACATGTCAAGTGTCGATAACATGTGGACAGAGTGCGTGGCCAGGCCCTTATCTCAAGAGAGGGGGGGGGGTGATACGCAGCACAAAGACGCGCGTGCTGTCGCCCTTCAAGTCACTCCAGGTCAGTCGCCCTTGAGGGCAGGTTGGCGGCGGGGTCAGTTGATGTCGAGCAGTTGTCGGAGGAAGCAGTCGTCTTACAATGCTCGCCTAGGCTGCGTCGGGCGTGACGAGAACCCCCACATCTGTAACTAGACTTTGTTATTTTATTTCTCTGCCGGTGTGGGAGGTAGTCGCATTTCATATTTCCTGCCATGCGAGTTTTGAGACATGAATAATCTGTAAACAACGGTGGCGCTGTTCTGCACTTGTATGGTTATCTGTGAACGTTCGTACTCGGCACATTCTGAACTTCGGCTGTGAACTGTGTCACTAAATGATAAATAAAGTATAGAACAAAATACTATGGAGCTTGAACTTATTTCTTAATTAATCGGCGTCCATTCTACTGAGTCTCGTGTTCTACCTCCGAGCTGGCCGTGGCAACGTAACATCGGCTGTAACTGTACGCCCAACGTTACATGTTACATACTTGAACAATTAGGGCTGAACTGTGAAGGCATACATGTGAGGACAATGGATTTTTTTTAAAATTCAGCTCGATAAATTATAGCAGGGTTTGGTTAGTGGATAGTATTGAAGGTTTGGTTCAATAAAAATATTCTAGGTCAAGTTCTGNTAAAAATATTCTAGGTCAGGTTCGGTTCAGTACCAAAATCTGGATTCGTCCCACCTCAACTATAAAGCCTCTTTTCTTTTGAAAGACTTCTCCAATCTTAAATTGTTTTTCTTTCCCCTTTTCTTATGATGTATAATATATATTGTAGTTTCAGTTTATCTACTAAGTCATTAATTTGTGTTTTATTGTGTCAATAGCCTCATTTTTAAATAAATTGAGTAAAGATATTTATTTTGTGTATGTCATGTATCTATAATGAGAATGTGATATGATTGTAGGTGAGCATGTCTTTCTTCCCATTTCTGAAGAAAGGTTCGTTGACATTTCATTTTCTCTGTAAATATATTTGGTTTGATTTCATGACTTTTCTTCTCAGTACTTGATTAAATAAATAAAGAGTAGTTCTAGCAAAACTTTTTTGATTTTACCCTCAATCCCGCAAAATGTATTTTGGGACCCCATCCACCAAGCATTACACTGTTTTTCATAACAAAGAATATTTTTGATTCAAATTTCAATATAATTAAATTTTAATTTAAAGATATAGTAGTAATTCCCTAATGAAAAACAACTGACCTGAATAAACTGTCATTATGAGCACAGATAGATCATAATAGATGCAATTTACTTACAACAGTTCAACCCATTGACGAGTTTATTCAAAGCTTAATGGACAAATTAGAAAATCTCAAGAGCATCACTTCCTTGCAAAACATCAAGCTCTGTGTCTACATTGAATGCCGTGAGCAAGTACATATTTTCTATGTAGATGTGGATAAATACAGTTAAATTATACACCATTACATCTGATTTAACCCCTGAATGGACTATTACTACACTATTTTGTAGGGTAAACGCAACTAACAATTGTAAATTTTGAAATTCTGACTATCAAAACTATTTTCAATTAAAGGAATTGTGTTTGTATTGCTCGTTATTTAAAACATATTCTAAGCATTCATTGTTTAATGGATATATATAGATATATATAAAAAATATATATAAGTAGAGATATATAGTAGGAATGGGTCGAATAACCAAAAATGTCGATTCCGGTTCCGGTGCCGATTCTACAATTTAAATATCGGTTCCAGTATTCGGTTCTATGTATTTTGAATACTTGCCTTTTGCTTGCAACTTTATTAAACCAAGGCAGGTAAAATTCATTAAATGTTTTATTTAACCGTTATATGGAAGAATTGAACAATAACAAAGTGTGAAGACAAGTTTTAATGTATACAGATAAACTTGTTGTATTAAATTTATTTAAGGTTAGTAAATAATAAAAAAATTATTCTTTTTTTTACATTAATATGTGGTGATTGTGATATGTTTGGAAAATACTTTAATTAAATAATTCATGGCCTCCAAACCAAAACATTGTGGCGTGCTGTATGATAAAGGTAACCTAACCTAGAAAATTTCGTTAAAAGAAGGTTAACAGCTGGGTGGGCGGCCAGATTTCTTATTTTTTTTTGCTTCTTTTATGGTGTCTGGGCGGCCCTTTTTTTGCGTCTTTTACACAGTGACTCCTTGGTTTTTTTTTGCGTGCTGGAATGTAACACCTCGGAAAAAAAAAATGTCTCTTCTTCCTCTCCTACTCCCACCTATGGGCATCCTACCAAACAAAGAAGGCTTGGAGGAATGTATCGATCGGCTAGCAGTGTTATTTACTGGGGAGGGCTGAGATAAAGCGAGAGAGAGAAGGGAGAGGAGTGTTGATGTAAGAATGAGAGATGAGATAACAGACTGTTCCTATACACTTCCCTCCAAACATCACCGAACAGTTTGGGACTACCACTCCTTAATTGTTTTTCCGTGTAGAGCTAGCAACCCCAGAAATTTTTTCCTTTATGTTAGGGAAAAAGGGGCGCGCTATACAAGAGTAAGTACCATAGTTATTTTTGTAACAACAGAGTTTTGCCATTGCAGTGTAGAACCAAGAAGCGAGTAATTGTTGTTAACCTAAAACCGGTTCCGAGTCAAACCTCTAGAACCGGTATAAATTGGAACTGAAGAACCGAACTGACCCATCCCTAATATATAGATATATATACATATAGATTGATGGAGAGATATATAGATAGATAGATAGAGAGTGAGTTTATATATATATATATATATATAAAACGATCGACTTTTACAAAGTAGACAGAATGAGAAAATTTCACAATCAATGTTCTATTTGCTTAAAAACTAGGAAAAACAACATCACAAAATGTGATAATTATGATCACACTAAGGGTGTCTGTAATTTTTTTCTTCCGATTTTTAACTTTTTTTACTTGTTTTCAATTTATAACACAAAACACTCAAAAATTTACAAAAAAAATTACATTTTTTTAAAAATTAATGTAGAAACAATTTTGTTGTGTATCATTTCCTGCTCCGTGTGAGGATGTGGTGTTCTAGATAAAATTACAAGGTTTTGTGAATTATTAAAATTTGACAAAACAAATTTTCCTCCCCTCTTTTTGTTGTACAGAACTGGCATTATATGTACAGCAAAATAGGAAACCAAGGCATTTGCATAAAGTACAGACAATGATAAGCAAATTTAATCCTTTTATGAATCAAACATAGAAATTAAAATTGATAGTGGCATTTGCAACTTCTGTTTCCTAAAACCTTCTTCTAAAACCTCCCAGTGAATTCACAGTGATGTATAAAAATATTCTAAATGTGTTCTTGGTTACCAGATATGTGTGGGAATAAAACATTTATTTATTCCATTTTTTTTTGTAATTAGTGCTGTAACCACCCCTGTTAAAATCTAATGGAGTGGCCCAAAAATTTTAGTTTTAAAGAAACTAAATTGTTTTTGCAAATGAAAAGAAAAAATTATTATTTATGGCAGGAAAAAAAAAACTTCAGAATACTGTGAGAACTGTCCAAAAAATTTTGCATTCAATAAACACCTGTCAGTGCTTGAAAAATTTTTAGATGCTCAAAGGAAAGATGTTAGGTAACAAGGGCACACTAAACAAAATTAAGGCTCACACTAGAAAGTGATTTTATTTATAGCAAAAAACTGGTATAAAGAAACACTCTTAAGAGAACAAG
Organism: Clitarchus hookeri; assembly: GCA_002778355.1. Lineage (NCBI taxonomy): Eukaryota > Metazoa > Arthropoda > Insecta > Phasmatodea > Phasmatidae > Clitarchus > Clitarchus hookeri. The sequence goes on along the minus strand of NQII01003116.1, from coordinate 122,584 downwards.
AGATCCGAAGGATAATACCTTTTTGTGAAGTCTATTGTATATCGTAACAACAGAACACAGCTAGTTCTGCCATAAATNGATCCGAAGGATAATACCTTTTTGTGAAGTCTATTGTATATCGTAACAACAGAACACAGCTAGTTCTGCCATAAATAATTTTTAAGGGGATGAGAAATGATAATCCAACACCAGTAATGCGGTATGTAACCTGCTTGCTACATGGTGGGTATTTTCTGTGCTCTGCACACATATAAATTTTTCGATTCTCGATCTCGATGCTGATACCACTTTCGATTCTCGATTCCCAAAATCGCAATTCTTTTAGTTACANGATCCGAAGGATAATACCTTTTTGTGAAGTCTATTGTATATCGTAACAACAGAACACAGCTAGTTCTGCCATAAATCATTTTTAAGGGGATGAGAAATGATAATCCAACACCAGTAATGCGGTATGTAACCTGCTTGCTACATGGTGGGTATTTTCTGTGCTCTGCACACATATAAATTAGAGAAGTAACAATTCCACCTTTTTTCGATTCTCGATCTCGATGCTGATACCACTTTCGATTCTCGATTCCCAAAATCGCAATTCTTTTAGTTACANTTTTTTCGATTCTCGATCTCGATGCTGATACCACTTTCGATTCTCGATTCCCAAAATCGCAATTCTTTTAGTTACAGACAATTACTTTCCAGAACTAAATACTGTAGAATGAGGGTGTGAAATTTAATTAAGCTAGGCCTACATTAGTAGCAGGCCTATTACTAACAAATAATATAACATGAAAAGTGGGAGCATATTCATATGAAATTCCAAAAAGTTTAAATGAGGCATACGAGATAAAATTGAAAACATACATATATGTGTGTGTGTGTATTATTGTGTGTGTGTGTGTGTGTGTACCACACACGTGCACATGCACCCCCCCAGATATGTTTTGTCCACATAGTTTATTCAAAAATATTTCTAAACCTCACTTGATATATGTTCACCAACACATGAAATTATTAAAAAGTTTGCAAGAATAGCATTATTGGTAGTAAAATATGTGTACAGTGACACAAGTTTACTCAAATTAACTTTCAGTGGAAGTTTTAACATCTGTGAACACACACGCTTTGAATCACAACATAGTGCAACTGCAATTACAGCTAAGTCGCATTGGGCAGGTTGTGAATGCAACATACCGAATCTAATTCCTCTATCGATAACAAAATTTAAAGTAGCTAAGTAAATTAATTATATTTTTTTACATTGCAAATTTGCTAAGTTTGGAGTTTGTCAACATACCGGCGACAAATGAGCAAAACACACAATTAAAACAAACACATTACGAACAAAACACAAAAAAGATTTGCTGGCGTGTTACAAATGGTTTTAACCAAAACCATATTAAAAAATACCATGTTAGATCTCGGTAATATAGTTAAACATTTAGAGTCAAATTAAACATTCATTGTGTACTAGATTATTTTTACGTGAATGTTTAGGTTATGCATATCGAAACTCGCGACCCATATCAACCAGCAATCAATACTTGCAACTTATAGATGTTTGTATAAAAAGACAAATTGAGTGCGCACAGTTTAGCATAACCTCCTAATAGTGCAAGTTGCAACTAGTTTTAGTTAATTTTCACAATAAGTACGTAGTGTTAATGTTACAAAATATAAGACGCTGAAATTTTTTTTTTAGCTTACAAAACGATTGTTGAAATCTGTGAATAAACGGAAGAATCAAAACTTTCTCGACAATATTTAATTCATCAAATCATAATCGCATACGTAAAGAGTCAATACAAAGCTTCTAGCACAAAACCAGACTTGTATTTTAGTTGGAACACACAGACGTGAACATAAATTTTTCCCGAAGTTCAGGATCCCGCACACCCCTAGTTTTTAGGATGTAAGGAAACTTGCTAAAAACAAAACTACCAAATCGCAACCGAACTGAAGCTACTAAATACTAATATACCATATGGTAAATTTGAACACGGCCAGTACAGTTTTATTTTCAGATTATTTCCGCATCTCATATTTTCACACACAAAATAATTTTCCAAGAGTGATTCACTTACTGGCATAAATAAAGTAATTTTAAACTGTTTTTTGGAGGTGATAGGTTGTGTATTTGTAGTAATTGGTTTTTGTTGCTTCGATTCTTGGACTTCCGATACTCAATAATACGATTCTTCAAGAATCAAGTGTATCAAGGAATCGTTGAATCATGTGAGACATCTCTAATTTAAATATAAGTACACATAATCAGCCAACTTTGCAGACCCCTTTGACTCCGGGGCTTCCTTGCAATGCAGGGTCTGTTGGAAGTGTACTTTACATTCTCGATGAGGAGGTATTAGTTGAGTGGTACTGTAAGAAATTTTTTTAATTAAAAACAGGTGTCTTATCTATTTATACTGTGCATGTTACCATGCAGTATTTGCCCCTACATTAAATATTACCTGCTGTATGTATTTTGTAATGTGAATTTTTTGTTAATAAAGTACATTTGTAGAATTTTGCCATGTTCAAAGATTTCATTAATGTCATTACCTATGTTGAGCAGGCCATAACTCCATAGTACTGCTATTTTTTTAAAACGTTGTCATGTCAAGACTTAATGCTATCCTAGAAACGTATTATTGAAGTTTCAGTAAATTTTATAGCCCTTAACTTAAAGAATTTTCCAAAACAAATGTTTATAATTTTATGTAATAATATCTAAGAAAGTACTTTTAGAGTCTGAGCGAGTTGTGTAACATAGTCACTGTTGAGAAAAAAAAAGGTTTAGAAGAAGTAAAACCAATACCTTCTTTTAAAACATGTACATTGACAGCATTAGTTCGTTGCTTCCATGTTAATATATAATTAATAACTAAATAAACATTACAATCTTCACCTTTACCACGCAAATAAAATTTTTTATTACATAATGATTTTGGGTAATACCTACTTTTTAAATTCCTGAGTGTCTGGACAAATGCAGTAGTAATTATTTTCTCACATTTTTTTGTAATATGCACTTTTCAAGTTTTCATGTTGAAAGTTATTCAAAAATGGAAGCATATTTTAGCTAATTACAATAAATTTTAGAAATGATTTTGTATTTCTGCTCCAAGTGACATATTTTAGATATGAATTGACCATTTCAGCTCATTACCCAACCTTTGGTTAGGACATTTCTTTACTGTTACTGGCTGATAACAAGGACCCTCACCGTTAGTTTTGCTTTCGTCATCAACTGTTTTTTGAATGTAAAAGGTGCCATCTTGATAGGAGATTGTCATAAATGTAGATTTATCTCATTGCAATGCCTATTTAGGAAGCAACTAATATAAAAATTTAATTCTTCAGACGAGTTTTGCCTGACTTAAAAACATGCATGCCTATTCATTCAGTTGTTTGTTTCTACACAAATGAATTACAACTTTACACTTGTGTTAAGATAAATGTGAACATTAAGACCGAACATATGAATCTAAATGGTTTACTGCATTGGGCAGCCAACCTAATCTGTGAACTGCATCTACCCATAGTGGAGCATATAATATATATTTTGAATAAACATAATTTGCTATTGTAAATGTAATTTGACTCAGTTGAAAAAAAAAAAAAAAATTACAATGACTGGAAATTTTAGCTTTCTTTGTAAAATCCATCAATTTAAGAATTCAATATAATTTTTATTTTGTATTGTAAATATGCTTTATGAAATTGATCAATTCCATTTGGAGCCAGTTTCATAAACAAATATTAAGCTTCCTACCAAACAATGACAACCTGATTGTATGCTAAAGCTGAGTTTAAAATATTGTGTTCCACCACCATTTTCTTCAGCTTCACTTACTTGAAAAGAGCTCAACTTTGCTTCGTTCACTTTATAAGTGTACACCTTATTTGCACTGAAACTGTTATATGTGACAGTTGTCAAAGATTACAAAATAAGGAACTTATTTCTGCGAGGACATCACTTGTAGAGACGGTGAACATAGCTACTGCAGTAATGCTGCCATTATTTGGAAAAAAAAGGAATGAATTGGTAGTGTAATTGGTATTCAGTAAAACTACTTTGGCTCCAACATCAAAATGTAAGGGCTTGGCTAAAATTGTGTTCATGCTACAGTAATGTGTTACAAAAAGTTGTTAATCTGTGAAGAGTAATGGCTGTGGCTACAATTAATGTTAAAAATTGCTGCAATGCTAAATGTTGAACGCAATGCGTTAAAAGTTGGTCAACATTCAAGTATTAGCATTTAACGTTTAACACCAGCCAATCAGAATTCAAGACATTGCACACAAGCGAAAACCAATAGTATAGATGTTAGGCGATAGATGGACCTACCATCGCCATACGTTTTTATTTTTTTCATCTACAGGAAATAAATCAACAAATAAAGCAAAAAGTATGACGCGTGACGAGTACATACGGTAGGAATTGCGCTGTATTCACACCCTGAGAAATATTCTCAGGAGAATGTCCCGACATATAAGGACACGCGGGGAACAACCGAAGTGAGAGAAAAACAGGGAAAGTCCCGGAAAATAGCTGATATAAGCCCTCAGCAAAGGATTCAAGGGAACCCCCTACGAGATTAGTGCAGACACAGCTCCCAGGAACCCCCAAGACGTCATGCCACACCCCTCCCTCCACCACAGTTGGAGTGCGCGCGCAGCTGACGAGACATGAAATCCTACCCAAAAAAAGCGCAAGGTAAAGGGGGGGAAATCCCCATTTCTCTGGAGACAAATTGCTGACAGCCAAATTTGAATATATCGGGAGGCGGGTTAAATTCGGGAGGAGCCAAGGTTCGGGATCAGATAGTTGTGGTCAGTCGTTCGGAGCAGTTGGAATCAGTCGATGACGAGCAGTTGTTCAGCAGCCGCGATGCGAGACAAAGAAGGCAGTTAGGCGAGAGGCAGTCGTATCACCGGGCCGGAGTTCGGACCTGGCTCAGGCAGTAATGTACAATCAGTTGTTCACAGTCAGTTGTTCAACCGAGACGGGAGTTGTTCGGCGGTACAGCCGCGAGACGAGATAGATGCCGCCGAAACAGGAGAAGCCGAATCAGACACGGGAGTAAACAGTCGTGTGACGAAAACAGTGCCGAGAATATGAGTAAATTCCCGGAAATGAGTGGCAGCCCCATTCCGAGAGGTGCCATTCCCCGAGAAGATGTAGACGTGCACCGTATGGCGACAAGGCGAGCAGTCGGTCAGTCAGTCAATAGTAACGTCACCTAGGAGAGAACCCAGGAACAGCCAAAACTTCATGTCTAAATTCCTGAGACAAACCCAGTAAAAGTACAGAGAACTTACGAGTTCATTTCCGAAAACGTAGTGGCAGTTTCCACGGTGAGGAATGCAGAAACGCAGGCCGGAAGCAGGATGAGGAGGACGCATTCTCCAAACAGGAACGCCAGCCGGGGTCGCAGGGAAAGTACAAGTCACGGGAAAACCAATCCCGGACTTCAGAGAGAGTCAGTCAAAGCCGCAGGAAAAAGCCAACTTAGTACAGCACGCTAACGAGAGCCAGTCCGAGGGCCTGAACCAGGGCCACCCAACTCACCATGCCTCAGCTACCAACGAAGACAACTTACCAAAAGCCGCAGTCACAGATAAGTAGAGAAACGTCTCCCTTCAACAACCTTCCCCGACGCATAGTATTCAGCCCACCAACCCTTCAGGCCTACGACTTGCAGGGGGGGCTCAGTCTCGCCNTCCAGTGTGTGTAAATACCTACGTGACCTTCACACCAATAAAATACTTGTGTGTTAAATAACGGAGAACACGACTATGTGTTTACCCCTAATGCAACAACCTCAGGTGCCCATAGTCTGCACCTAAATAATTTAACTATATAAACTACTGGCCACCACCCTGTATAACTCAGGTGGCCTAGTAGTGACAAGTATTTAAAAATAATTTAGTGCAACTATAAAGTCTGAAGAGTCCATTCATTTACAAAAGGGTTTTTAAAATAACCAACAGAATCTAAAATATTCGTCTATATAAACAAACCATCCTTTTCATTTTTATACCACTTAACTTCAATTCAAAGAAAGACTGCAGTGATTCGAAACATTTCTGAATTTAATTTAAATTTGTTTTAGAATGTTTACTTTATTTTTATTAGTGACAAAATTCCCTTTCTGTGCTAGCACTACGGAAAGCAAAACAGTGCATCAATTTTCACAAGGCAAACTTGTTTACAAAATATGAAAAATATAAAATTATACTTTCAATCAATTGGTATGTAAAGTTTTGGAACTAGTAAATGATAATTTACTTTCAATTAGCTGGTTACACACACTCTTTGTGCTATTGAATATATTTTGCCGGTCCTTTTAAATATTATTGTTTTCTGTAATGTATCAGTATTACAAAACATCTGACCTGGTAAATGATAGAAATAAATTTTGCACTGCTGGGCTGTTGAGAATTTTATCAGCTGTCCCAGCAATACTTAAAAACCGAAAATGCTTATAACCTAATCTACAAATGACCAACACAATTTTTATGTTATCTATATCTCCAAAGACATGTTAGTATTTGAGTGTGCAATCTTGTTGCATAATGAAAAGTTTTGCAGTTAAAAAATGACTACATAAAACAGTTATTAAGTACATAAACCTCTGAAAAGGAAATTGTGAACAATCTTTGTGTCTAATACTGTATGCATCTATTGTTTATCAATAAAAAACTGCGTAATCCAGTCCAGTTGATCATACTCTCAAGAGTATTGCAAAAGTATAAAGCGCGTATTCTTATTTAGTATCTATTTTTTTAAATATTATCTTTATTGCTTATTAAAAAATTTTAAAGGTGCCCTTCTGAAATTTGAAAAAGACTTCCTGCCAGGTTGGAAAAGAAACATGTCCAAACATGCATGCAATGTGTCATAACCGCAAAGTCCATTGGGGAACAGTCAAAAAATTAAAGAATTGGCTTTCCTGAAGATACGATGCAGCCAAGGGATAATCACAAAACGTGCCATGGTGAGAACACCATCCCGAGAAACAGGCACACAGACTAGATCAAGAAGGCGAGTGTGTGAGGAGATTTGGGTGGCATTTAACAGCGAAGTCTTGAGAGTTGAAGGGAGGCATTAGAGTTATGATACTCAGACCGCATGGGTCCCTCGCTGGAACCGCCAAAACTGCAGAAATACTACTTCATCTTGCAATGAAAAGCGATATAAAAAAATACAGTACAATCAAAGCAACTACATGCTTGAAGAAAAAGGCAGAGATTAAGAACGACATAAAGGCAAATGCGAGTACTTACAGAAAGCAGCCCGCACTGGACTTCAATATAGCGAAGTGACTGGAAAGACATATACAGTACTAAGGATGGGTAGTATTGATTCTTCGATGCTTCGATTCCACCAGTTCTTCTTGGATTCTAAATTATATATTCTTTCAGATTTCAGGGATCGTTCCCAAATAAATAAGTAAAATACACATTTTTATTTTCAAAATAGCGATGCTTGCGATAGTAGTCTACTACCTTATCTTAACTGTATTTTCTAAAAATGAAAAGAATGAATTTTTTTACAAGATTGCAACAAGTTGCAGTGTTGATAATCATAATTAACTAGGAGTTGTAGTTCACTAACTTACTTTCATTCGAGCGTCTAACAAACGTAAGAAAAAGAATCTGCTGCATTTCATAACATCCGTAGTTCTAGCTTGTAACATTGAGGATTTTCAGGTGTTATATTTACAGTTGGTCACAGATATTATAATTGTATAGGATTACAGAGTATTTGCTTATGTTGCTAATTCATTTAATTTAATTTCCAAATTCAGATTTATTATAGGAGTCAAACAAACTACAGTATAATCTTTGGTTACTTTAATAGTTTATTGACATAGAGATCATGTGCAAGTATATTTCACTTAATTGTAGACAATATTCAGTATTATAATTTTGTTTGTTATTTTTCATTTATTCCCTAAGAGGGTAGAATGTATTGAATGTTTATTAAACAAATGCACAAAAGAAAATGCACTGGTTGTCTCTCATCTCGCCACTGCTGGTTGGCGGAGAGATGTGGCGTGATCAGAAGACAGCCAATTGGAGGATAGATGATAACACAAGTAAGGCAGAAGTAAAATTGAACTTAATTTTCTTTAACAGAAATCATACCACCACCTCAAGGAAAGGACGCACGTGGAAAAAGTTGTAAAAATGATGTAATGATAAATACGCTGTAATTAATAGAATTGTTGCAATAAGTTTATAATTTTAAACGTCTACATGTATTGAAAAGATTTACGTTATTGAATTTGTCTAAGAAGAAGAGTGAATTATTTATTGAATTTGTTTGAGAATTGTCTACTTCCAGGTGAGGAGAGGAACGAGAAAATAAAATTGGTGAAAGGATTTCGACTTACTAATTGCAACGTAAATATTAAAACTGAAGTAATTTCTGCAAATCTGAATGAAATGAAATGTTACAACCAGTTGGTTCCCAATTTAACCTGCACGATGACTTCATTAACCAAGATTAATTGTTTTACAGATATCTGCTATACTGTTTTCTACATGCGCTCTGCTCAAACATTTTGAGATAAATTGTGAAGTGACTATTAGTCACCGAAATTCGACATTTTAACTTTATACGTGTCTTTCAACCTTACGCCTACAGCCCAGTTGTATGAAAGTGTGTAAATGAGTAACTAAAAAAAAGGGGAAAATAGTGTTGTTCTATAATAGTTTATTTTCATGGCATTCCTTCAATTAGAAATTGGACCTAATTTATAATTTTCTATGATAATTTACAGTCAACAAACGTGCAAAAAGGTTATCTTTTGAACATTAAATCCTTAGTTATTTATGTCCGAAGCATGTAAACATTCTAATGCTTGTCAGTATAATGACAAATTTGCAGTATGCAATTACTGCAAGAGAAAAATCTCTCGTGGACACTCAAAAAGCCACATCTAACCTAAAATTACACTTCCACACAAAGCACAAGGTTCTTTAGAGAACAATGTGACATCACAGGCTCTTGAGAATGATACTCCAGTTAAGTTCACTATGGCAGTGCTGGTGAAATTACTAATTTGATAGGTGAAACAATTGCATTGATTTTCAGCCATTCAGCTTAGTTGAAAACAGAGGTTTTTGTCAATTAGTTGTCAATAAACAATTTATTTAAAGTTGTGAAATATCTTTACAAAGAATTTTGGTAGACATTTTCAAGCACAATAAACATATTATCCTTTATTTTCCAGTTTATTTTGTAGTAAACAATTTATTTTGAGTTATATTTCACTTCTATCATAAACTAACTTACCCGACCACGCGTTACTGTGGCATAAAAGATTTTGGTTCTATTAATTTCTGTGAAATTTATTGAAAGAAGTATATGTATTTTCAAAATCTATATTATTGAAGTACTTGTCCGTATACAATGTTTTTAGTTTTACCATCTTCTGCGTGTATGAATAAGTTGGATGGTTCAAACAGCTGAAATGTTCAAACAGACAGCTGTCAACAAAGGTGCTTCCTGATGTGAAAGCATGGTACAAATGAGTTTTTTTGCAAATTTTAGTACCTTTGCAGGTAATACAGATAAAAAAGAAAGATTTACAAACACTCGTGGAAACAAAAGGAAGGTTTATAAAAAAACAGAATGAAAATTGGTCAATTTTTTTGGAAGTTATACGCGTCCAAACAAACGGACACAACATTTTTATATTATCATAAATTAATGAATAATAAAGGTGAACATTAAAAAATGTATTAAATGTACAATTTAATGATGTGAATGTACTTTTTATGTAAGAGACATAATTAGAATCTGAATCAAAATCGAATTGAAGAAAATATGGGATCAGAATTGGAATTGAGAAAATACAGAATTGACCCATCCCTAACACATACCAAATAAAACTGATAAAATATTAGATATACATTTTACAAAATTAAACATCATGAAATTATTAACAAACACCAAATACTTTAAGCACATAAATGAAGAAAACATAATTTAACTGAAGTTTGATTAGACTATTAGTACGTTTCACTTCATGTTATAATTGGGACAAAAACATATACAGGCAGTCCTCTACTTTCGGACATTCGACTCTCATACAATTCCCACTTTCGTACATTGACTTCTTACACCATTAATTCGACAATCGCATGTTTGCTTCGTACTTTTGTATATAACCAAAAAACGTATTGCGCGCATGCCTCCATCACGACAAACGTAAACATCAAAAATATATGGATTGTTTATATTCTGTAGGTTTTGTCATCACAAATAATATTGCGGCAAAGTTGACTTATAATACATAGAGACCTCTGGTGTCAATATATGGAACTATGTTTTCGATATAACTGAGCAAGATTAATGCACATATGCAGTTGTATGTAGTCTGACGTGTTACTACGCTATGGCGATTCTACATATTAATGCTGTTCCTGTTTAGAACTTCCGTTGTTTTTATTATGGTATTTAGATTCCTTTGAGGTAAATTTTATAAACAATTTTTTTTTTGTTGTTAATCTATTGGTGCACATACGAAATTATTTCACTATGCTATGAATAAGAAATGTAAAAACGAAAGTAATGAAGACTCAGTGTGTAAGAAACAAAGAAAACATGTTGTAAATAGTGTACAAATGAAATTATAAATTATTGCGCAATCGGAAAGTGGCAAATCATTTGCAACTATAGGACGGTCTTTCAAGATGAGCCGATCCACTGAGTGTTCCATTGTAAAAAGTAAAGACGACATAAGGGTCTATGTTATAAATTCAGGAAATCTTTCTTCTAAGATAATTTCAAAACGGCGGGGTGCAGAGATGGAACTGTCTTTAAAAGTGCTGCTAATGCTCCAGAGTTTAAAGTGAGCAAATGCTGGTTCGACAAGTTTAAGTCAAGAATTGTGTTAACTGTTGGCTATTTATTTAAACACTTTTAAATAACTTTTATACAGAAGCTTACTTCTTAGTGTGTAAGTATAATGTTTTGAATATTTTTTTTTTTTTAGTTAAAATTTTTTTTCCATCTAGGAACAGACCTCATTTATCACATTAACATAAGGGTTCTACTTTCATACATTTCAATTTTCATACACAAAATTAGGAACACATTATGTCCCAAAGTAGAGGACGCCTGTATAAATCAGACAAGACTAGGACACATTGCAGCAAACAAACTCAGAGATACTATGTAAAATTATCTCCAAAATTGAGTAAAAATTACCATATTACAATTACAAAACAAGTGCCAAAAACAATGGAACAAAACTTACTTCACGTTCTGCAGCACTTCTGTTGGCGGAGCGTGAAGCTAAATATGCATTGTATTAGTTTTCATATGCCTGTACTTGATGTTATGCACTTTGTGCTTTGTCAAACGACATGTTACTTTGATGCATGACGTTTAGTTGCACTAATATTTCTTTCAATTTCGTATCATGTCGTGAGCACCATGTGCCAAAATGTAAGTACAAACCCCGACTGGCCACCACCCAGACCAGTATTCAGTCTCCCTAGACACTGTGAATGCCTTGAGAACGAAATCCACTTCAAGAAGAATAGTAATGCAAATCATCCCCGCCTAACCAATTCCCATGAGAAGGAACACCAGTCAGCAATGCAAGTGAGTTGCCAGTAAGTGGGCAGCAGATACTGCCCGCACACAAGGAAACTACCCTGCTTTCAACTTTCCCTGAAAGATTGCAGTCAGCGCTGCACCACCCACGAAGGGAGGAGCTATCCCGCTGTACCTGCATATGACGGCCGAGGGACCTAAGACACACCCCAGTCTGGTGTATAAAAGGCCTTGCATTGCTGCAGAATGACAGTAACTCAGCAGCTCGCTTTACTGTCAGCCGTGCTAAGGCACTCTGCTTTCTCTTCCTCCTTGTGAGGAATCGCCCAAGTGGTATACAGTAACAAACGCCGGACGCCTTCAAGCACGCGCGCGCAGCAGCCCCGAAGAGTAGAATCCTCCGCTGAAAATCGTCCACACACACCACCCCACCTTCCCCTAAGTCCCTTTAGAACCCAGTTTCAAAGAGGGTCCAAGTTATTTTAAGGGCTACCTAGTTGTTGATCTTGCTCTACAAGCACGCTCTTCCAACACTTCTGATTTACACTGTAGCTATGGGTACTGTTGCCTGCCGCTCCAGTACACGGAAGTAAACTGGTTCAACCTGTCCCCATAAATATCATTCAGCCACACAAAGGAATGTAAGCTGTTCTAGCTGCTGTTTCAGCCAAGAAACCGTCACTGTATAACCAACCTGCTTCACCCTTCATCTACTAAACTCTCTGGGGACGAGCTTAAGCTGCCTGTTAACTGTCGAAGCCTCACCCAGAGCCCTCGCCCTTAATTTCTTTGGTCCCTTGGTAAGAACCCCCAGAGCTGCTCATCTTGTCCTCCAATACCTCCGCCTGCGCCTGCCCCTGGAACTGGGCATCGAACCCATGGACATATCCTGCTCGTGCTAACCAGACGCCTTCCCGACGAGCCAGAACCAGCACCCAGCTGGAGCCAACCAACAGACGCCATCACAGCCAGCCAGATCTATCAGTAGATTGAACCTAGCCACCACCCAACGAGTACTCAACTGCCATGAGTGAGGCACGTGTAAGATAAGCCAGCGGCCCTACCTACACCAGTCAGTCTTAGGCCTCACCTAGTCCCGTTAGACTTTGTGCCTTGTCGACTGCCTACACGACCGACACTCTTGAAGTGTGTGGGTCGTAGTTAAAGCGTCAGTGTAGTTAAAGCCAAGTGCCAGAGCCTGCAGACTCCGCCTCACTAGAGTCTGCACCCCGAGCCTGTATATCTGACCAGACACAAATAAAATCTAGTAAACGCAGATGTGCACCAGCCATTCAGGCCATCACGTGTCAACCTAATAAATCCAAACATTGCTCATAGAATGCTGCCAGTAATATTTAGTGCAGTTATTTCAAATCCAAGTAGTGAAATTTTCAATTGACATCAAACCTGAATGGTTTTTTGAGTATAATACCAATTGTAATTGTTCATGCCACAGGTCATTCTGTGCCATCAAAGAGAAAAAGGGAAGACGTGTGTTAAATCTGTATTTAACGTTATTTTTTTAAAATAGAAGCTAATGAATTTGTACTTTAGTCGAATTTGTAATCTTCCTCTTATTACAAATTATTATCTCAATAATAAAACCAGTGATTTTCCCATAGGGCACCACTGCAAATGGATTCAAGCCTAAGGCTCACTGAAATTTCCGCAGCGTTCAATGTTTAATTTTATTGGTCGTTGAAGAAGGTTCGTATATGCTGTCAAGGATATAATTTTATTCAGAAGACTTCTAGCAACTGAAAGAAATTAATGTTTCATTTATGAAATGATATAATTTAGAGTTATAAAGATGATAAAACAGAAACATAACGTGAAAAATTAACTTTCAATGCAATTTTAGGGGTTACTCTCTGTTTCATATAACTTCAGTAAATTTTGACACACATTGTGACCAACCTATACAGCATGTGGACATTAATCACCCTCTTTGCAAAGTACAAATATTACAAAAGAGCATGCGAAAATTACGGTTATGTAAGAGTTTCCACCCACCCGGACTCCCAGTGCCTTCGAACTCTCTTCCGTTATAATTTATCTATATGCGAGAATTCCTTGCTTGTGGTGTTGGAATGTCATACATGCAGTTAAAATTATTTTTGTATTTGGGTATTACATTAAATGTAGATTGCCATAGGTGATTTTTTGGAACAGTCTCATCTGTGAAATGAAATATAAACCTGCTCTCTGTAAAAGAGTTTGTTGTGTGCTTTGATCTACCATTTTCCTTGACCATGAAGCATGAGTGGAAAAGTATTTACAATGAGACTTTTACATTTGTTGGTTTAGAGAAACAGTTCAAGTGTTTTGTTAATTGAATAAGACCAACAAATAAATTATTTCGTATCAGTGGCCAAAAAGTGTATTTAGTGAAATAATCATCCAAAGCTCGCAACGTGTTTTCGAATTACGAAGTGGAACAATACCTTTGAATGTTTCGTAAATAATGTTTTTTGGAATTATTGTTATAATATTTGAAATGTTTCTGACCTTTTAAAAAACCAATTTTTTTACCATAATTTATTTTATTGAAAATTTATTGATTTTTAAAGGTGAAAAATTTCTTGAAAATGTTTACATTGTGCATATCGGTATTAACAGTGACATATTTATCTTGTTTTATTGTTAATTGAGGTTTTGAAATGTATATTGGCCTAAATATCTCCACCGTTTTAGTGTATTCCATTATTTAAAAAAATTCAACAATTTTTAGGTCCTAGGTTAACTTCACTAAAAATGTTCAGTATTTCTCGCATTTGTACAGAAGACACATTTATCGCATTTAATTCTTTCAACGAAGTTAAAACTTTCGAGTTATAGTAATTCTAATATTATTTCCATATGAACAACATTTCCTACTGCATCATTAAAACAATACAAGTTCAAATTGCCACACACATTAGAAGAACCAAAGAAAATTCACTTCTCACAAAAGAAGATAAACTAGAGTTCACCACCCAACCAACAAAATAAACAGAACCATAACTAGTATATTACGTGGTCATTACAAAAATAAAACAGGTAAGAATGGCAACCACTCTATAGTAGATAAGTACTGGACTGAAGTTATCAGTCTTTCAATGTTTGTCATTGGATTCGTGGAGTTTGTTTACAAAGATTGTTTTTTTCACCGACAGAACAGTTGAGGTGGAGGGATACATTGTGACTGCAATTTTTTTTTTCTCGAGAACTGTCAAAATTAACTGAAGTTATATGAAATGGAGAATAAAAACATCCAAACGCAATTTTACAAAGCAGCCCCCCCACAAACCAAACTTTATATGATCTCTACCATAGTGCTTTTGGCCCTTTAATTGTGTTAACATTGGATCCTGGCTGCTGCTGATTCCCCATAGCTGATAAAATTTGTGCATATCCACGTGGGCCAGAAATTTCATCTGAGAATGTGTGGTCTTCCAGCACTAAAAGCTGACTGCTGCAAATATGTTGAAAGACCCATTCTCTTACAATTGCCAAAACTTGATGCACTGCATGACAGTTCAAAGGAAAATGTAACACATCACAATTAGTTAATTTGTAAAGAGGTGTTGCCATTCTACATGCGGTGTACCAGTCATGTTAGAGCAAGTAAGCTTCTATTAGGTTAGTGGTCATGCAATCAGATTACAATGGTTCACCATGCTGTAAGCAGTGGCTATTTAGTTACAACTGTGCCAGAGAGAGTGAGGATTGAAACAGGCGGTATTGTGCTGTACCCTGGGGTGAGGTGAAAGTACGTCAGTCACTGGGAGAGAGTCACAAGGAGCGAGATGCTCAGAGTGGTTGGCGTGACATTCATACACAATAATTGTGCCCAGCTAATATAACCGTCTACTTAAATTGTTTTGTATGCCATCGTGAATACAGTCAATTTGGCTGTGCGACCAAGATGTACAATTGAACATCACACTAGTAAGGTGGTGTTAAAATGGTTTCAGCTCGGTGGACAAATGATGATACTTGCAAGTTTTCGGCATCTTATGAACAGGTCACCTGACTGTTCCTTATGGGAGTGCAACTTGACTGAGGTATAGTGAATGGCTTCGACATTTACCAAGGTAATCATCTGACATTTGCCAAGGTAATCTTCGTCTTACCTCTTTTATGGATGCGGTGAACATTGTCTGTTGAAAACATGACGTTATCTAAACTTACAAGCACTGTACACCAACATAATATTTTTGTTGTATGTGTGTATCATGAGCAAAGTTACCATGTACCACAAGCAAAGTATGTAGTGATGGTTGCCTCATGTAATTAGTTTTTTTTTTTAATGCTATAGATGGTAAATGAGCATACTTTCAATGCAACACAAAATAATTCATGTGTGCGTGTAGGGCAACATGTATCGTGATTATATAATTCAGGCAAATTCAAATGTGACTAATGGGTACCCAGTTATAATATGTTAAAAGTAATAGCTGCGAGGTTAGGAGTCAAACTGTTGTGGTATTTTGACCAGAAACACATTTAATTATCAACATCAATTCTGTTTATTGGGCAAGTAGTACTACATTTGGTAAAATAATATTAGTTTGCGATACAAATATAACTGTTTAATATAATTTTGTGCAAATTATACTGGCGTTTTTTTAAGTAAATTAATTATATAAAATATAAGCAGTAGATACTAGTAATAAGAGTGCAAGGGCACTAGTATTGTACTAATATGAATGGTATGTGAGAATTTTATATTTTATTTGTATTTTCACATGAACTGAAAGAGCAGTGTGTTAAAAATGTAATGGAATGAAACTCCTGGTTGAGGGCACAGACCCTGTATGTTATTTACCTTGATGGCAGAGGCATACGTACAGTCCAGATAAAATAAGTGATTGTTAGTGTCTAACAGTTTTGTGCACATGTATGTTTACAGTGGTAGTAAATCTGAGGTATTTAAAGGAATTTGCATGGTTTTCAAGACATTTTTAATAATTTGCTTAAATAACCACTGAAATAAATACTACATAGTAATGGCAATCATTTGGCAAACCAAAATCATCTGCCACCAGCCTTGTGCATTACACAGCCGAGATATCATAACAAAGCAATAAGATGTGGACAAACACTCAGCCCCATGGAAGTAGTACTACCACTAATTTCCAAGAAAATTTATTTAAAAATTGTTATTATTTATAAGAGAGACAAAAAATTGACTGCCAGACCATGAAGTTTCAAGGAGATGATGACAATTACATTATAGGCTGTTCAAGGTTATTTAAGCACTTTTGAAATCAAACTTTCAAAAATGTCACTATTTTACCTGCATATATATTAATGGCGCGGTACACTGACTATCATATGCCCAGTAAAGTTTGCAATGAAGGAAGGAAAGTAGTTCCATGTCTTAACGTTGAATTAAGAGTGCTAAGTAAACATGTTTGAATAAAATTATTTATTTTGTTTCGTTTTCGTTTTTTTTTACTGCATATAAGTTTACGAATTAAAATTTTAAAATATATACTTTTATATTAATTTCAGTTTTACTTGACCAGCACATAAATAAAGTGAACAAGCCCATGGCAGTGTGCATTAAAGTAGATATTAAGCAGGGCTTCCAAAAGTGCTCAGTTTATCCTGATAAGCCTAGACAAAAGCCATAAGAAAATATTAAAAGATTGTTTTTAAAATTTAATTTACCACAAAATAATTCTACAAAAGATAACACAAACCCATACANTGGACTGCCAGACCATGAAGTTTCAAGGAGATGATGACAATTACATTATAGGCTGTTCAAGGTTATTTAAGCACTTTTGAAATCAAACTTTCAAAAATGTCACTATTTTACCTGCATATATATTAATGGTGCGGTACACTGACTATCATATGCCCAGTAAAGTTTGCAATGAAGGAAGGAAAGTAGTTCCATGTCTTAACGTTGAATTAAGAGTGCTAAGTAAACATGTTTGAATAAAATTATTTATTTTGTTTCGTTTTCGGTTTTTTTTTACTGCATATAAGTTCACGAATTAAAATTTTAAAATATATACTTTTATATTAATTTCAGTTTTACTTGACCAGCACATAAATAAAGTGAACAAGCCCATGGCAGTGTGCATTAAAGTAGATATTAAGCAGGGCTTCCAAAAGTGCTCAGTTTATCCTGATAAGCCTAGACAAAAGCCATACGAAAATATTAAAAGATTGTTTTTAAAATTTAATTTACCACAAAATAATTCTACAAAAGATAACACAAACCCATACAACACATGCACATAATGTAAAAATAAAACAAACACCCTAAATCATAAGACAAGGTTTCAAGACTGTTCAAATGAAAATTCAATTTACCAGAAAATAATCCAATCAAAGATATTATTGTCAAATCTTGCAGTATTATTAACATATTTTGCAAACAAATATAAAAACCAACCTTCAACGATGATGAAATCTTGAGCTTCGTATTACGAAGATCATCCACGCTCTTATGGAACTCTACCAGGCTTGAACTGTAGAACCACACAAAATATACTGAAATTTGTAGTAAATAATAAGTTAACATATGAACACAAGAAAGTCCTAGCTATGTATTAATAACAGTCTTCTATATTTCACTGCATTTTAATAATCATAGTGAAAATTGCAATTAACAATTATGATAAAAACCTCCAAAAAAAAACTCCATGGCTAAAGACTGAAGCAAGCCTGTATTAACACTAAGCTTTAAAGAAACAAGTCATTAATGACTCTTCTATTAATATTAACTCTTCGTAGAAAACGAAGAAGAAAAAAAGTAGAGATAAGGGGTAACAGAGAGAGAAAAGAGTCAAAAGTTTACAATTTAATGCAAAATATTTAAGCAAATTAGGTATCAAAATTGTTATTAACTTTGCATACTGTATTTTGATTTTTCTGCCTAATAATGTGACTTAATATTGTGGAGATGTTCGAGACTGAGAATAATGATGATTTAGTTTCTATTATAGGGCAATTGTGTGCTTTCAAAATTAATTTTGTATAGGAATACATGTGTTTGAAACTACCAATACACATTAAGTTTGCTCCCAGTGTAGCTTTGATTCCAGCAATTGCTGTCAGTCCATTACCAGTTACACCACATGTGCATTGAGAAGCTAGCATTTTTTCTGAACGTTGTCCACTATACTTTGCTGGTGTGATCATTCACTCTCTCAGCACGTGACTCCATGTAGCTTTCTCTTCGATGTACGTGTGATCTGTTTTCCTACCACTCATGATAAAAAGTCGTGCAGTTTAGTACTGCCTATGCAATCCGGTAGAGATTCCTGAAACTAAACCATTATTCATTTGTTTGCAAAGTACTATGTGGAATTTTTTAAGATCTCTTGCCACTGCCTTTAGAAAGCCACATCATCATCTGCATGTACTCCAGTGTTTTTGGAGGAATTAGGCTCAAAAACTTTGTTTCCAGTTTTCTTGAATTACTATTTTTATGTTGTCTAACTAATTTCGTCAAGACAAGTGTTTAAACACCCCCTCCCCGCTCAAACAACAACCATAATGCAATTTTTAATTTTTATTATTGTAAATCAAATTCTTTTTAAAAGGAAATTTTTAGTGAGCATGTAATGAGAGCAATCTAGGGCTGCAGGTTATTTATGTTCAAAAAGTTGGTTGGACATTTGTTATGTAGAGTTGGCAGTTTTTAACAATTTGAATATTCCATGCTATCAGTGATGTTGGAGCCATATTTACTGCTCCAGCTCACTAGGACTGAAGCAGTTGTTACAGAACAATCATGGTGGTAAATCCTGAACTGTGAACATACCTGTCATGGAAAAAGTGTCAAGTAAATCTGTTTGAATGCAGTCCACTATACAGACATTCACTAACAGATTGTTTGATTTTTAGTTGTTTTCATTCTTAATTATTATGCTAATAGAACTATGTGCCCTTTGTCTTGTTGAATATGTATGTGCACAATAAACGTTCCCTTGAAATACCATTCAGGTGTGTTTCATGATTGGCAGTAGTATTGTGGGCCACAAGCCTTACGAATGGATGGACAAAATGTGTTACTATAAAAGAAAGTGTACTCGTTTAAATGTAAATATGACCAAGATGCAAAGGTTTAAAAACAAATGGTAATGCAAGACTGAGGACTCTCCATTGTACTGCATTTTCTTTACGACTATGGAAGATTCTTTTTTAGACTCATGGCTACAATTTTGTTCGTTACTCCATGGATCACTTCACTTATGCTAGTAGCTATTTTCATTGTTTGATTCTTTTCCTCTTAACTCAATGCTCGAATTTTCAAAATCAAAAAGGTGTCTCCAAGATTATTGTAATGTAGACTTTTTGACGTCGTTAGGGCCATAACAATCCAGTAAACAACATTTGTAATTGTAACAGCCTTAAGACCTTCGGTGATGGTCCTTCCTTCATCTAAATAGGCGATTAAAACTTGCAGAAGTCTCCTAAGGTAATTCCTCTCCAATGTTTTAAGAACTCCCTCGTCAAGTGGTTAAATCAATGATGTGACATTTGTTGGAAAAAAAAATAAGGTTGTTATATTGTTGCTTGAAAATTCAGCGATGTCTGGATGAGAAGGGACATTGTCCAACAATAAAATCGCCCTTCGAAGAAAATTTTTCTGGTTAAGGTACGCCTCAACTAAAAAAATCAATTTTTGAATATCTGTGAATCCATCCATGCAGTTTTCTGGTTTGTTACATTGTAAGTACACCTTTCGCATTTACATTTTTGAAAGCCAGTGGGCTTTAAGATTTGCTTATCAGTAAGGGCCTTAATTTAAGGGAACCAGAAGCATTGCAGCATGTCAGAATTGTCACTCCTCCTGTACTCTTTTTAAACCCATGAGTAGATTTTTCATATCTTGCTGCCAAAGCTTTTGACTGCAACATTCAGCCTGTAATTAAGTTCTGTCTTACCACAGTTGAAAAGTTGATCAGAAGTAAGTCCAGACTGTAAAACAACCTCTTCCACCTAGCAAGCCATCATCACTAGCTGAAAAATTGTCTTCTCCATGCATAAATTTCTTATGAAATTATAGGGTTTTTGCTTGTAAAATAGGGCTACTTACCAAGACATCCCATCCCTTGCAGCTGAGAAAACCAGACAAACAAAGCATCTCAGATGTCTGTGCATATTCTTCTTTGTTTATAGTTTTTCTTGACAAGCCACAGCACCCACTAACACTTTGGTTAACACACTTTTCAATGTCATTTCGTTTTCGCTTCGAATCACCCACTGTCACTTCACACCTACACCTATATCAGCAGCGACCTTCTTAAGACTCTCCGCTATCAAACCTCTTTATAGAATTAAACTTTGTTTCCAGTGAAACATGAAACAACAACTCTTTTACATTTGCCACTCATTTTGAAAAAAAAAAGAACAGAATGAATCAAAATTGAAAACCAAACAGTGTGAACTGTATTTTCACAATGACACAGCGAACTGTCAGTGAGCACATGGTCAGCAAGCTCGACCAAATGTATACTAGATCTTGCATGCATCACAAGCCCACCCTAAACCTCGTGAAGGTGTACTAGATCTCTTGTGCATAAGCTCGGTTAATAGTTCAGTCAAATAAGGGTTTGACTCACAGATTCAAAACAAGCTGAAACCTTCACCATTGTGTTAAGGAAGTACCCCAGTTCATAATACAAAAAGTCCCAAGAAATCCCAACACGGGTTTTCTGCCATTTTAAATTTAAAATCAGCCATGTTGGATTTTTTTAAACCATTTATTTAAAATTATTTTGAGGAATTTGCATTAGTCATAGAGATGTGCTCTTTTAAGTTAATGATTCCCGTTTATAAACATGACAAAAATATCAAATTCTAAATTATAATTTAAAATCCAAGAGTTTTCAAAATACAATATTACTATATTTTCCAAGCAAACTGTAATATTCTTTACAAAATGCACCTCAACCATGGATTATTTTAAAAAATGTTCTAAGCAAAAGGTGAAGAACATAAAAACTACTTACAATAACAAGCATTAAAGTGTCCAAGCAGAAAAAGACAAGCCACCGATACAGTTGTTTTTATGAGCTGGCATGCACGGCTGGCTGAAGTGTAATAAAACAATGGGGAGCACATATTTATAAATTTTCAGTCACAAGGCCGCAGTTTTTTTTTAATGAAAATGAGANNNNACACACACATATATATATATATATATATATATATATATATATATATATATATATATATATATATATATATAGAGAGAGAGAGAGAGAGAGAGAGAGAGAGAGAGCAAGAAGACATTTGGAGCATAGAAAGATTTACCGGCAAATAACGTAGTATAAGAGACTGTAGCTTTTACCTTCATGTAGGTGCTTAAGAATAAAATTCTGGTGCTCCCTGGATGGTTTGTAGCTTCTATTTTTTCCACACAAAGGGAGCCGACAGTTTTTAAGTTATGCTTTATCACTTCGCACTTAACATTTATGAAAAAAAATAACACTGAATAAATTAAAAGTTGTCTCCCCCTCATTGACTTTTATTTGTTTAATGACAAAATCTGTGTGCTTGTGATGGCCCCTCACATGCTTCATCCCATTCCTGTTGATTGTTACTTTCATAATTTTCGATGCCACAATCTAGATTGCCATATATAAACTTGCCCACCAGTGTTGGTTCACTGTTGCTATAACCACAACCACTGCAATAACCATACATTTTGGAACACAGTAAACCACTACTGCAGCACTCGTAATTCCGTTCACATCCACATCCTGACTTGCAGTTTCATGTAATTAGATGTAAAATGTGTTGTGGAGTTGGTTCCTCAAGAGTTGGAACAGGCCTAAGATAACCATTTTCAACCTTCCAACACCATTTGGTAGGTGCAAGATCAACACCTCGCCACTGTTGCACTTGGTGAAACACACGTCGTCAGTGCTGCTTGGCTTCTGTAGATGGTGGTGGGAGGGCAGCTAAGTTGAAGTTTGCATTGACAGGTTGCTCCCAAACTGGATTTAATTATGTTCGATACCTGGCCATGTGCAAACTGGTGCCTGACTTCTCTGCATACAAATCTAAGAGAAAGTCTCCTCCTGCTAGAGACACCTCTTCCACTGATTCTAAGCAGTTGAATACTTCCATACTTTCCCAAAAAGCGGCATTGCTTTTAAGTTTCTGAAAAACAAATTTTTTCCCTTTTCTGAATGGAGCAGAATTCTTATCACATCCTGTAGCTGCATAAACAAAGAGAATATGACTCGACATGTCCCCCAATACATTTGCAATCCACAGTTGCTGTATTCCGTGTCTGGACGGTCCTTCGTACCTACCTTGAGTAAACTTAATGTCCTTGTCTTATTAAGATAGTGCAATATTCCTCAAATTATATACATAATTAATTTTGTATCAGTAGAAGTCATCCTAATTTTATAATGAAGTAATTGACCATGGATAGTCATACAACAGGTATTCAGGAATTGTGATTATGTTTACAAACAGTAAGTTTGTGTGTTCTGCAAATAATGTATATAGAAACATTCATTATAATTTTTTTATTTTACATGGCCTAAAAAAAGCCTTTTCAACTCTGTTTTGTAGTCTTAAGAGTAACATTTTACAGTACAGAAAATACAACAAGTGTGAGGTTAACATCTTAAAAATGTTTACCTACCAAGTGATTTTATAACTTGCATCTGTATAAACAGAGACATAATTATTACTTTTCAATCTTTCTGTGAAGTTAAAACTTTCCCAGTTGTAAGAATTATAATGTTATTTATGTAAGAGCAAAATTTTCCACTGCCCCATCAAAACAAAAAGCAAGAACTGCAAATCAATGCAGTCTCATCAAAGACGTTTAGTTGAAGTTCCACCCCGCGCCCTTCCAAACCTAAACATCACAAGCTACCTTTTCGAGAAACAAAATAAACAGAGCCCCACTTATAACATCCTACGTTGAGTAGTGTACTGATGTTAGCTAACATGAGTCTTACAATGGCTGCGATGAAATAAAACCAAAGGAATAGGTGAGAAAAATGTGAGCACTGAACTAATATTATTTGTTTGCAAACATGCTTTCATCATTGACAATAGCTGTGACAGAAAGATACATCGTGGCCATGCTACTTAGGTTTTATAAAGAATATAACATACATGTTTTGACAGAAATCCGTGTTCACAGTATTTGTGCTTCTAAGGAATAAATTAAATGCCCAAATTTTTAAATATTGTTTTTGAAACATTTCATTGGGCACCTCATATTAGGAGATTTCGCGGTTCCATTTTTTAGCTAATTTAGATGGTAATGTGTGTTCCTTTCTTACGGTTTTAAGGGTCTCCTAGACTGTAAATATAAATTTACCTCACTCTTTTCAGATGCAAAAAACTGTTGATAAATAATGCAACATTTTAGCTTCCAATATTTTTTTTAAATATGAAAGACGTTTAGCTGCATTTTGTAACTATCGAAGTAAGGAATATTGGTTTCCTAGTATAAAATTATTTGAAAAGAGCTTAAATAAATTAGTACACCATTTACCTAAACGCAAGAATAAGATTTTTCCCTCGTCGCAAGGATAAAAATTTTTAATTCATCCTGTTTGAATTTACTATTTTGGCAGCAAATACCAGTACACTATTTACGTTACTGCAGTGCTGTATGACACTCGGACAAATAAAATTTAAATTTACACTCAAATAATAAAAAACCTGATGGTACATGGAACAAAAATTGGTAGGCCTACAAATGCCCATGCTTTATTTTGGTTGGTCACATCACCAATAAATGTAAGAAGAAAAATGTAGAACCTGAACTTGGAATAAAACATTTATGAGCATGTCCTACACACTGGTTACACTATTCCTCCACTATGCTGTCTGTGAAGCAACTATAATCTTGTCTAGTATCCACAAAACGCTGTACAGTTTTTATCCAACGTTGTACAGACACTCACTAAAAAATTTAAAAAATTCCTTGACATTTCCCTGTTTTCCAAAACTTCAAAATTTCCCTGACTTTAACATCTAACACGCATGCTAACATGATAAAAAAAAAACAACAAAAACATGCGTAGAGCTACTAAACTCGTGTGTGGCACATATATATCCTAGGTAACTCATTTCCAGAAATACTGTGTGCATATAAATTCCACACATGTGCTCACACACACACGCACGCCCTCTTTGAAACGTTCCAGCATCAATTAATACTTGGTTAAAAAATAATTTAATGGATTTTTACATTCCTTATTACTGGCATCACATTATGCAGAGAACACAATAAAAATCACTCTTAAATATTTCTAGGAGATGATATGAGAAGTAAAAATAAAAGCTTGTGAACCACTTCAGCATGATAAATATGCCTACATAAATGATCAGCAGATTGCAGTATTCAATACTAAAAATTGGGTTACTACAAGTAGCTGTCAGCAAAACCGATTTTCCTAATATCTTATCAATTGCAACTGTCTCCTGCTGTTTTTGTAGTTCAATTTTGTTGTTAATAAAGCTAAATATAAAAAAATTATTAATGTAAAACCTTTTACTACAGTAGAACTCCAATTATCCGAATCAATTGGGGCCGGACCCCATTCGGATAACCAAAAATTCGGATAATAGGAATTTTGCCGAAAAAAGGGTCTATTTTAATTAATTACTGTATGTATGTTGAAAATGGGAGAAAAAACTAATTTTAAAGAAAAAGAGCTTTTAATGAATTAAATGAAAAGGCAACACTTTTACATGTTAAGCGTACTTACAAGTGCTCTACATTAGTACAGCATGTAGTACGTACCGTACTGTAAATGAAAGTCATTGCTTGCTGAACATCTCGGTCAAAGTACAAAGTTTGACTGTCTTCATCAGTTTTCGGGTAGCCAAGTGAGGCATCAGCTTGACAGTGAGAAGTTGCATGTGGTCACACTCGGGTTGAAGCTCCATCCACTTCAACGCAGTTTCAAGGCCGGCAAATGCTTCACTAGCTGATGGTCCCGTGTCTGCTTCAACTTCGACATTAAAGTCATCTTCTTCTTCGACACTTTCAATAAGTTCATCATCATTTAGAATTTGAAACCCAGGGTCTGACGAATCACACACCATCCACTCTCCTATATCTTCAGCACTAACTTCTGAACATCCAGGAATTTTCAAAAGAATGTTTCTGAATTCCTCTAGTGACACATCATCCTCATCTTCTCCTGTCTCTTCCCTTTCCTTTCATTGAGCTTCTTTTTCCTTTTTCTCCTTTTCCTTCTCTTCTTCAGTTGATATGCTTTTCAACTTGTTCCACGCACATTTTAATGTGACTGCCTTAACCAAGCTCCAAGCTTCCGCCATCATGTAAGCGCAATCTTTCAAATTTATTTTTATGTGGTTAGCCAACACACCTTCTTCGTTTTCGCCCTCTACCAAACGTTTCCTTAAAAGTTGCCTTCTGTAATTGCGTTTCATGGTTTCGATAACAGACTGGTCCATTGGTTGGAATAAGCTTGTGACGTTTGGCGGTAAAAAGATTGTTTTAAACTGGCCATTCCCTCTTTCCAATAATTCTTCGGTGGGATGAGTTGGTGCATTATCAACAATTAAAAGCAATTTACTGCCTTCTTTTCCAAGACATCTTTGGTGCTTTTTCACTTCAGGGATGAAAATTTTGTTGTACCACTCGGTAAACAATGCTGCAGTCATCCAGGCCTTG
This sequence comes from Clitarchus hookeri, assembly GCA_002778355.1. Lineage (NCBI taxonomy): Eukaryota > Metazoa > Arthropoda > Insecta > Phasmatodea > Phasmatidae > Clitarchus > Clitarchus hookeri. Next base: position 96,371 of record NQII01003116.1, on the reverse strand, counting down.
GGTTGGTTTTTATAAAAGAGGGGAAGTTTTTTCACATTTTAAAATGCTCTTGGGCTGTTTGACTTCCCTATCAACAGAAGGGGTCTTTTATGGCTTCCCGTAGAGTTCGCACAGTTAAGCGCCGTAACACGGTCTTTACTAACTTTATGTCCTGGAGCACTACACTCCCTTTTAGATGCTAAAGTGGTTTTAGGCAGAGCTTTCCAAACAAGACCGGTTTCATCGGAATTGTACAAAAACTCAGGATCGTAGGAGTCTGCTACAACTTTAAATTTTTCAATAAAATCTTCTGCAGCTTTGGAGTCTGCTGATATCTTCTCGCCACTTAAATCTAATTCACGGACCCCATGCCTGGACTTAAAATTTCTTAGCCAGCCGTTACTTGCTTTAAAGGATGAACAACCAAGCTTCTGAGCTAAGATCTCAGCTTTTTCACAAAGAATCGGACCCGAAATTGGGTTTTCCATAGAACGTTGCTGCAAAAACCACTTGAAAATGGCATCTTCTAAATCTTTGTTTGTTGCTGCCTTCATTGATTTTCTTGAAGAACTTTCATTTCGTTTTCAAGCACTGACACAAAGTTTAAAAGTGTAGGTTTGCTCCTTTTAATGTATGAAATCGTTGATTGTCCAACACTGTACATCTCAGCCAACTGTTTATCCGTAACTCCTTTATCTGATTGCTCTATAATTTTTAGTTTATCGGCGAACGATACGTTTTCAATACGATATCGGCGAACACAACACGTTTTCTTTTAGAAGCCATGGTGAACGATGAAACACACTCGCAAACAAAACAACGCACCGACGCCATCACGAACAAAATATGGTCACACTGACTGTCTAATCAAAACGAACAGTGACAGGTGGGCTGCATGGCCACCTGGCGATGGACGACAGCCAATAATAGAACTATAGAACTGCACTATGAGACAGTGACTCATCATCCCAATAATCTTCGGCACCTACAATAGCTTTGCGGAGGGAAGAACAATAGCACGCATAGACAAAATCATTATTTTGCGAATTCGGATAATCAGTGATTCGGATAGTTGGAGTTTGGATAATTGGAGTTCTACTGTATATAAAAAAAATCAACCATGATGAAAATATTTAGTTATGTAACTGCCTGTACGCTACATGCAAACTAATTTCTGGCAAATATTTTTCTGTAACCAATAATAGGACCTACCACACTTTATTCACAAGACAGAGTAGTGTAAAGTAATATTAAAAGGTCTAGGGGACTTGTCCCTAATTTTTTTCTATAAGTCGCAGCACCCGTGTAAGAAAAGTTCGATGTTTGAAGGCATAAAGCAAAAAATTGGGGACGAGTATTTTGTAGGTTGTATTAAACTACATAGGTTAGTTTTTATTTTGTAAGACTCCGAACATGCAACTTCGAAGCAGCCGTGTGAACAAAGTTCGATGTTTAAAAGGCTTATAACAAAAAAAACTGGGGACAAGTTCCCTGGATCTTTTAATATACATATACACTTCTCTGTCTTGTGAATAAATGTGGTAGGTCCTATTAACTTATGTTTCTTAGATTTTATTTTACATCACTCCAAACATGCAACTTTGAAATACCTGTGTCAACAGTCCGATGATTGAAGGCTTGTAGCAAATAATTATGGAAAGTACCTTGGGCATTATAATATTTCATTAACCTACTCTACCATGCAAATAAAGTGTGGTAGGTCCTATTAACCAATCTAGCTTTTTTTTTTTATAATAAGCCTCTGAACATACGACTTTGGCAAGATGTGAAACACACAAGGAAGGAATTAAAATTTTCCAGAAATGTTACCTTTTTCCCCAAAAATTCCTGAACTTTTCCTGGTTTTACCAGTTTTCTCTACCTGTAGCAACCCTTATTATCTATGAAAGAAAAATTATAAAGTCAGAAAACACGTGTTTTTGTTGAAGTCAGCTAATTCAGGCTAAAATGAAAGCGAAAAACATCAAGTTTGTAAGTAAAAAATTGTTAACTAGTACATTGAAGATAATTTTGGGTTCATAGTTGTTTCATATTGTTAAAGCAAGTAAAAACAGTGCTAATTCAAGTCACTTCGAAGTATCTGAGGTAAATGGGAAAAAATAGTGTTGTTTGGAAAACAAGTTTAGAAATATTATCTTCTCAACTCGCAAAGCATTCAGTAAGCCTAAAAATTTTGTTTCTGTAATATTGAGAAAACTGTAGTGGACTATGTTAATAAAAAACGAAAGGGAAAGCTTCTAATAACCTGCATTCAGTGTTGAGGAGTAGAATCACAATGGTTAGCAACTAAAATAAATGCAAAAATTAAATTTTTTGGTTTATTCCCTTTAAATTTTTTTATTAAACAATATTTTTCACTGTGTTCAAAAACAGGTCATTTTGAGTGAGTCATCATTCATGTCAAGAAATTATTATTAAATATTTCAAAATTTGGAGAAAACATCAGGCAAACGGCAATACTAACCATTATGAAATCCCTTATTCATGAAACTGTTACTTCCCAAAATATATCACATTCCAATAATTTATTTAAAATCAATAAAATCTACATATTAAGACAAATGTATTTTGTAGGAGTGTACTTGTCTATGTCTTACACATAGGGTTTCAAAACACTGTATGGAGTAATGAATGTGTTGTTTCTCAAGCATTTTGTAAAATACACCAACAATGTGATACCATAAGCTCATTTCTGCAAGAAATGATTTGGATAGCAATACACTGAATATACATAGAACAAAATATGCAACCAAAGTGTACGGCTATCCAACAAATACACGAGTGAAGCTCCCTCCCTTTCAAGGCCAATTCTCCAAGAACAATGTACCTAACCCTACAGAACAGTTTGCATAACATAGCTGGTGGCTATTATATTAAACTATAACAGCTTACATAACCTTTTCAGTAAATCGCTTATGAAATCTGTGCTTTGGTCAAACAGAATTATCAAGAAAGGAGTGTATATGAGAGTGCAAACCTGACACCGGTGCTCCTCGCCAGCCCCTCTCGCACCATAAGCGCATTGATGCAGATATCTACATTGGGCTTGACCTCGTACAGTGTAACCTTCAGCAAATCAGTTGCAGACGCATCAACAAACATGCGGGTTATCTGGCTGGCAGTGTGTTGCTGCAGGAAGTTACTTGCCTTTGCCGTCCACTTACCACCTGCCTCCGCTGGTGGAACCACATCATTAAGTGTGCAGTGGATAGCCTATTGAACCATAAAAAATTTAAATTTTCATCACCATAAAAAATTTGAGAAAAAAATTTTACTTGACACGTTTGTTCAAACAACTTGAAATTAACTATTTTCAGTGTAGATACTTTACACTGCTTCTTTGCAAAAAATCACATACAGATGAATTTAGGTACAGACCTTTTTGACATAAGGAATAATATACTGAAAGTCATGTTGAATCTGAGCTGTACTACACTGTAAAATTTTTTTTTACAATTTTTTATATATATAGCTGTTATTACTTTTACAGCAAATTTTTTTTTATAAAAATTTAAGACAGTTAAATTTACCGTAAAAAGGGTACAAAGCATTTTTGTTACGGGCATGATAGTTTTCCTGTAATAGCAGTTTGAAGGTAGTGTAAAAAGTTTTTGAGCCCAATATGCTCTTCGTCCATGCTACCAACAAGTTGTACCTTGAACTTAACACACAAATAAAATAAAATACATGCAAATAGTTCCACTTATTTGTTTTGTTGTTTTATCATTATTGCAGTCAAAACAAAAAAGACTTAAGTATTACATTATAAGTAGGGTAAACATTAAAAAAACCCAGAAGTCACTCGTAGTGGCTTCATGTTTTTAATTAATTTATTAATTAGGTATGCAATAGAGTACTGCTTTTCACCCACAACATACATATTGAAATAAGAATATATACATTATCAATTTTGTAAACACAAATAAAAGCTTCCATATATAATACACAACAATTGCAATGTTGTAGAAACAATACCTAAATTCCAACTTTGAAGATATGTTTTCTATTCTCTGTACATGCAGTATACTTCTGACAAATAAACTAATTATTAGAGGTGCATGACTTAATATTAGGAATGTTTTTAATTTTCTTTGACTGTTTATTGCAATTTATAGACAGTTATTGAAGTCATAATAAATGTTACAGTCAACTCTCATTCCTAAGACCTATGAAATAGAGACCCTCTCGAAATAACCCTTTTTGGGGAACCATGAAACAAATTTAATTCAAAAAGATCTTTCAATAAGAACCCTTTTCCTGGGAACCACAAAAGGTTTTAGAATCAAAAGTATACTATATCATCTTGAAAATAGAGATCTGCTACTACTCAAAACTCGAGCTTGAGCTGTATACCTGCATGCAACTCGAGCCCGTCTTGAAATATTTTTAAAGATCCAAAATTTAAGGTTTTTTTTATCAATGTAAGGTCATTCTGTCAATGGCCATTGCAAAACACGCGGTTTATTAATGAAGTCTTACATTTATAAAATATGCGAGTTTCAGTAAAAGGATTCCTCAAAAATAGAGATATGAATGCTGATTAACAGTATAATTAGCATAAAACTGGGCCACAAATATGTCTAATATGCAGAGCCTGACAAGATAGTTTGTTAAATGTTTGCAAGAAAATATGGCATTATCCACTCCCAAAACAATATCTTAAAATTGTGTTATGGTTAAAATTATTCCTTGCAATTACATACATGGGGACCATGGTGACTGAGCGGTTAGACTGCTCGCCTCCCAACTAGGCAAACCTGATTCAATACCCAGGCGGGCCACTACCGGATTTTTGGAAGTGGGAATTGTGTCGGACGATGCTGCTAGTTGGCTGGTTTTTTCTGGGAACTCCCGTTTCAACCCACTTTTGCATTCCAGTACTGTTCCATTCTCACCTTATTTCACCCTCATCAGCTCTCAAGACCTCATAGTTAAAAGCAGTCCAAATCTCTAAACTCAACAACAAATACAAACCGAGATTCCCATCAAAATTAGCACAAAAACGGGGTTGTTAATTGGCCTATGATGCTCTGCCCAATGAGAGTTTTTTTGGAAAAGTAACATTATTCATAAAAAAACTTGTTTTTCACAAAGGCACAAAATCACTAAATTTTCACGAAATTTGCTGTGGTTATTTGAAACCTCGAAAAAAGTACATGCTTTGCGGAAAATAAAATAATTGTGTAAGATCCATGTATGAAGTAGTAAAAACGCTTCTACAAACAACATTCAATAGTATTGAATGACATTAAAACTTAACACGGCATTTGTTTAGGTTATTGAATAACAAGTTGATTTACAGTTGATGTTAAAAAATTTTTTATATGGCAATATAAGTTAGAAAGGAAGAGTTTTACAACTTTTGTAACATTATCGTTGCAGTGTGCAAGTATTGCAATACAAATAAAGAGAGTACACGTGTAACCTCAATAGCATCGGCAGAGAAAGCCAATAACTACAATGATGAATAGGTTATTTTAACAAAACTAGCCTTTCCGGCTAAAACTTAAATACAAAACAATTCTTTATTTAATGGAATAATTTATCTTTTTATTATTTTTATAAACTACAAACAATGTACACAAAATGGCATAAATAAATGTGATCCGTTATTGTAAGAGTGCAATTACAGGGTTTTCGTTTTTGCAGTAAAATTGTTGGACTGATAGAAAATGTGGCACACACCAAAAATTTTTCCATCTATCATTTTCAAAACAGTTCTTTTATGATTATATTTTTAAAAGTGATTTCTATTCTGTGTGGGAATAATGCTGATGATGCATGAAATTGCTTTTATTTTATATATCCATGTAAACGGTAGGCAGAGCAGTGAAGCTTGTCAAAGTATATAAAGGTTTGCACAGGAGTGATACTAACACCAATAAGAGAATTTCTTATTTATTGAACTGAAAATGTTTTGACAAACAAATGTTCTTTCAGATGTATTACTTTAAATTGCATTTAAAAAAATGGAGAAGTTTCCAATGACAATTAAAATTAGACTTAGGCTTAAAGTCATGGCAAGTTTTTACTCATTCTAAACCATAACATTAATTTTGTAAACGTGAATGTTAGTGAGATTATTGTTTCTATGAATGTGAATTTTCATAAATTATTAGATTTATTCATTTTGTGAAATTCAACACCAATGTGTTGTTTTATGTAGATTAGTGAAATATTCTAAACTTGTTAATTTCCATAAATAGGCCCTCCACTCAGCATTATTTTGAAATGGAAACCTTAGTGTAGTCATTGGTTATTGTCATAATATATTAGCATTAGAGATGGGTCGTTCGGTTCTTCGGTTCCAATTTAAAGAGGTTCTTGAGATTTGACTCTAAACTGGTATTAGGTTAACAACTACTCGGTTCTTGTTTCTACACAGCAATGACAACTCTGTCGTTAAAAAAATAACTACCGATTTACTTGTGTATAGCACGCCCTTTTTTTCCCAAAATAAAGAAAAAAATTTCTGAGGTGTGTTTTTTACATGAAAAAAAAATAATAATTAAGGAGTGGTAGTCATTCTCTGATGTTTGGAGGGAAGTGTAGGGGTACAGTCTGTTATCTCATCTCTGCTCTTACATCAACACTCCTCTCCCTTCTCTCTCTATAACTCAGTCCTCCCCCATAAACAACACTGCTAGGGGATGGATACATTCCTCCAAGCCTTCTTTGTTTCTTGAAGGATAGTGTGCATGAAAGGTAGTAGGAGGAGAGGGGTGGAAGGCAGAAGGGAGGAGAGGGGTGGAA
>NQII01003116.1:0-89608 GCA_002778355.1 Clitarchus hookeri | reverse complement strand
GGTGGGAGGGTAAAAGAGGAGGGGAGGAATGGGGGAGAAGTAGGAAGAGGAAGAGGGGGAGCAGGAGGAAGGGGAAGGGATAGTATGGTGGAAGGGATATTAAGATGGTAGAGGGAGGAGGAGGAAAATGGGGGAGGGATGAGGAGATGGACGTGGAAGGGGGAAGACAGAAGGTGGTGGAGGAAGAAGAGGAGGTGGAAGAAGCAGGATGAGGGGTAAGAAGGAAGAGGGGAAGGAAGAATGGATGTAGAGGGGGATGAAGGGGAAGGATGAGGGTGGAAGGGGAATGTGAAAGAGAAGGGGGAAGGGTGAGAAGAAGGGGCACAAGAGGGGGAGAAGAAGAGACTTTTTTTAGAGGTGTCACATTTCAGCACAGCAAAAAAAAACACATCACTGCATAAGAGAGAGAGAGAGAGAGAGAGAGAGAGAAAAAAAAGGAAGCCTGGCCACCCAGCCACCATAAAAAAAATTAAAAAAAAAAAGGAATCCAGCCCCCCACCTCAGTTATTGACATTATTTTAATGACCATAGGTTACCTTTGTCATGCAGGATGCCACAATGATTTGGCTTTTAGCACCACGAGTTATTTAATTAAAGTACTTTCCAAACATATCACAATCACCACATATTAATGTAAAAAAAGAATAATTAATTTGTTACATATTTATTAACCTTAAATAAATTTAATACAAGTTTATCTGTATACATTAAAACTTATCTTCAAACTTTGTTATTGTTCACTTCTTCCATAAGTTCAATAAAACATTTAATGAATTTTACCTGCATTGTTTTAATAAAGTTGCAAGCAAAAGGCAAGTAGAACCGAATACTGGAACCGATGTTTAAATTGTAGAATTGGTACCGGAACTAATATTTTTTGTTATGTGACCCATCCCTAATTAGCAAAGTATACTGTCCCTACTGTGGTCTGTGTAGAACATGTGATTTTTAATTTAAATCAATAATGAAATAAAATTTGTTGTGAATATCAGGAATAAATTTTTTCATTCCTTATAGCTAATAAAATAAGAACAGCAAATACTATTATGTTGACTAATTTGACGGACGGCGATGTCACTGTCAGACAAGGTTCTATTATACGGGTCAGAGGCACTGGCTGATGTGGTGAAGTTTTGACTTATTGGCTGCTGATTGATCCCCGGCTGCGGTATAGGCTGAGGCGCGTGGCCCTGCCATATGGTACAAAGTCAGGTGTGGGTTTAGCGGTTCTCTGCACTGTTGGTGTAGACACAGACACTTGTTTATCTGCGGGGGCTGTAGCCGGGCGTTGCTCCTTGCTCGGTCGTGGCAGCTGCTGTTGGCTGCAACTTGGGGCTTGGTCCTTGGACAGTGGTGGTGCTGCGGCTGGCGGGACTTGTTGGTGCCCGCGGTGGGCTGCTGGTCCTCGTGGGTCGAAAGCACGGGTTGGAAATGCCTAGTGGTACTGGAAGTCCTAGTCGAATGTTCACGACGATCGGGTGCAGCTCGCCGGCCATCTTGTGGGGTGGCTGGTAGAGGGAGCTGAGGGGAACTGGGCCTCTCCGGTTGTGGGACAGCTTGAACTTGTTCCCGTGGGTATAGACTGCTGATGGCAGAAGGCATTGGGTTGCATAACAATTGGCTTGGTTCAGAGGCAGTAGCTGCCCTAACTCTCCACCTTACACCACGCCTATGGGTAAGGGCATGTGGGCAGAGAACAGTCTACCACGTAAGAAGGAGCAGGCGACGAATTCCCTAGCTATGTGTGCAGCCACTCAGGGCTAGGCCACCCAGACTCAGTTCTATTACTCCAACCTGCAAAGATAATGCGGTGGATGGAGCAGTGAGCTGATTGGGATGTCCAGCTGCGTCGTGGTATGTGGTCCAAAAGGTGTCAGGCTGCAAGAACCAGGTCTATCACTCCAACCGGTGAAGATAGCAGCGCGGTGGATGTAGTGGGTCGACTGATCTGGATGTCTAACCACTTCATGGATTGTGTTACTAGTGGTTGGGGTTCTGCAGTACGTGCGCACCAGGTACCTCTGCATACCTGGTCCACAGTATACGTGGCCGTCTAATAGGTATATATTGCTATGTACGTGCGCCCGGTTAAAGCAGCCCGCAGTCATACACAATTTCAGCAAAGAGGTTTCAAGATGCTCTCTCCTGCTTTTCTTTAGTAGGTTCGATATCTATGGGGATAGAAGTCACAGTCACTCTAGAAATAAGTACTCTAAAGTTAGGTAAGATCACGTGTTTATTCCCCAGAGGAACTATCAATGAGCTGTAACGGAAGTAAATTACGATAAGCCATGTGAAGGGGACCTGGGTCTAAAATAAACAAGCGCATATACATGGCTAGGTAGCTAAGATAACAACTGACCCTTACTAATTCTATGCTATTGTCCAGAAGGGACTCGGGGTTCACTATTTAAGTAGCAGTGAGTTTAATGGCGGGAAAAGAAGACTTCTTCGGGGGTTACTGGACAAAGGTCTAGAAAACTTCTGGAAGATAGCAGTGGTCCTTTGTGAGGAAGGCAGTAAGGCAGAGGGCTCCTGCACACGAGGTGGAGGAGTGAGCTGCTGAGTATCAACTGGCATTTCTGAGCTGTGCGCTTGCCTATATCGACGGCTGGCTGCAGGTCCTTCTGCTACCTTCGGCTGGTGGGAGGTTGAAAGTACAGTTCTCCTCGTATACGGATTGCATCCCTCCCGCTTGGCTGGCTTCTATCGCACGTGGTAGTGATTAACAGACACTTGATGTCTGACACTGAGGTGTAGATGGCCTTGACTGCCATGTCCTTGGTTACCCCTTGACTATGGGTGTGCTGGTGGACTCTGGAAGCAATTCACCCTGGGTTCAAAACCCGCTCAGAGTGACGTAACGTCACGTGAAGGAGAGTTGAAGTCGTATTTATAATATGTCAGTACCCGTCAAAATATAAAACATAAGGATTATTTACAATCATGTGTCCTTGATAACATAACTTTCCCAAAAATTTTACAAACAAAATTTGCTGTGTAGATAGGCAATATTTTAATCCTGTTTTTTCTCTCCTACACTGTTCACCTCTTCCTTATGTAGTTCCAGTATCCTGCGTTTGGTAACTTGGAGCTCTCTTTTCTTTACTTTGGCAGCTTCATCTTTTTTCTTTAGATTCTTTTCTCTCAAAGCTTTTTGCCTCTTTGCAGATGCATTTCTCACTGAAAGGATCATACTTTTAGTTATAGCAACATTCTTTACACCATCTGCTGAATGGATTGCATCGCACACACACCTCTGTGCTATAAATGAGGCTTCTGTTAAGTTCTTAATCAGACATTCTCTATTTATAGAAAAACGTCTTTTGACTGCAGCATTATCATAAAACATCACCAGAAATTTTTGAAAAAAATTATAACGAGTCTGCATTGTTAATTTTTGCCAAAGAAATCAGGTTCATAACAAAAGCATCCAATTTTTGGGACATCCAGGCAAAATTTTCTACTGTTTCTTTTACAGCTGTTATTTTCATACAAAAGCAAATAATCTAACATAATGCAGTGCGCCACATATGGTGCCATGTGTCTACTTGGCACAAATACCTCCAAAGGAAGGCCCAAATTCGACAAAGCTGCGGTGAATCTATCCACTAAATCTTAGCAGATGCTCGTTCCATAAACGCTGGCGTGAGGTTTCTCATCACAACTTAACTTGACTCATCATTCCAGTACCAAACAACTATGTCCATTTCGCCCTTTTGCCTGACTTTGTTTAGACTTTCGTTAAGGGGAAAAAAGCAAAGAAGGGACCAGACTTGACTTCCTCAACCAGGTTCATTTTCAAAATATGCTCCAAGACCATATACTACAACATACAGTATGAGATATTGTCTCTTGGCATTTGAAATTTTTGCGCCATTGCACTATCAGGAAATACATAAGGAAAGAGATCAGAGTTTGCACCTGAACTAAACGATCAGGTATGTGTCGCTGCTTTACTCAATGCCCAAATTATTTCTGCTTTGGTTACATTTCCTTACAGAACATAACCACTTGAATTAGTTGAGCTTAACAAGCTGTGGGATGTATTTTTACTACTACTACCATCACTAATTTGACTGCAACTAGCTTGAACAGTGCTCAAGTTTTGTGGTTCAGTGACAGTCAGTTGCTAATGCTGGCAAGCTTGAACAAGAGACTGATGGAACATTTGTTGAATGACCTACATTAGAGCTCGAAATACTGTGGTCCTTAGAAAAACTTAAAGCACTTTGCTGGCCTGCAAACAAACCAGAGACCCACCAGGCATGAAGTTTTCGTTTTTTGTGTGTTTTAAAAACAGTATGCACTACCATGAGCAAAATCAAATTCAATTTTGCACAGTATACATAATGCCTTGAATTGAGAATGTTCAACAGGTCTCAGCCATAATATCTACTTTCCTTCAGTAGCACATGGCAATTTGCACGACTGCTCTTGAAATCTGCATTTCCCAGGCATTTTTTTTTAAAGAAAACACTGCCACGGAAATTATTCTAAAATAATAACAGTCATTCCTAAACACCTCGTAGTCTTCAATAACTTAAATGTTGACAAATCACACAACACAGCAATCACTGTACAACCCATCATTAATATATAAATGTTTTAAGCTTCGACCAGAACAGAGAACACATGTGCAATAAATTTTTTTTCGTTTATAAATCTTTTTTAGAACTACAACCCAGGAATACTACCTAAAATACACTACTACCTATTTTCTTCAGTTATAATTAATTTACTTTTGACAAAACAAGAGATAGGACGATTCCAATATTTTTGATGCTGATACCCGATTCACTGTCGATTATAGATTCTTCTCTGATTATCGATTCCTACGATTAACCACTGAGAGGACTTTTAAAACACAAAATCGCATTAATATTCACAGTTAAAAAAATTATAATTAAATTCCCACAAATTTAATAAAGGTTTGGAAATTAAACAGCACTAAAGAAAAGTGCTGAAAAGTTGCAGAAATTATTTTATTTTATATGAAAGAATTATTGCAACAGCTTTTAAACAATAAGCTTTTGCTATCTTCAGAAAATTTTGACACAAATTAACAAACAAATTAATAAGGGCCTACAAATGATTAATCCAAGGTGCAAAATATATTTAAATACAATAATTATACTAGGTATATTAAACACAGAGGCATTACTGTAAAATACAATTCAGAGATACTTCTTGGTCAGAAAAACAAGCATTCACACCCCCTCTCAGCATCTACAGCATTTTAAAGAACACAGCACAGCACATGCAAACCAATTTTTTAATTATCGGTATGACAAATACTACAACTAGTACAACAGTTATCTCCTAGTTTCAGAGAGACCACTCGAATCGCAATATTTTAAACTTTCAGTGCATTCTCTGAAATTTGTTTTTGTGGACCAACAAAGAAAAAAAGCAACATGCAGGAAAACAAAGGATGCAGACTTGGATTTTAGATCTGGGGAAAAACTTACATACACTCAAAATGCATGTTTACACCAAAAGCCTAAACATGTCATTAAAACCAATTATTCAAGAAAATTTATTCTTAAATATTCACTTCACATAAAAAACGTCAATTCTTGACCAAAGTGCAAAACTGCGATGTAACCATAAAGCGGACGGGAAAATACACGAGGTTGAACACTGCAGTGCCGTACTCCCAGTGATTTAGTGATTGTGGAGGGCATAAAATATAAAAAGACAACAGCATTGGAAGCAAATTTATGTGATTTTCATATTGCCAAGAAAACGAATAGGTTTATGCCACTTCTTTGTAGAAACGTTTTTACTATGAAAGAAGTATTTTTATTTTATCAACAATAAAATATTTACTAGTATTTTATAAATAGACTGTAGATTTGTGTTGGAGTAATATTGAACTTAGGATTTAATAAAAATATTATCTACAAATGAACAAAAGCTGTATGTGGGTAATGTAAATATCTTGTAAAATTCAAACACTAGTGAATGTTATTGCACAGTTTTAAATGTCTCAGTAAATTACAAGATTTATGAAACAAAAATTACTGTGACGTGACAATGTGTGATTAATGACAGTGTGCTCTTGTATGGTTGAACCTTTCATCATTATCGTTAAATTGTAGAGTAATGGTGAAGAGAACCAAAATAAATATAAGAAAAATAGTTTTCAGCATAGGCACTACAAATTTTTCAATATTTCGACAAAATGTTTTACGATTCCATAAAATAGGATTTTTACACAACTGGAAATGTTGCTGGAGTTGTTTTGTCGAGATTTGACTGTAGTGAGAAAAAATAGGTAGGTGTTCCACTCTTCTGTTCACATCAATAAAATAGGCAGGGGATATCTGCAATTATAGCTAAAACAACAAATAAAAAAAGACTTAATGCTACACACACAGTAATAAATATTAACTACTTCATAATCTAAACAATACAATTCTAACATGGCCAAAAAAAATTTTATAGGCAAAAATTATTAGGTGATTTGTTTCTCTGACGCATGGACAAGTATTGAATTATTATTTAAAGATGCAAGAGATAAAAGAGCAAGAAAGGAATTCACATTGCAACCTTCAACACTAACTCACTCCTTAAAATTGGAAAACTCAAACATCTTGCAGATACCTTGAACAAACAGACCATTATAGTAACAGCACTACATGAGACCAAGTACATGGACAAGTCTGCTTTCAAATCAGAAGACTTCAGCTCCACAAGCAGCAGAATCTCCACCATTTCCTTCATGGGAGCCAACAAGATCTACACAGTAGTCAATGCACACACACCCACAAACCAGAACAAAAAGTAGAGGAATTCTGGAAAGATTTGGAATAATAATTATCCACTGTCCCAACCAAGAATGTGATCATACTCCTCTGAGACTATAACACACAACTAGGGAAGGAAAAGAAGTTCAGACACATCATCAGAGACTATCCAGCTCACAAAAGGACATATAGAAATGAAGAGCAAGTGATAAAATTATGTAAGAACTTCAATCTGGCCATGAAATCGTTGCTTTCAGACACCTCCCGAGAAAACAGTAAACGTGGATCTCTCCCAACACCAACCTGGGAGAGTTCCAGATTAATCACGTAACGATCTCAAATTAAACAGAAAAAGAGATCCAAAATGTCAAAGTCCTGAGTGGGGGCAAACCTGAATTCAAAAAACTCTCTCTCTAAAATGAATGTCCAGATCATCCCAAGACCCCAAAAAGCAGGAACACAGTTTGAATAGCAAAAATTGATACAGAAAAGCTCAGAATGAACAGGGTTTCCAGACGTGATTGAGCTGAAGAACATACCAAGGATGGAAACCGTTAAAAGAGGCAATGATCAATACTGCAACAGTCACAGTTTGTCTAGAGAAAAAGATAAAACGTGATTGGTAGTCAACAGAGGGAGAGAAGGTAATTGAATCATGTTGGAACTCGTGAGTGGATTGGTGTCCCCAAGAAAAAATCTGTAAACCAGAAATAGTTTTAGGAAAAAAGGGAAAAAAACAGCCAATACCATCAAGAATCTCTAGAAAGTACAAAAAGAATGCTTGATTCAGATTGAACAAGACTTTCAAAAGAACAACACTCTGACCGTTTATAAAACGTACAGAAGCACTTGAGTAAATATGACCCCCTAGTTGAAACTTCAGAAATTAAGAAGAAAAAGTAGCACACGATGATGTCGAGAACAGCCAGATTCTGACAGACTAATTCGTAGAACTCCTGAACAGAGACCCATCATCCCAGAAGTTTGATTACATCCACATGGAACCACATCCAGACTTGGGAGCATCCGACTACGGAAGAAGTCAGTAGTCGGTAATATATTCAAAACCTTGAGCAACAAAGCACCGCGAGAGGATGGGATCATCGACGAACTCTGGAAGTATGCAGATGATAGTGCAATTGTTCGGCTGACACAGATCCTGAATAAAACGTGGGAAGAAGAGAAGCTCCCGGATGGATGGACATAAGCATTGACACATATTTAAAAACAAATATATTTCCCCTACACCCATAGAAGTGATGAATGGTGGCAAGTTAGGAAGGCAGTTACTGCCTCTGAATCCAACGTGAGCTGTAACCCAGCCCCAACTGCCCTCTACAGCATAACCCCCGGAGAACGTGATCAAACCGTCCGACAACTGGCATGGCCTCACCTCCCAGTCTCCCCATATTCCCTTTTTCAGCCACCCTACAAGACAGTCGGTGAGCAGCACCAAGTCATCAACGACTTCCATCAAGGGCTTCACGTCCCACTGGGTATAGCGAACCCGTGGTTCCAGCACTACAGAACCAACAGCCCTCCGCGTGCTATCATCAGCACTACCAGCTGCAGCACCGCCAGCCACAGCACCACCTCCGCCCAAGGACTGGGCAAGAGTTTTGTCTGGCTCCAGCAGCAACAGCGGCCGAGTCTGGAGCTACTCTCTGTTTCATGTAACTTGTCAAGATTTTGACAGTTCAATGAAAGTAGCACCAAATGTTTACTTTTTGTTTATGTATCCTTTCACCATCAGCTGGTGCATCAAATGGGGGCTGTATATTTTATCAACACGCTGTCACCTAATTCACTTGCCATTGTACTGTAAAGCTAAACAAATGTTATGTTATTTATAGACTGACATGTCTAAAAAATTATTTAGGTTGCAACAGTTGCAAAAAATGTAATATTTGCTAACTCCGTAATTTATCTGAGACAACGAATTTGGGTAACAATTTCGAGGCGGTAATTGTAGTTCTTATCACACTTTGGACATGTAACTTAAAAAATTATACTGAGATCGCAGAAAAATAAAACCATTGGTATCCGTTTGTAAATCTGTTTACAGGAAAGTAATTTTTTCTAGCTGGTAGTGCTTCAGGAGAAAGCTGACAGATATCGCGCCATACCATGGCAGGGCGTGTTGTGAGCTGAGCGTGTTACTTAACAGGTAGCTCCACATTGGCCTGCCTCTTGAATCCGTCTTTTTAAAAGTTGACTTTTCTCCTATTACTGGTTCAAAATGACACGGGTTTGAATTATATTTCTCCAAATTATTTGAAAAAACAATTTTGCAATACCCTGCAATATTTCTGTAGGCATTTGGAATTAATAGAAAGCATGAATGGAAGGCATGAATGGAGAGTGCAGATACAACGAGAAAAAAAACTCCCAAATTTTGAAGTTTTGTTTCATTTGAATACGGATAATTTAAATGTGCATTTAATTTTTAACACCTATACAATACTTCTTTAGCACAAAGTTTAGTTAACACTAGCAACCGCTGTTTTGTGACCATGTAAAATAAAATGTATTAATTAATCTAGGAACTCCTCTGTAACCGCATATTTTCTGCTTGTCTGATGTGCGTCGGCGGTGCACTCAGAACAGTCAAAATAATATTAAATTCTGTTCAATTGTACATCAGCTGATACAGGATTTTGTAAATACCACATTGTTTATTTTGTATACGTAAAGTTGCAACTCACTGACTGTCATGATCTTGCCATGTTAATTGAGACAGAGAGTACCCCGGGGCACACCCAATACAGATAAAAACCAGTGGCTGTGTGCAAACCCGTAGTACGAAGGACAGTTAAATCCACACCAGACTTTGTGCTGTGCCATCAAGCCACGCACCCTAGCTTATATACCAGCTGGGATCTGGTGAGCAGCCAATAAAGTCAGCCCAGTTATAACGCCCGTGTCTCTGACAGACACACAAAACTTTGCCCGACTGTGAAGTTGTAGTCAGTCACCCGACGTCTCGCGTCAGATTTGATACACCCACTTTACAAAAAAGGAGAGAAGTCTGAGGTCAACAACTACAGGGGAATATCGCTACTATCAGTGACATACAAGAAACTTTTAAAGGTAATGCCAAATAAAGCAGAATAACAATTGGAACCAATAATAGGTGTAAATAGGAAAACTAGAAAGCTGATCAAACAGACTATAACTGACACAAGATCCAAGGTCAAGTTTAAAGGGATACTATCAGAATCCTTTGGGATTAAAGCGGGGTCAGACAGAGAGACTGACTTTCCACCCTTCTCTTCAACTGTGTTCTCGACAAAGTGATTAGAGAGTGGCGCCAAAAAGTACAAGGGATAGGTGGTATACAAATACGATAGAAAAACAGAGGAATTAAAGTGGACTGTCTAGCCTTCGCAGATGACATTGTGATTTTGGCAGAATTCGAGAAGGCACGGAACCAGATTACCCAACTCCAGCTACATGTGAGTAAGGCAGGCTAACATATCTATTTTGAGATGACAGAATACATGGCAAACATCGAACTAGCACTCAAATGGGTAGAGGTAGAAAGAGTCCAGAAAGTGGAGAGATTTAAATACCTAGGAGAGTGGATATGATAGAAAAGAAACCACTGATGTCGAGCATAAACAAGAAAATTTGGCATACAAACTAACATGAACACCTACAACCAAATACACAAAATAAGTCACTACCAGACTGTGATCCACCAGAAAGCATCATTGGTCAAGAAGTTAGAATTAGCAGAGAGAAAGATTCCGAGGAAAATACTGGGACCTCGAAGAACAAAAGATGGATTATACAGTAAGAAAGGAAACCAAGAATTGTACCTCAAGATAGAAAAGATCTCGGACACCATTCAGAAACGAAGAGCCACATTCTTCGGACACATCTACAGAATGGGCCCGGATAATACGGTTCTTTGTGAGCAGGAAAGCATCAGGAGGTGAACAAGGACCTGGAAGAAATGGGAATACAAGGAACAGAAGTTAGCATCAGGGAAGCATACACAGGATGGCTAGCATTATCCTTATAGCAAATTCCCTGACTTTTCCATGTATCCTGTTACATTTCTCTAACCTACTTGCACAGCAAATATTACAAATAATTTTATGTTTTTCCTCATATAAATTACAAATTTTTTATTGGTAACAATTAACAATAACATAACCTTCATTTATGGATGCTTTCCTACGAAAAACAAATATTAAAAAAAAAAAAAAAGTACATAGGTACAAAGATTGCAAATAGAAAAAGGTAACACGGAGGCTAAATACTAGCATTCTCAGAACCTAAAAAAGTCTCAATCATAACAAAGACGAGACAATACAATGTTACAATTCAATGAGAACCACTAAAGATGTTTAAATGATTATTTAATAATAATAATAATAAACTAAGAAAATAGGCATGTGTAATAACAGATCCAATTAAAGATACGACAACAAAATCATCCCTAGGATCATAAATTTCAGTCTAAAGATGGAATAAACTAAGTACAGTAAAATTCAAAAGATGGCATGTAGTAGAAGTGTTAGAAGCTAAAGTTTATTTTCTTATTAAATACATTTTAAACTATTTTATATAAATTCCCTGACTTTTCCAGGTTTTCCATGATGCTAGCCACCTTGAATACAGGTCTACATTTAATAACAAGAGTTTCTAAGAAAAAATTAGATCTCGGAGCAAGCTCCATGGATGGTAGAGAAGAGGAGAATGCAGAGTGAAAGAATGAGCGAGTACTGGGCAAAAATCTATGGCCAGAAGTAGATGAAACCAAATTAACGTGGTCCACAGTTGGCCTTAACAAAAATAAAAAGAAAACCACTTGAAAGATGCTCAACTACTGAAACCTGACAAGTAAAAATTTAGTGGTCAGAACTTTTTTTATAGTTTGTCAATTTAAACATTTAGTTGTCGATTTCTTATAAAACCTGTTTGGATAATTTGTGAGCATATTGACCCAGTTAGCTGTGCAATATCCTTGCTCATGGAAGAATACCAACAGATTAAAAATATGTATCTGTCTGTTTACTAATTGAAAGCAGTAATTCTAACGTAATGTTAAAAGCTGTAAGCAATACCAGATCTTGTCGATTAGATCAACATGTCACCTGATGACAAATCTGTGGTATTACGGAAGAGAGGGTTATGTCAATAATGTCAAAATATTCACGAGAGGCCACAGAGTAATAAATATACTTAACTCATTACTCCAATGTGCAACATTACCTTTGATCATCTATTATTTGTTTTACTGTCATAATTCAGTTTTCACAAGTAGCAAATAATGACTACCTGTTCATGGCCACAAATCAAACTGACAATTTTATGAAAATATGATGTGTTGCATCTTGACTACTGGTGTCATCCAATTAACTTGACCAACAACAAAAAACCCGAACAAGAGCATTGCTCTTTTACAATCAAGTTCTTACCAAATACTATTAACTATCATTGCTTGTTCCAAGCGATAGTACCTGAGCAGGTAGCTGTATGTAGCTTTCGCTCAGCTTGCGAATCTTGTTCCAACTGACCAGCTCCTTGTTGCCAAAGTCTACATATTCAACCAGCACCAAACGATTGCCAGGGAGATCCACCACTTTACCACGGTACCATTTCTTGTCCAGTGAATACAATGCTGCACATGGCATATCTGCGACCAAACACAAAATTCTATTGTACAACTATTCAAAGTTCAGAGCAAATTGGCTTATTGTCACACACTTTTATAAATCTTCACCCTCTATATATAATGAAACAATACAAGTATTAAGTATTATCACTATCTTTGCAGTGGAAAACATACAAAATTTTTTGTAGTTCTTTCTTGTTGAATGTTTTCATTACGATAACTGCTGTAATGGCAACTGAAACTAGCAGACTAGTAACGCTAAGAATAAAAAATAGTAACAAAAAAGGGATCCATTATTTCTATTAATATAAGAAAAGCAAAACTGTATAACTGTCAGATATGAAAATTACATTTTCAGCAACATATTGATTTTGATAACATGAGTGAGGGAAGAGATTTGGGTGGCTCTTAACATTAAGGTCTTGAGAGCCAATGAGGGTGAAGCGAGGTAAGTATTGAGCAGCGCTGGAATGGGAGGGTGGGGGAAATGGCGAATTCCCCAGAATACTTGCCAACTAACGATATCGTCCGGCACGATTCCCACATGTGAAAATCCAGGAGCGACCCTGCCGGTTGTAATGACGCAATATTCGTAATTTTTCGGGACTCAGGTGTAAAATTCTTTCGTGTGTATGAGGCTTTGGAAAGCGTCTTAATATTTTTATCGGGTCTGAAGTTTAAAGCCGTGGTGGCTCGTTTCCCGTGATAGTTTATCCGGCAGACATGTGCGTTTGTAGATTATCGGGAGGACGTTTGCCGGGTTACGTTTTATCAGGAGTCCGGGTTGTGTTTCGTTTCGAACTTTGGTTTTTTGGGGAAATGTCAGCATTAATTAGATTAGTTTGTTTCTGTGGATCAGGCAACGTCGACAAGTTTTAGTTCCTTCGGCGCAGTTTTAATGCGTCAACAAATTTGATATGAAACGAGAGGTTAGTTTATCTGGATGTTGAATGCGTCGACAGTTTTAGTTCCACCAGCGCATTTTCAGGCAACGTAAACAAGTTTTTGTTGTACGAGAGGTTAGTTTCTGTTGACGGCGCAGGATTAGTTCGTACGGAGCAGTCAGTATCGATAACGTGTTGAGAGCGGGACACGTGCAGTTTTAGATGACGCTGCTGGCAGATGCCAGGCGCTTATCTCAGGAGAGGGCGGTGATAGGCAGGACAAAAAGGGTGTCTGTCTGTCGCCCTTAGGAGAGTCTTATTCAAGTCAGTCGTCAGAAGAAGGTACTTCGGGGCAGTCGCCCGTGAGGGCAGGTCAGAACAGTAGTCGTCGTAGTACAATGATAGTCTAGATCGCGTCGTGTGTGCGAATAACCCCCACATCAGCCACTAGACTTTATTATTTTATTTCTCTGCCGGTGTGGGAGGTAGCCGCATTTTAAGTTTCTTCGGGTCAGTTTTTTAAGAACATCATTAAGTAAACGACTGTGGCACTGTTATCTGCAATAGTATATTTAATGGTAAAGGTTCGTACTCTGCATACTAAATCTCCGTCTGTGAACTGTGTTGCTGAATATTAAATAAATAAATATATATATCAAACTAATCTGGAACTTCTTTCTTAAGTAACTGGTGTTCAATTAACTGAGTCTCGTGTTTCTACCCTGAGCAAGCCGTGGCAACATAAACAGTCGGCAGTAACAAGTGCCGAACGTTACAAGATGGCGCCCACATGTGCGGCTGCATTAATATATCGTAACTAAGGGCCCGGGAACTTTACACGGTAATTGAACCCAGTTCACCTAGGTGGGAAACCACCAAAACCACAGTGGCCCCTAATTTTAATTAAGTTGATATAATACAAGAATGTTGTTAGGAATGTGAAATTACCAATTTACTCGTGTATAGCCACACCATTTTACCCCTTTTGTTATGTTTCTATTACAGACAGAGGACCATGCATGAAACAGACTGCCTTCCCGTGTGCAAAGAATGTGGGTGTTTCCATTAGTCATTACTGGTAAACTAAAACTAATCCATCAATAAACACCTTAAATTGAAAACAGAAATAGTGTAAACTCCCGATTTTCCAGGGTAATGATTGGCTAAGGGTTCACAGATAACAGATATTCACGGTTAAAGCATTGAGAAGGAAAAATGTTTACTTTAGGTCTACATACTGTAAACATAGGTTATGTAAACAAATAAATCAGTCACATAAGAATTAAATTCTTTGACAGCCAGTGTGTGACAATGCCATAAATTATATTAATATCACATACACAAAATTCTATATCAGCTGATGCATGAACAATTGCACAAGAAAATTTCTCATCTGCTATTTTGAAAGCCTACATTTGTACAACATGCATAGGAGAAATATGCGGGCAGGAAGGAAGTTGTATACAAAATGTCTATGTATTTTATTTCACATTGTTACAAAACAGTTAATATTAGTGTAACAAATTATACTTCATTCGAAAATAATGTGTAGGTGTTTAAACTAAATGGAACACCATATGCGCTAGTTTAGCATCGTTTGCCTTTTCTTCATAGGCCGTAGCTAGTGCATACTGCTAACATCGCCACGTGCATGCTTCATATTAATTGAAGAGGCCACACATCTATCACAGAGTATTTTTCAAATATTTCTAAATTAATTTGACACAATATATTTCAAACCTGAGTTGTTTTGAGACAGCACAAGATGAAACATTTACTTTTAAAAGGATGTGATAGATAAACTTTTGTGACAGCAGCGAAATAGGCGACCGTGCTGCCATCCATTGGCCAGTGCGCGCAGCTCACTTCGGAAACCACGCCCAGATGAAATTACACGTTTTTAGACTACTTTCCGAAGGAAATAAATGGTTATGAAATCACTTTCGTGTCTGTGTGTGTATGTGTGTGTATTTGTATGTAGACAGTATAAATTAGAGGCATCGTATATACAGCCCTCTTTTTCTGGCAATTTTTTATGATAGCATCAAATAAGAAAATGAAGTTTTCTATGTCATATCCCAGGGACCAAACAACTGATTTCCATCAAATTCTTCACACAAGTATCGCTATGATAGGCCATGTAAACTACATATTTTACGTGGCTCAGTCACTTATTTTCTAAATAAAGGCCCTGTAAATATTTTAGGTTAGGAAATCCTATCATCCAAAATATTAGAATGATTAAATCTGAAGTTGATGCTCCGAATCCGACCTCCGTAATGCGGTGGATTGCACGCTAGCCAGTAGTACGAGGTTGTCTAGGTTTAAGTCACAGGTAAGGCATATGTGTATTTGTAATTGTCATACTGCTGTTGCATAAGTTTCTGGTTTAATTTCTACAGTTATTGTTTTCAAAGAGAAGTCAAGTCCTTCCTACCAACTCAACTTTTTAAAAATTATTTAAAAATTAATTGCACCCATGTTGAGGAAAGTAGGCTCATTATTTATATCAGTAACTTCTTGTTCATGTGTAAAATGCAAATATGCAAACAAATTCTCAGAGTTTTAAATTTTCCGTGAGCTCTACAAATATTTTAACGTAACATATTTCTGTGTGAAACGATTCAGCTTGCTAATAATTTGGATTCAGGCTGCAATCACCAAGCCTTTCTGGGGCTGGCTTGCCATTTTGTATTTTTTTCCTGACTCCCCCATCACTTCAACAACAAAGCAAAAATAAATATTATTTATTTATTAAAACCACATAATCTTTGCGATGGAATAATTTTTGCGGTAAATAATATTTATGTTAATGTGATATTTTGTCATCCAGTCGCACTCTGTGCCATGGTTAATTTATAAAAAGCCTCTGCATGTACCAACTACTGTAAACTACGTTATCTCACCTTCTTGACAAGCAGAGACCAGTTTTAATCATGAAATATGTACTTTATTATTATGAGCTGTCTGAAAATTTTCCCCAATTCCTGATTCAAATATATTCACTGTTAAAAAAGTGTCTAAATAAAGTACCAGAATGTTTTTACAGTAGAACCCACTTATAAGGTTCCCTTTTAAAGGGTTTTCCCACCTATAAAGCAGGATTTTCTAGCCCAGAATGTTTCTCCATAAGAACAATAACAAACATTCTCTAAAATAATGTTTTCATTTTCCCAAGAATAATGCAAATTGTGAAGGAAGGGCACTGGGAAAGGAAAACCTCCATGGAAAAGATGCTCAACTTACACAGCTTTTCAAACAAAGTTTGTAGTTTTTATCCCAAGCTCCACCCTGCTGAGATAATCTACCAGCTTGACATTGACGAGGGTCAGTCCAGGGTCAGTCAGCCTGCAAAGGGGAGGAGTGAATGTTTTTACAGCCACTCAGGCAGGTAGGCTTGGCTGGAGCTGTGGCTGTGATTGTACCAGCTGTGATTGTGCCGCAGGTAGCCTTACAGTCGATTCACAACTGGAAGAAACTTTTGAAAATCAACCTTTGAAAAAACACCCTAGCCGTAAGCTACATGCATATAACATTACAAACAGCGGCGAACGCGGATACAGTTATGCCGTTATGTTGCCAGCACAAAGAGAGGAATTAGTTCCAAAGTTTTAACGTAATTGTTAATTTATCGCTTACAAATGGGTGTCAAAAAGACATCTGCCTTATTATGCCAATTATTAATGACGTGATGAAACGTATTTAGATTTCAACGTTTCTTGCATAGTCACATGATCACGCTCAAGGTGAAAGTAGAGCGGCCATTTGTTTACTAATCTTCGTTCCTTGTTGGCGGGGTGTGATTGACACACGTGCCAGAGAATTTGTGCGATTATCTTGTTTAACCTATAATAATTCATTTATTGGTTTTTTTTACTAATATCCGCTCTTTTTTATTTGGTTTTTAATTACGTATCATTTTAATTTGTGCTCACTTTCTCGTTGTACTGTGTAACGTTCGGCGTACAGTTACACAGCCGATGTTACGTTGCCACTGCTAGCTCAAAGGTAGAACACAAGACTCAATAAAATGGACACAGATTAATTATTAAATAAGTTCAAGTTCCAGAGTATTTGTTATATATGTTTATTTAACATTTAAGTTTCACAGTTCACAGCCGAAGTTCATAATATGCAGAGTACGAACGTTCGCATATCACCATACAAGTGCAGAAACAGCACCACCGTCGTTTACAGATTATTCATGTCTCAAAACTGGCATCGCAGGAAATATGAAATGTGTCAACCTCCCACACCGGCGGAGAAATAAAATAACCAAGTTTAGTTGCCGATGTGGGGGTTATGTCCCGCCCGACGCGGCCTACACGAGCATTCTTGAGTGGAGACTGACCTGAAGCACTGCTCGACCTGAAGTGACTGCTCTATAACAACTGACTTCCAGCCCTGAAGAGCGACTTGAAGTGACTTGAAGGGAGACAGGCACACGCATCTTTGTGTGCTGCCTCTCACCCCCCTCTCCCGAGATAAGAGCCTAGCCACGCACGCTCTCCCCACGTTATCGTAACTACGCCGCAGGAACTAAAACTGTCAACGCTGTCAACATGCGCATAAACTAACTTCTCGTACAACAAAATTTGTAGATGCATTCTGAAAAAAGCTAAATAATGCTGACGCTTAACAAAACTGAAAACAACGATGTTTGAAATGTAACTGCAAACGTCCGCCCGATAAACGTAAAATAGCACACGTCTGCCGGATAAACAAACTACCAGGGGAAACGAGCCACCACGGCTTTAAACTTCAAACCCGATAAAAATATTACAAAGCTTAGCAAAGCTTAAGAAAAACGAACGAAATTGAAACACGTGTCCCGAAAATTAAGACTACTGCGTAATTACAACTGATTCCTTTTGTTTCTGAAACCTGTATAAGAGATTACTCGTAGTGCATTCTCAGGTGTTTAATATTTTTTAAATTTATTTCAGGTTTGCTTAAAATTTTATTTACTGTATTTTACGTTGTATGTTGCGATAGTTTTTGTGTGCAGTCATGAGTTCTAGCAAGGTGAGGAAAAGAGAAGTCACCACTCATCAATGCCAACAGGACATCATTAACCTCACCGAATCGTTGTATTCCCTAATTAGGCGAGGGGAAATGAAACCCTGCAACGTCGAGGAAAGAGCGGCAGAAATGTTAAAACTCTCCAGATTCACAGTTCTAAGGTATGTAAGTTGTGTGTGTTAAGGTCAATAATGTTGGCCTAAGAAATGTGTTTACAAAAATATAATGAAAATTTGTTAATAACTTGATATCGTCGTCGAATGTTGTCTACGTGTCTCTTAACGTGTTATTTGGGCAATTATTAAGTTATGGGACTTTTCTGTAAAAAAATAAAAATAATTCACGGAAAATGGTATATTTCCACTCCACTAATGATGCAAAACACGAATATACGAGGGGCATTAACGTCCGACTAATTTCGTAATACGTGCCCACCTAACCTAACAGAACCTAACCCCACGATGGTTGAATCACTATTTTACATTTTTAGACAAACATAGGATTGTTGTGTTTTACACCAACCTAGGATTTTTGGATTTTACACTATCCTAGGATAGTAGGGTTATATAGACTCAAATGTGAGTGTATGAATCACCTAACCAAAAGGTGGTATTACAATGTGTAATTAAAACTAAAAACTACTTTGTGTTGGAATTTGTGCACCCCTGCCCAGGATTCTTCATAAACAACCCAATATATATAGTGGAAATTTATTACAAAGACAACCGACAATGGTAAGGAAAATTGCCTCTATAGTGAGATTGTTATAGCCAATTAATTTTATATAGGTTATGGAGAGATGGTGCATTTTAAGATTCTGAAGAAACTGCTTGTTTTGTATTTAGAAGTTATATTGCGGCATTAATTGCCATTGTTATACGTCACTAAATAGATTACAGTCGATATAACTGGAACTTCCCCTACTATTAAACATATCTGTATCACTTCACTAAACACGAGAGGACATCGTAATCAATGAAATCACAGTCATCATCTTTTAAGAAAACAATTGTGTATTAATGCATTTCCCCAACACCGCTGTTCTACAGCCATTGTCTTTTAGTTATTGTAAATTATCAGTGTCATATTTTTCATTTTCAGTGCTACATAGCAAACCTAATTTGCATAATTTAAAAGGACCATAATTCAGTTACTGGGTCAACTACAGTTACTGATACCAAAAACATACAAGGGTTTGTTTACAAATGATGTATGACAATGTGATGTGCTCTACCCTGTGTTAGTTTAGGTTAGTTTAATAGCTGAGAGTTACAGTTTATTTCAGGATAGTATGATACCATAATTTCTACTCCTGGAAGCAGGCTTGTGTAGAGTGTAGTACAGTAGCATAGTTCTCCTCACCCTCATATCCTGATCCAACTCTTCATCCCCATCAGTAGTATATACTGTATGTGCTGTTGTGCAATAACCATTGTCTAGTCTTTTCCAATAACCTGTGTTCTGACTTTATACTAAACCTGTAACTATTAAATCAAATTATCCTGTGCACTAACTCATACTATTTACTAACTTACGCATGTTTTTGGATAGCTTTGTTGTGAACTGTTTGTTTTTCTGTGTCATTTTCTGGACTGTTCTGTTGTCTCATAAACACACTTGACAAGCTCCATATTAACTTTCTTTGATGCTTAAACATTACACTTTCTGCATTTCCTTTCTATGATTTCATACTGAAACAATTGTAACGCTCGTCGGTTTACACTACCGAATATTACTTTGCCACAACTAGCTCATAGGTAGAAACACAAGACTCAATGAATGGACGCCAATTAATTAAGAAAGAAGTTCCAGAGTATTTTGTTATATGTGTTTATTTAACTATTGTAGTTTCACAGTTCACATACGAATTGCCGGTATACACAGTACAAACCTTTCACAGATAAATATAAAAGTACAGACCAGTGCCACAGTCGTTTACATATCATTAATGTCTCCAAACTTGCATCAAAATAAATATAAAATGCGTCAACCTCCCACACCGGCAGAGAAACAGTCTAGTGGCCGATGTGGGGGTTATCCTCACACACGACGCGACCTAAACTAGCATTCATTGTATGATGCTTCTGACGACTGCACTGACCTGCCCTCACGGGCGACTGACCCAAAGTAACTGCTTCCGACGACTAACGAAACTGCTTGAAGGGCGACAGACAGACGCGTCTTTTGTTCTGCCTCTCGTCCCCCTCACCCGAAATAAGGGCCTGGCCACGCACGCTCTCCACTCGTTATCGACACTGCTCCGCACGAACTAAAACTGTTGACACCGTCAACATCCAGATAAACAAGCTTCTCGTACAACACAACGGCGCCGGAGGAACTAAAACTTGTCGACATCGCCTGAAAGTATCTAATTAATGCTTCACAAAACTCAAGTTCGAAACGAAAACTGTAACCGTCTGCCCGATAAACGTAAACAGCAACTGTCCGCCCGATAACCTACAATAGCACACGTCTGCCGGATAAACTAACTATCATGGGAAATGAGCCACCCCGGCTTTAATCTTCAAACCCGATAAAATTATTACGAAGCTTTCCAAAGCTTCATAAACACGAAAGAATTTTACAGCCGTGTCCCGAAAATTTAAGAATATTGCATCATTACATTACCCCCCTCGGTTTGGCATAGATTTGGAAGAAATCTTTCCCAAAGCAAAACCTATCTTTCATGCGGCTGTTCTGTAAACCACTGTGCCTCTGCTTCTTGAAAACAATTTACATATATCATGGTAATCAAGTAATAACAAAAAATATTCACTTCACTAACTCCTGATAAAATTATTTACTTTACATGTTGAAGAGTAACAAGATAGTGACGAGGATGCTGAAAGAAATCATACCTTACTGGTCTCAATGAGTTACCTTTTGTTATTATTTGTGTGGTTGAGGGTGTATTTCCACCTGTGCGATCGATGCTTCATTGTGGGTTGCTGCCCTTTTGTCTCTCGCTGGGATCAGTGCACCACTTTCCAAAAGGGGACCCAGGTCTTCCCAAAACAAGAAAAAAGTCACTGCGACTGCCTCTCCATAGGTCAGTGCTGACAAAAAACAAAAAAGTCACTGCGACTGCCTCTCACTAGGCCAGTGCTGACAAAAAACAATAAAGCCACTGCAACTGCCTCTCACTAGGTCAGTGCTGACTACAAAAAAGGGCCCCAGCCCTGTCCCAATCCAAATACACTTCACTTTGTGCCACTGATCCCAGGACACCATAAACTGCAGCAACATCTCCTTCTACTTGTAAATATACTTAGGCTCAATACTATACAACACCTCAACCACTTCAACCTTTGGAAATTTAGTAACATTTAATGCATCCTTAATTAATCTTCCTTATAATTCCTATTGTTATTCTTTGCAAAATAACATTAGTTACTTCTTTATGTTACACAATTTAAAAAAAAATTAAAATTAAAACTTATGAACATTTATATAGCACTTCCGGTTCGGTACTCTGCATTAATTATATCACATTAATTACAATTCACCATAGCCCATGACAGCTTGAGCTTCTATTACTTAATTGCAAAGGTATATTTAAATTCACAAAACCTTCACTGATACACTTTACAGTAATTATAATATTAGGACATTTTCCTTAGACTAATTAGCAAAAGTTTTTATTAAGGACTTACCAATTGCCTTTTCTTCAATAGAAAGTGAAAGTAGTAAAATTATAGAAAACATGGTAACCAAATATTATAATTTTAACTGTAGTACATATTTTGAAATAACAAACTATTTATATTTAAAAAAAATTCACAAATGCTCTTTTATAATTTAAAACTTTGCATATATATGCACAGTACCAACTATACTGTTAAACTAAAATTTTCAACCATTGCAATGTCAAACTTAAACAATTAACAAAATCACAATTTCAAATACCATACTCCTCAAATAAAACACTCAGAAATGTTTCTTGTTTTTGCTCGGAAAGTAATTTCATAATAATTTTAAAAAACTGAGCAAATACTTTTTCAAGACAAAACACAAACAAAAAACTGAATTACAAAAATGCAATGCAAAAGAGCACACTATTATGACTTGCAGTTGCCTTGAACCACTTAGCCTGTATTGCTAATTACTTACAAAATATAATGATAATGACAATCCCCTACATCGTAACATAACCTCAATCAGTAGCACTAAAACCCTCAAATCTTTTTTTAAAAAGAGTATTAGTCATTCTAAAATTCAAAATTCCCACGACACGGTATGCACTTCACATGCAACTTCAAATGATTATTTTCTTACAACATTGGCAACATTTATAAAAACCATTCATACTTTTTTTCAGTTTGGGAAAATGTAAACATCAGTTGAATTAACTTAACTTACAATTTCTGTGACCCTACACAGTTGAATTCACTTAAAATTTCTGTTCCTTACAATTTTCACTAAAATATTAAGGCTGTACTGCATTTACTTGATATATAATTACTCAATGTTCTTAAACAGAAACACAGTCTCTTACTATTATTTATTCTTACCAAATAAAATTTTCTAGGTCATCAATCTGATATATTTTCGATTCCAATTAAATTATCAATTATCTACTTTTGCCTGAGAAGGGTTTACCCTATATATCCTGTACACATTATAACTTACTTGTAGGGTTCTTAAAAAAATTATTTTTTTTTTCAAAATAAAAACAATTATTTATCTATTTACCTTATTATTATAGTATATAAAAATTAATACAAGGAAGGGAAAAAACTTAATTCTATAACTTACTATCTAACTTGCAGTCTTTCTGCTATATTACATTTTTTCCTTCTTCCTTTTCCTTGTCATTCTCTCCTTGTGTTTCAATTTCCTTCCGTTTTTCCTTACTACCTTTCTCATACTATACTTTAGCACTCTCTTCCTCTTCCCTACTGTCCTAAATCTACACCTCTTTTTCCTTTTATTTTTCTTTACTGTCTTTACTCTCTTATTTCTTATCTTTTCCCCGACTACTTTCCTGACCCCTCGTTTTAATCTTTGCTTCTTCCTTACAAAACGTTGCCTAAACACTTCATAATGTTTCAGTCTCTGATAACCCTTACTCTCAGAAACTCTTGCCTGTTGCAATTCACTATCTGACCTCTCTCGCAGCTTTAATTCATTATTACTATTTGGTCGAACCCCCTAACCTGAAGTCTCCCTTCCTTTATTACCCTTCTCTTCGACTTATTAACCTCACAACAGTTAGGTTCACTCTCCACAAAATTATCTGCACCTCCATCCTCTTTAATTTTCACATCTACCTTTTTACCTTAAACTTTAAACTTTTTACCTTCCTTGTCACAGCCAGTATTATCTTCATATTTTACGTCATTGCTCTTTATATTAATTTTACTTGGGGCAATTACTGTTGAAACGTTTCCTAACCTCTTTAGAGATTCAACACCCCACTTGTCTATATTTGTTATTACTTCTTCAACTTTTTTCTCCCTCTTTTCTGCTTGTTGCCTAATGTCCTGTTTAATTTCCTGTATCATCTCCTGTTGTTTTTTCTGTACGGCCAACAAGAGATTAATAATTTTTTCTGACCATGTAGTTTCTAATTGCAAAATTTTTATTTTAGTTACGTTGTGGTCATTAATATAAATATTACCTTTCACCCCTTAACAAAATGACTCATTGCGCAATTTACACACTTCCACACGAAAAAAAAAATAAATAAATAAAATTCTTGGTGAATGTACTTTATAATAACATAACCTGCAATACTCTTGAAATGATGGCTTGACTGGTGATTGAAGATTTCTTACCATTGTAGGTGATAAATGTGGTCTCGTACCTGAAACTTCGGCATCGTGCTGCTTGAAACCTGGACTGGAACTGCCGCCGGTACCGTGTTGTTGTACTTTTCGATGTTCGTGGATATCGTAGATTTCTCTTCAAGTGTGGTTAATCGTGCCCCGTGGCCGGGTCGCCATTTCGTAACGTTGCCGCGGCTCGTTAAGCCATATTTATAATATTGCAGCCCCACAGTTAGGTGCCATTTTGTAACGTTCGTCCAGTTTACACTGCCGAATATTACTTTGCCACAACTAGCTCATAGGCAGAAACACGAGACTCAGTGAATGGATGCCGATTAATTAAGAAAGAAGTTCCAGAGTATTTTGTTATATGTGTTTATTTAACTATTGTAGTTTCACAGTTCACATACGAATTGCCGGCATACACAGTACGAACCTCTCACAGATAAATATAAAAGTACAGACCAGCGCCACAGTCGTTTACATATCATTAATGTCTCCAAACTTGCATCAAAATAAATATAAAATGCGTCAACCTCCCACACCGGCAGAGAAACAGTCTAGTGGCCGATGTGGGGGTTATCCTCACACACGACGCGACCTAAACTAGCATTGTATGATGCTTCTGACGACTGCACTGACCTGCCCTCACGGGCGACTGACCCAAAGTAACTGCTTCCGACGACTAACGAAACTGCTTGAAGGGCGACAGACAGACGCGTCTTTTGTTCTGCCTCTCGTCCCCCTCACCCGAAATAAGGGCCTGGCCACGCACGCTCTCCACTCGTTATCGACACTGCTCCGCACGAACTAAAACTGTTGACACCGTCAACATCCAGATAAACAAGCTTCTCGTACAACACAACGGCGCCGGAGGAACTAAAACTTGTCGACATCGCCTGAAAGTATCTAATTAATGCTGACTCTTAACAAAACTCAAGTTCGAAATGAAAACTGTAACCGTCCGCCCGATAACCTACAATAGCACACGTCTGCTGGATAAACTAACTATCATGGGAAACAAGCCAAAACTGCTTTAAACTTCAAACCCGATAAAATTATTACGAAGCTTTCCACAGTTTCATAAACACGAAAGAATTTTACACCCGTGTCCCGAAAAATTAAGAATATTGCATCATTACACAATTGACATAATTAATACATAGTTAAGTACAACTAAACACTTCAATTCATAAACAGTATTTCTGACATGAATAATATTGTGTTCAGATTGTCAAAATGTGTGGATCACGTGGAGAAGATCAATGTAGAGGCCTGGCAGAGTGAGGTCCATCACGACATTGAAGATATGGCTCCATTCATTATTCCCCTGGGCTTGGATTTGGACACAACAGATGAAGAAGATGGTGGAGGAGATAACGGAGACATTTTAGCAATGCCACTGGGTGAGGTACCGGGGTGTTCTACATGGTAAGTCCGATGGTAAGTTGGGTACACCCAGCGGGCGCTGCACCCTGTATCCTTTTTTTGCAAAATCTTTTTGTGTAGTGTTAAATTATAGGGTAATGTTGTTGAACATTGATTTATAGCATTATATGTAAAGTAGCAGTCTATATCAGAGAGCAGCTATTGAAGCATGTCATTTTTTTGAATAATTGGTTTCTAATTTTTGGAGTGGAGATGAATGTATTCATTTCTTCTTTTTTTTATAGTTGCTGCTGTGTTAAGTAGTTTATGTACTTTTTTGTTTTGATATATGGTAATTCTGTAGCAAAAGGAATCACTACAATCCACAAGTTATTACCGGTACTTCTAACAAACTAATAAATAAATAAACAGTATTTATAAGTGCTGTGGCTTATGCCTTCAGGATGTTTTAACTTAATGCAAACTAGAGATGTTGGGATACACCATTGTCAGCTTCTTTAATTATTGTAAACAACAGTTTTCTCTAATATTTTGTTTATTGGAGCCATATTTTTAGTTATGTTTACTTTGTTATTGAAATTTCTTTACAAAATCTGTGGCACACTAATTTTTTTCCTCCTTTAAGCATTTGCTTAGCAAAATGTTTCAATTTAATTGTTTGAATATTAGACATTAGTGAAACCAATGTCTTTTCGTATTAGTTTTAAGTTAGATTTTTATTTGGAAAAATATTTTAAGATAGCAACAGAGGTTAACAGCATTAAATACGGGCCCGGAGCCCAACTAAAACATAAACACAGCGGCCTACCGCCGGCTCAATTATTTGAACAATGTCTGTCGGGTTGCATTTTTGTTGTAAAAACCCACTATAAGAGTTATGGGAACTTCAGTTCCTGATCTTGTGACAGCACGGGTATCCGGGGGCTTATGAGAGATTGGCGGTGCCATGTTTATGTTGTTGGATGGACTCCTTCAATGTTGACACATTTCAATGCAAAGTATTGTGCCACATCTATAATAAGTAATCAAAGTGAAAGTTTTTCTCTCCCACCCAACCCCCCAGTCAAAATCAAACCAGCACACACAAACGAAACATCAAATTTTTAATACTCGCATTTTGGGTTTATAGAATTAAATGTTTTTCGCTTGCATCGCATATTCTTTTGTGTGAAATTCTCAAGATTAAACACTTTACGCTTGTGGAATATCCATTAATAATATATACATTACTTTTATAATGGGTACGTGCATGTACGAACACATGTACACACACACAGTGGAATGTAAACATTGCATGTAAACATTGCCATATGACTGCCACATGACGGTCACATGGCAATGTTTATTTACCTTTGGTGGAAGGATATGAAATGGGCTTGAAAGTAGATCTGTAGCAGGACTTCAAGAAAGACTCTTCTAGTCGTGAACCGACTATAGGTTTCCATCCGGTGGTGGGTGCCCCCCGCCCCTCCACAACCGTGCCAGCCTGATACTGACTGTGACCAGGTGAACCGTGACTTCACGTAGATGTCTCGGGCCGCTTTCCTTGTCTCTTCTCTTCTCTTTCTCCCCCCCCCCCCCTCTTTCACTCTTTTGTTAGGCTAACAAGACGTCATGCCTGACACACACCAGTGGAAGGTTGTTTAATAGGAGGGTGACAGACCATAAAATAACACAAATACAGTGTGGATTTTCTGTCTCGGAAAATTAATGTTTCTGTGCCTTCCTAATTTTGACATGTGTAACAATGTCATAAATTATCACGAGGGGGGGGGGGAAGGGGCTGGAATGCCATATGCACCACACCACAGCTTATAGTCTTTTTGAAAGAACTTCACACTTTCCTTGTAAGTAGGGAAAGTGGCTCAACTCTCTTGCTCTGAGGCCCTAATGCCACCACCATCTGGCAAGTTTACTATCTAGCCTGACATTAACAAGAGTCGTTGGAGAAGGAAAGGGAAGAGGCCAAATGTTGATAGGCATCCATTGACATCACTGTGCGGTGGTGGTGCCAAATGGGACCGGATATATGGAGTACGGTAGTTTTTATAAAGTTTGTAGGTATCTAAATGTATAATGATTACTTTCTTACAGATTTTGATATTTCAGTTTTTCAGCAGTACAAGATTAGGATATGTTTTATTCCATTCCTCAGTGTCTAGTAGGCATACATTGTTTTGGCAGAAACAGTACAAACGAGTTGAATATACTTGAAAACTGTAGCCTACTATATATATTTTTTAATCCTTTGGCTTCAATTGTTCTTCGAAATTCCTTTGCATGATGCAAGCTTCACTTCGACTTCGCTTCGCATTTAAAAAACGGCCTTCGCACATGCCCAGTTAATATTTATGTAGTGAAAATTAACTCATCCTTGAAACAGTTTTAGTGAAAAATTTAAATAAGTGCCTCTAAGAAAAGACAAACATTTTCATTAGCTGAAAAGTTAATCTTAATCAAGCACGTGGACAGTAATCCCAGTAGAACACGCACAGTAATTCCTCGGAATTTGGAAATCCCAGTGATTACTCTGAACCAAATCATTGATGCAACCAGGAGACAAACTCCCATGAAAGATTTTATGTTACGTATTTTGCTTGTAGACAATTTTGTGTGCTTTGGTCCGGGAGACAAACTGCCACGAACAATTGTGCTTGTTTTGCATGTACAGTAATCTTTTGCTCGTATACTAATTTTATGATTTTGCAACCAGGAGATAAAATTTCTTAAAAGATTATGTATNGTAACAAGGAGATAAAATTTCTTAAAAAATTATGTATTAAAAAAATTTTTTTTGTTCATTATGTAAAGTTGTGTGTTTATTAAGGTGCATAATTTTATATCTTTTGATATCCAGATTCTTGAATTTTTGTGTTTCCCTCTTATAGTGTTTTCCTGCTTATAGTGTCACTTTCTTGTGGAACCCCGAAGAACCTTATATGAGGGTTCCATGGTAATATTAAAATAAATCAGTACCGCATCACTTGACTGCAGACTGGTAATTAACAGCGGTGAGTGTCTGGCGGCAGCTGTTCAATATTTGACTCTGAACTGGTGGCTCAACGGTTAAGCAGCAACCAAATTAAGCCGCCCCCGGTGTGTGTGTGTGTGTGTGTATGTGTATATTATATATATATATACAGTAGAGCACCCCTCAACCGGAATCGTCGGGGGAAGGGGTATTCCGGTTGTGGGAATATTTCGGATGTGGGAATATTCCGGTTAAGGGAAATGAGGGAGGTATGGTGTGAAAAATAGCACGTTTGTTAGTCTGAGCTCATGTATATGTGGCACATAATTTTAACTTAAGAAATTGATGAGTGTCAATTATTAGTTTTATCCTTTAGGTTACAAAAGAATAAAAAAAAACTACGTACTGTTTATGAAATGTGATTCATAAAACTCCCAGTGCTGCGTTAATGACCTACATTCTCAACCTACTAGCGGTGGTTCTTATCTCTTTGAGCGAATCTCTGAGTAAGCGAGGTCGGGAGATAATCTAGGCTTGCAATGGTGACATCATGTTACCGTTTGTGTTGACGTGCAACTGATAAAACTTCCCGAAGTATAGTCAATTACGCCGACAGTCTTTCCCTTACTGCATAGCATGTCGGTACAATATACATTTACAAGAGCGGTGCTGACGTATTATAGATAAGGTTCACAAAGTACCGTATTTCAAAATGTATAGACAGTAAATTTTTACAAAAAAACGACAAAAAGTGGGGTGCGGCTTATTTACGAGATATTGACATAAAAAAATTCTTCCCCCTAAACCATGTTCAGAAATTTGTCAACAAACAAGTACAATCTAATGTTTTAACTTAGTTTCTAATGAAGCCAAAAAAATAATTAATGAATAGCTCATAATTGTATTTAAAAGCACCATACTTCAGTCTGCCTGTCCTCGGCTGTTCTGCTTGGTATCACCTCAAGCCGCCGTCCAGCTGGCTTGCTTACTTTCTCTTTTTTCTTTCTCCCTCTCGCTTTGCATCCTTCCTTTCACCCCCTCCCCAGGTAAAAACCACAGCCGCCCAGCGCAAGGCAGGCTTGCTCGATCCCTTTCTTTTCTTTCTCCCTTCTTCCTCCTCTTCTTTTGTTTGCCAAGCTGTCTCGCTGTCTCTCTCTCTCTCTGGTTGACTGAGCCAGCAGGTAACAGCTGTGTGTGTGTGTGATGCCGCACGCTCTCATGCACCATACCATTGCCTGCCCGGCAACAGCTAGCCGAGCTGGCAGGCTACGCACTGCGCACATGGTCTGCAATTCAAACGCAGTGTTGAGGCATTTTGACATAAATACAAAAGTTTTATTTACGTGGAATACTGCGCTGTTGCCACTTTTCAGAAAGTGGAGGCCAGGCGGCACGGCAACGATAACACTCAACAGCAAATTAATTAGTTTGACAGTTCGCGGTTGCCACACTAGCACGATGAGGCCCGGCAATATTTATGGGAATACAAATATTCAATGCGGTCTATACACGTCCAAATATGGTACATTTACACCAACACGTTAGAACACTAAATTCTGAAAGTCCACTAAAACCAATGGCATGTGTTGCACATTGCCATTAGTCACTGTCACTTGTGCCTTTATGCAGCTGTGCGACTTGGGCCGACTGTCTCTTCACGTGCAGCTTGTTTACCAGCTAGCTGGCATGTACAGTCTGGTGTGAGCAACGAAAAACTTCTCGTGAGCGCTGAAAAGTTATGGCCCAACTTTGCGAATTTTTTTTTGGAAAATTAGTTCCGGATAAGGGGAGTTCCGGTCGAGGGAATTCCGGTTATGCCTTGCTCATCAAACAACGCCATTTGCATTGGTATTGTTGCAGCCCGCCGACTGTGAAATACAGTCAGTGATTCGGTTTTTGACAGCAAGGAACGTTTCAACAGCGGAAGTTCATCAGCAGATAAGTCAAGAGTATGGCCCCAATGTGACGAGTGACAGCAAAGTGCGTAAGTGGGTGAGAGCTTTCAAGGACAGACGGGAAAGAACTGCGATCAGGGCGAATATCAGTGATCACAAAAGATTTGGTCAAAGCCGTGGACGAAAAGATTCGTGAAGACCGGCGATTCAAAATTTCAACTTTAGCATTGCAATTTCCAAAAGTTGGGTAGAACAACTTTGCACAAAATTGTGGGCACGTTGGGTTCCCAGGCTGCTTACTGAGAAACCCCAAATGAAAAGAATGGCTTGTGCTCTTGATTTTTTGGACCGATATCATAAAGAAGGTGATCAATGTTTCGAGAAGACTGTCACAGGGGACGAGACATGGGTTTCTCACATGGCCCCAGAGTCTAAACGTCAGTCAATGGAATGGTGTCACCCGACATCACCAGTCAAAGTCAAGGCCAAGCGGACAATCTCAACATGTAAGGTTATAGCAACCGTGTTTTGGGATAGACATGGAGTTTTATTAGTCGAGTTTATGCAGCAAGGGACAACAATCAACGCATCCGCTTACTGCGCTACCCTGACTAAATTTTGACGTGCAATACGAAATAAGCAACATGGCCATCTGACGTCTGGAGTTTTGTTGCTGCATGACAATGCCAGACCCCATTCTGCCATTCACACCCAAAATCTGATCAGATCTTTTGGAATGGGAACAGACTGACCACCTACCGTACAGTCGTACAGTCCAGACTTTGCGCCGAGCGATTTTCACTTGTTCCGCTACCTAAAGGCGTTTCCCGGCGGCAAGCGCTTCGCCACAGATGACGAGGTGAAAGAAGCAGTTACAGACTGGTTATCCTCACAGGCCGCAGACGTCTATGACTTAGAATACAAAAGCTTGTAGCACATTATGACAAATGTTTAAACAAATATGGAACCTATGTAGAAAAATTGAAAAACATGTAAAGAATTTGTGATGGTTTATGTTTTATGAGAAATTGGACCTTACTTTCCGGATAACCCTCGTATATACACACACATACATACACACTTGGACTTGCCCATTGCTTGGGAACATGGGAAGTTTCTTGAAATACAGTTTATTTATTTGTTGCAGAGGCTTGTCCTAAGTTTTGTTTTGACTCGTCGTATACTCTTTGCAGTTTTTTCTGGTTGTCCTGGGTACTTGTATCTCCTAGGGATGAGTCGGTTCAGTTCTTTGGTTCCAATTTATACCGGTTCTTGAGGTTCGACTCGAAACCGGTTTTAGGTTAACAACAACTACTCAGTTCTCGTTTCTAAAAAGCAATAAATTTACTGCAAAACTGTCCTTACAAAAATAACTACCTCCTGTATAGCACTCCCTTTTCCCCAAAAATAAAGGAAAAAAATTCTCAGGTGTCCGCCATACATGAAAAAAAAAATTAAGAAGTGGTAGTCGTAAACTGTCCTCTCCCTTCTCTGTCTTTATCACTCAGCCGTGCCTGTAAGCCACATTGCTAGCCAATCAATACATTTCTCCACACCTTCTTTGTTTCCGGCCGCCTGTCACTGCGTAAAAGAAGCAAAAAGAAAAAGGAAGCCGGCTGGTAAAAAGAAGCAAAAAGAAAAAGGAAGCAGGTTGCCCACTGGAGTTGTTGACATTCTTTTAATGACCATAGGTTAAAGCCATGCCACAATGTTAAGGCTTTTAGCAGTGCGAGTTATTTCGTTAAAGTATTTTCCAAACATATCACAATCACCACCTATTAATGTAAAAAAAATCAATATTAATTTTTTACATATTTAATAACCTTAAATAAATTTAATACAAGTTTATATGTATAAATTAAATCTTATCTTCACACTTTGTTATCGTTCTATTCTTCGGTAAGTTAAATAAAACATTTAATGAATTTTACCTGCATTGGTTGAATAAAGTTGCAAGCAAAATGCAAGTATTCAAAATGGAACCGAATACTGGAACCGATATTTAAATTGTAGAATCAGTACCGGAACCTTAACCGATATTTTTTGTTATTCGACCCATCCCTAGTATCTCCACTATTGTTCTGTCATTGCCTAACACTCTTGAAAGCTACCTTTGTTTTGGCCAATGTCTTGGTATCTTAAATTCTTGTCCTGTTATTATTTTTATTTCCTTTGTTTGCATTATATATATATATATACATACATACATCTGTGTGTGTGTGTGTGTGTGTGTGTGTGTGTGTGTGTGTGTGTGTGTGCGCGCGCGCGAAGACAATGAAGGTTCACAAATTGATTATAAAAGATTCTCAAAATATCAATCTTCAATAACGACCAACAAATTATATAAAATTAAATAGTAACAAAAATAATAAAAATGTAACAATAACATCAACTTTTAACAACTGAAGAGTGTTTTTAAGAGAATAAATTTTTTTTATAATATTGCAATGTTATAAAGTTTATAATATTAATGGTTGGGATCTGAAAAATAGACTAAGACATAGTTTATTTAAAATATTAATTTAGGTTCACAATATTTAAGAAAAAGGGTGACAAATCTTGAAACTCAAAAACAAAACTATGCNTCTCAAAATATCAATCTTCAATAACGACCAACAAATTATATAAAATTAAATAGTAACAAAAATAATAAAAATGTAAAAATAACATCAACTTTTAACAACTGAAGAGTGTTTTTAAGAGAATAAATTTTTTTTATAATATTGCAATGTTATAAAGTTTATAATATTAATGGTTGGGATCTGAAAAATAGACTAAGACATAGTTTACTTAAAATATTAATTTAGGTTCACAATATTTAAGAAAAAGGGTGACAAATCTTGAAACTCAAAAACAAAACTATGCNCTTAAAATATTAATTTAGGTTCACAATATTTAAGAAAAAGGGTGACAAATCTTGAAACTCAAAAACAAAACTATGCTTGATGAGCAACTTGATTCCCTAGCCGCTGGCCCATACAGATGGTGAACAGATAGATAAAAAATAATTCAGAGGCTGGGCTTTCGTGCCATTTCCAAGAATTTACTGGAATACTCTTGCCATCGTCAAAGATCAAAGCCAGTCACGCATCAGGCGTGAAGCCCGAACACCACAAGCAGGAATTTGCGAGTCGTAAATAAGTCTCACCAAGGCATCATTAGTTCCAACCGGACAACCGCTAAGTAAATAATAATTATTATTATTATAAAAAAAAAAATTAAAAATTAATGCCCAACATTAAATTATAAATTACCTTATTGAGACAAAAAAGATAAGAGGAACTTACCAAAAGTGATAAAAGTTGGATGATTAGTCCATAATTACTAGGTGAAAAGATAGAAAGTTCCAAAACAAAGCTACGCCAATATTATTCCCAATGAAGAAAAAAGAGAAAGGGTGCATTCTGAAAGTAGCAGGAACTGTCACATATACCAAGTTCCTGGATGCAACACCAGTAACAAGGAAAATTTTTTTGTGATTTTGCAATAATAAAGTTTAGTATGTACAAAAGAAATGAGCAAAATTATTACAAAAAAGCAAAAAATATTTGCCACATCAATATTTTACACAATAATTTAAATTTCAAGGAATATTATTTTTAAAAACTTTTAACGTTATCAGATTACACTTGGAACTGGTCACCTATAAATTTTAAAATTACATCTTTACAGAAATATACAAATATTACAGGTTAAATTAACAAAATTGGTAAAAAATGATGACATTAATTAAGCATAATAGTACATGAAAATACATAAAAATACAAGAAATTGTAAAAAAAAAACAGCTTTGCCATAAAAAAAATTACTTCTCAGAAAGAGAAAACAATAACCGGAAAAAAAATTTTGAGTGTGCTTAAATTGGCACATATCCACCCTCCTGCGTAACAGGAGAGCAATCGCCCCAATCCTGCTATTGACACCTGCAGTTAAGTGCTTTGATCTGCCGGCAACTTCCTGCCTGTCAAGTCACTTGCTGGAGGCCAATAGACAAGCCTACCCACTACACCCACCTGCCTACACCATCATTCATTCAGGACAGGCTCGCCTCTACGGAACATCCACTATCTTCCTCTCAATCCTATCTAACCCTTATGCCTCGCCACAAGACTGGTAGAGATCAGATTGCCAAACAGGGACTAGCCCTTATTGGAAGTCTGATATAGGATGGACAGAGTGCCAACCGGATGTATTCCTGGAAGCAATAAGAAGCAGTTCGACAGAGGGGTACATCGGCCAGCTCTAACACTGTGTAATGACGCAGAATTATAAATTTTCAGGATA
Source organism: Clitarchus hookeri (assembly GCA_002778355.1). Taxonomy (NCBI): domain Eukaryota; kingdom Metazoa; phylum Arthropoda; class Insecta; order Phasmatodea; family Phasmatidae; genus Clitarchus; species Clitarchus hookeri. The sequence continues at coordinate 55,017 of NQII01003116.1, read as the reverse complement.
AGTGGTTAATTTTCATTTGCTTTGCCAGGCATTGTAAATTTGTTATCGGGTTCAAAATTAAAGCCATGGTGGTTCGTTTATCGTTATTGGACATACGTTTGCAATTTAACGTTGTACCGTTGGACACGCCAGTTACAAAGCAGACTATCAAGTTATTGAATTGCACTCGACTAGCTCAGAGGTAGTACACGAGACTCTGTACAATGGACGTCAATTACATATGAAATAAGGTTAAGTTCCAGAGTATTTGTTATATACTTTTATTTACTATTGAAATTACACATTTCACTTCCGAAGTTCTNATAAGGTTAAGTTCCAGAGTATTTGTTATATACTTTTATTTACTATTGAAATTACACATTTCACTTCCGAAGTTCTGAATATGCAGAGTACGAAACGTTCAAAGATAACCATACAAGTGCATCACAGCGCCACAGTCGTTTACTTAATTATTATGTTCTGAAAAACTGGCCCAAATAAATAATAAATGCAGCGACCTCCCACACCGGCGAAGAAATAATATAGCTAAGTCTAGTTGCCGATGTGGGGGTTATCGTCGTCACACCCGACTTGGCCTAGGTGAGCATTGTAAGAAAACTGACTTCGCCGCCTGCTTGAAGGGCGACTCTCTTCCAACTGACCTGCACTGACCTGCCCTCAAGGGCGACTGACCTGAAGTGACTGCTTGAAGGGCGACAGGCACACATGTATTTGATCACCCCCCTCTCCTGAGATAAGGGCTTGGCCGCGCACGCTCTCCACACGTTATCGAAACTGACACGTTATCGAAACTGCGTTGTAGGAACTAAAATTGTCGGCGTCAACATGCAGATAAATGAACTTCTCGTACAACAAAACTTGTTGACACATTCTGGAAAAAAAAAAAAACTAAATAACAAAAACTGGAAACTACGATGTTCGAAACAAAATGGCAAAAGTCCGCCCGTTAAACGTACTATCACGATAAAACGAACCACCGCGGCTTTAATTTTGAACCTGATAAAAATATTACGAAGCTTAGCAAAGCTTAAGAAAAATGAACGAAAATGAAACACGTGTCCCGAAAATTAGGAATACTGCGTCACTACAACGCGTTTATCACGCATCCGGTTTCCGTTTTCAAAATCTTAGTTTTTGTTAAGCGTCAGCATTATATTAGAAGCCTTTCCAAACTACGTCGACAGTTTTGGCTCCAGAAGTTCACTTATGTTGTAATGACGCAATATTCTGAATTTTTCGGGACTCAAGTGTAAAATTCTTTCTTGTTTGTGAAGCTTTGGGACAGCTTCGTAATATTTTTATCGTGTTTCAGTTTAAAGCCGTGGTGGCCAGTTTCCCGTCTTAGTTTATCAGGCGGACGTGTGCATTTGTAGGTTAAGGGGCGGACGTCTGCGGGTTACGTTTTTATCAGTAGTCCGGTTACCGTTTCATTTCAAACGTCAGTTATTTTCAGTGTTTTGAAATGCGTCAGCATTAAGTAGATTAGTTCGTTTCTGGATGTTCATTACGTCGACAGTTTTAGTTCCTCCAGCGCAGTTTCAGGCAAAGTCAACAAGTTTTTGTTGACGGCGCAGGATTAGTTCGTGCGGAGCAGTCAGTTACGATAACGTCATGTTGAGCGCGGGACACGTGCAGTTTATGATGACGCTGCTGGCAGATGCCGTGGCCAGGCCGTTATCTCGGGAGAGGGGTTGATAGGCAGTAGGATATAGGCGTCTAGCTGTCGCCCTTACAGGGTCTTAGTCGTTGAGAGTCTTCTTAGGAGGGGCAGTCTGCGGCGAGGGCCGTTAGAAGCGGTCGTCTTCTTTAGTCGTCAGAGAGAGTTGTCGTATTACAGTACAATGATAGCGTAGATCGCATCAGGTGTGACGTGAACCCCCACATCGGCCACTAGACTGTATTATTTCATTTCTCAGCCGGTGTGGGAGGTAGCAGCAGATATTCTTTATTCGGGCTAATATTCATGAGACGTTAATAAACGGAAACCACTGTGGCGCTGTTTTCTGTACTTTTATATTTATCTGTAAGGTTCGTACTCTGCAAACTGGACTTCTTCTGTGAACTGTGGTGCTGAGTGTTAAATAAATAGTTAAATAAACAAAGTATATAACAAACTAATCTGGAACTTCTTCATTCTTAATTAATAGTATTAAATTAACTGAGTCTCGTGTTTCTACCCTGAGAAAGCCGTGGCAAGTAAAACGCATCAATACAACATGGCCCCAACTGTGAGGCAGAAATAATATTTTTAATATCGCTCAAGTTCATTCAAACGCAACATTACAATGTTTATCTTGACGGCGTAGCAAGCGGGCTACGCAGTTTCGATAGCGTAGGAAGAGCGTCCGTGGCGGCCCACGCCAGGCGTTTATCTCAGAAAAGGGGGGTTGCCACGAGTGATAAAAACCCTGGACAGGTACTCGCCCAGGAGGAAATGGTCTACCCTGGACAGGTACTCGCCCAGGAGGAAATGGTCTAGAACAAGCAACCAGAGAAGACGCATCGGACGTGACAAATGTAACCCACACCGGCAAGCACCAGCGACCACTAAAATCTTTCAACTTCATTCTTTTTCTGCAAAAAACTTAACTGTATTAAATTACTTCCGTCGGTGTGGGAGGTCGCTAGGGTGCCAGGAGGGAAGGGAACGAAAATCCCTCCTGCCTTCGTAACTTCTTCTTGCGATGCAAGTTTTTGAGACATGAATAATTCGTAAACGACTGTGGCGCTGTTCTGCACTTGTCTGTTTATCTGTGAACCTGTTCGTACTCTGCATACCGGGAGATGGTATGTGAACTGTTTCACATGATTGGTAAATAAAAGTATAGCACAAATAAACCAAAACTTGACTTTATTTAATATTTAATTGGCGTCCTTTTTAAAGAGTCTCGTGTGAGTCCCTCTGCGCTAGCCGAGTGGTCATGTCCAGCTGTCAATACTTTGACATGCCACATTACAACTGAAAGCCACAACCTACACTACAAGCTACTGTGGCATGTTTCTCATGCTGTTTCACCACAGCCTCCCAAGCCACCAAAACCAGTAACCTTTAACAGACCCTCGGCTTTAGATATGGTTCGCCAACTAGAGCAAACGTCAAGTTACACCCCCCCAGCCCAACCAGGTTAAAACCACATGCCAGTACCCACAAACATTACTCCTCGTGTCTCGAGCGGGCCATAATTAACTTGTCAAAAGTGAACAGTACCACTCCCAGTAATAATCCTGTGAAGTGGATGCCACTTGCTTCACAGCCATTGGGAGGGNCGAAGTCTACCAACGCTAAAAACACCCATTAGGTGGTGCGTCAATATATTTGTCTTTTCTTCTTCTGTGGTTCATGGGATTATATCTACAAATAAGCATACACATTACACTAAAATAACTTGATTTTTTGACCCAAACTACTTTCATCATGCCTGTTCAAAAATAAAATGTAAATCAAATGTTTCTAAGACATGAAAAAAAAAAAAAACCGAAATGTAGGGAGAAGTTTGCTGTGTGCATTCGCAGCTTTGCGTTTTAGTGACCAATCACACAAAGTCTGTTCGCTGTTGTCCTCCTCACAGGCAAAAAGCAAATTAGCGACACAAGTTGTATGCTTGAGAGTCCACTCTTATCGTTGGACTAGGTGCACTATTGCCACAACCTTCAAAAGGCACATCAACTGAATGCTAAAATAAAAAGTAAAAATAAAACTGACTAACACTTTGCAGAACTCACTCAGATAGGGGGTGTACACCAATCCTCTGTTGCCAATCGCTGCATACTCTTTTCCAAGCTTTTCCATCATGTTATTCATCAACAGATATGACTGATCAACCTGCAATGCAAAAGGAAATGTTAAATTGGGATAACACTAAAAAATAAATAAATATTTATGCAATTCACAATATTTAACAGAAACTAAGAATTTAAGGATCAGTGATTTTTGGAACTGACTAAGTCAATAATGAAAAAGACATTTCTAGGAAGTTGGTGGTAAATATGTATTTTAGATACCTATTTATTTTATTTTCATTTTATTTTATTCCCAAAATAAACAGTACTCTAGGATATGAAGATAGCATACAAATTTTGCATAAATGATAAAAATGTGATACAAAAATTACAACAGTAGTACAAATAATACACACATTTAACAAAAAAAATAAAGGAAGTTAGTCTTGACCATTCCAAATCATTACTAAGATACATCACATCATACTACATAAAAAAATGGTAACTCTCTTTAGATTTATATTTCCGCTAACTTTTTTTTTTTAACTTGACGCCTATATAATGTTAAACATACCGATCGAAAATTAGTTTCCATAGTAACTGATATGTAAGTAGTCACAGTAACAACTTTCTTTCGCTACGTTTAAAAGATAGTCATCAATTAATTTTATTACCCAACCATGAATAAGTGAAAAAAGATGGCGCAGAATGATTTTTACGTGCATTTGTATTCATTAGTTAAAGTGAAGAGCCTAAATGTCTGTATCGATTTTGACAAATCTTGAGACAGTAGGTGATGAATGTTAGGTGAAGTCACAAAATTATCACTATGGTGGATGTAAGCCACCATTAACGGTTTTTCCAAAACCCAGTAATGTTGCTATTAAATGCTAGCTATTAGGAAACGACTTAATATTATACATACAAACATATACAAATACACATACACACAAACATAAACATATATACATACACACAAACATATACATAAACATATATACACATACACACACAAACATATACATAAACATACAATGGAACCACGTTACTGCGAGTATAACCTATAGCGTAATGTCCGCCATTGCGATAGTTTTTAAATGCACCGTCATTTGCCCTATCATTTAAAAGGTACATAATTTTGTTTATAACGCCAAGTATATTAATGAAGCCTTTCACTACAGCAGTACAAACATTTGTAAACTCATATTTTTAAAATGATTAAACACGTCGCATCGCAAGTGACATCCACCCATTTGTCATGCCCAAGCTAGCCTTAGTTAGTCTGTGTCGCATGGCGTCACTTGCGTCAGATAGAGAGGTGTGGAAAGAGGTGTGTGCTGGTTTTGTAGTGAAGGATGAGAAGAGGTACGAAGGGGAGAGGTACAATAGGAAGTGTAGCTAGTAGTCAACGATGGATATGGGTTGGAGGGGGTAGAGGGGAATGGTACGTACTGTGGAATGTAGGAGGGGCGGCGAGATGCTATCTGCCTACCGCCCCTATGTTGTGGGGTAGGAAGACTCTGCAGCTTGCTGCTTCTCCAGGTGCCAGACGTGTAAGGGGGAAAGCATGATTACGTCTAACAGTTGCTAGACAATGTTACATTGTTTATGATGGTTGGTGCATTTTTTGCATCTTATATTGAGCAGATTTAAATCGTGAGTGTAACTTTATGTGTTACAGTTTTTGTAAACCTTAGTTCTGTTTAAATTATGGAGTGTGCTAATACAAGAAAAACACTTGACATTGCAACAAAGTTCAAAATCACATGCGAGGCTTTCAAATGTACGTGGCCAAAATAAACACCCTTCATTATATAAAAAATGCAAAAATATTTGTGTGTTGAGTATTTCTCGCATCGGTATGAACAGCGACATATTTATTATATTTAGTTCTTTTGATGAAGTTAAAATTGAATTTTATTTCAGTACAAACAAAATTTTCCACTGTATCAACAAAAAACTCTCTCATAAGAAGAACTGCAAAGCAATCACGTCTCACGAAAGATGATTAACTTGAGATACCCACACCACCAATAAAATAAAAAGAACCATAACTAGTATATTGCATGGTCATAACAAAAATAAAACAAATTCGGAATGGCAACCAGCTATAGTAGCCTACATACTGTTGTATGAATTATACTGTTGAGTTCAGCAGAAATATAAATAGGTCATGGCACGTATTTAATTGTGAAGTACAATCTATGAGATATTATTACAAGTGTACAAGACATTGAATTCTGCACGATAAAAGTAGTGGAAAATTAAGGTAAAGTAAATTTTGTACCTAAGTAAGTAAAGAAATTGTAAACATATGCTGGTACTTCACACTTTTCTAAAGTAAAATAAGTTAAAATCATAAGTTTTTTATTTGTTGTAAATGACTGTTTTTAATGTTGACATTTTTCATTTCCTTCAAAATATTATTCCTGATTGTCCAAATATTTTTCTAACCTACGATAAAGGTATATTTGTTTACGTTTGAACAGAAAGGTGTGCTGTCTGCGGGTTGGAACAGAACCGGAAAGTAACATATGTTCATGGTGCCAGCTCTTCCCGTTATGAAAATTTACTGTGTTTACACATGGGACTGGAGGAAGTGTATTATTGATCTGCTGTTTGCTTTGTGAGCATGAGAGAGAGAGAAGTGCGGGGAGGCACGCTAAGAGAGGGTCGAGGGACGGGAGGAGAAAGGAAGCAGTCAGAGTGGCGTGAGATAGGTGTAGAGGATGAAGCGGGCAGAGGGTCGAGAGACAGGAGTAGATTGCAAGGGGGGAGGGAGGGAAGTAGGCAGGGACGGTCTCTGATATCCAGGCTTTGTGTGTGTAAGACAGAAAGAGAGAGAGACAATGAGTGAAATAGCATGATGATTGGTAGGCAACCAACTCCCTCACGCCTCTTCCACAAACATGAAAGGAGGGGGAAGAAGAATGGAGGTGGAAGCAACGTCTTGCCTGCCGGTCCTTAAATAATGCGGCTGTCAGACGTCTCTATTTTTTGTATTAATTTGTCGCTGCATACACGTAGTTTATGGCATTCGTTAAACACAGCATCTACAAGAGCAAATACAATAACAAAAAAATTATGGGGCATGGTAAATACTGTTATAACGTTAACTCGCTATAGCGATAATTAATTTTGCCATTGTCAACTATCATAACACGGTTCCACTGTACATATACATACACACAAACATATACATTAAAATATATACATAAACATATACATTAAAATATATACATAAACATAAACATATATACACACACACAAACATATACATAGGCATAAAAATATATACGTAGACACACAAACATCAGGCACACACAAACAGGCACCATCTGCACATCTCTGCAAATAATTTTGTAATGTTAAGAAATCATCATGCAGCTTTTGTGCATAAGGGTAAGATGACGCCTCCAGATTTGTGATGAAAGACTTCATTTGTACACAGCATTCACTGACAAATTTGATCTGTACTTTTAGCTGTTGCACTAGAATTATATTGCTGAACATCGTCTATGAATTTCTCAATGTTGCTGTTTGTCATCAGAGTTAAAAAAGATTAGAATATTATGCATGTATTGGCTCAGGTACTGTACACCAGAGAGCCATTAATTCCCTCTAGTGATGACTAGTACAGGAAAGAGAACAGCAAGCATTTCTGTATGATTTTCTTCAAGATACAAAATGTATGCATTTTTAATATTACTAGAATACAAAAATGCTGTTTTCAAGGCAACAATTACATGGACTCGTAATGGCTAATGGCATTGCTAGAGAGGTAGCTAACAAGCGTGGTGGTTTCATGAGCTGTGAGACAGCTGTTGGACTAGACTGAAGATGTAGCTGGTTAAAGGCAAGCGAAGGCTTGAAATTGAATATACTGACGGGCAGCGATTCGTCTGGCAACAAGATGATAGTGGTGTCGGAACGCGTTCGAGCAATGTGACGTTCTGTGAGAGAGCTACGCGAGTCAGCCTCAAAATGAGGACTGCGAGCCCTATATATATCCCGGTCCACAAGGCCAGCGCAGGGGGCATGAGGGTAGCGGCGTGGTTGTAAGAAGAGAGAAAAGAAGTGAAGCAAATGAAACGAGGATGGCGGCTCGCTTTCCCATAGCTGCCCGGCCGGAGAGGTAAGCAGGCCTTTTGCATCAAGGGGGGTACGGGCTAACGGGGGGGAGGGGGGGCAAGTACTGCACTTCTATCACCTAGGGACGAAGCGCTCCGTGGCATGTGGCGTCTTGTCCCTTCTCAGAGGGAGGGCCGCGGTTGTGGCAAAAGCTAGAGCAGATTACGTCGCCCGTGGCGTGGCACTGAAGGGCCATATACGACATGTTTGTTGTGTAATAATGGGTAAGCACCAAACATGAGTGCAGTGTAACTCGCGACAGGGAAAATCAGAGGACATGGTTTTGAATGATTAATTATTAAAGACAGTAGACAAATTTTAATTGCCTTACTTATTCATTTATGTCTCAAAATTAAACTTTTTTTTGCAGTGAAATATAATTAATTACTTTAAAAGACAGACATTTGCCAAGCACGCAAAGTGTCACCATGAAGCGGAGAGGAGGGGCACATTCTTTCACCCCTCCCATAGCTTCCCCTTCACCCCCGCGCCCTCCATTAACACTGCCCGATCAATCATCTATCCACGCGCTCTCAGTTGATCGAGAGGGTTTGAAAGTTTTAGGTCGGCTTGCATTTGGTGTCTGATTACTGTCAATTATATATACAGTATTTTGAGATGATATATTCTTAATTTAAATGAGTTCAGGTGAAATTTTTTTTTATGTATTACTTACAATAATACTAATAGAGTAATACTTTTTTTTAAATTCCCATTTTTGTTGTGTTTATTAGCTAAACTTTATTCACAGATAATGGACAACTATCATTATACTCAAAAAGAAGTATAATAAAGTTCAGAAATGATATTTTATTGATGTACATGTCAGAATCCACATCTACTGAAATCCTGCATTTATATAAATTTTTTTACAGTCCCCTGAAAAAAGGTAGATAGGGAGTCAACTATATCAGAAATGGAATAATCTTACACAATCACCTGTGGGTTTAGAATAATTTTAAAGTCACATACATAATCTAACACAACCATTACCTTTCAATATTGGCAAAACACAAGTGGCATAGTATGTGTATTACTTTGCTTATGAGTGTCCCCTGGTTCCACTAGCTTTACCATAGTTTCATGAACACACACATTGGGTGCCAAGATATAACTTGATGCCAGTTGAGCAATGTAATGATGGTGCACTGGCGCAGTATCCCTCTAGAGACTAAGGAAACTGAGTCTCCTTAACAAGGATTCTAAGGACTCTATAGGTTGACACATTTTGAGCCCTGGAGGGACCTAACCCTGGCTCGCCAGAGCAAGTAACTTGGCCACTGTAGATTAAGTTAAACATTTTTTCTGGCCCGCCCGGTGATGAGGCAATGGAATAATTGTGGGTACATAGCTATGCATAGTCTGTAATGTTACATTACTTTTTGGGGATAAAACCAAAAGAAGAGTAAAATAATTAGTATTTTAATGGATTCAGTGGGAGTCCTGTAGACGCAGACACAACCGCAGATGACGTAGAGCAGTGCGGAGGACAGGTTCTGGCATGGTCCGTCCAGGGAGGAACTTACTCTTTCTGAGTCCGGTGCCTTGGGGTTGACCCCTGCCATAGTCCTATCAATCAATTGGCATCACAAGTACGCTTCACGGTTGAAGGTACTCGGGCCTATAGCTACTGGAAGAGAGGGGCACCCTAATCCTCCTCGGGAGGAGATGAGTGACTGGCGAGACCAGCTACTGACCTCAACATCCCCTCTGGACTCAGCGTTCCCCAAACAAGGCCTCTACGGCTCTCAGCACGAGGCACAACCAGCTTGTAACCTGAGAGTCTTAGTGACCTAATGTGTGTGTTCTCCTCAAGTCTCAGGAGCCTCAGACAAAGGTTCTCTCTCCCCTTGCCCGAGCGCCCTACAGGGTGGCATTACCACTCAGCACTAGACACCAAACATTGATAGAGGCGGGAGTGCCCTTCACCAGGGACAAGGTTTGTTCCTCTAACGCGACGATCAAGCATGCACCTGGAAGTAGTTAGGCAGATATACACACAGAAGGCAAAGTGGATAAGGAAGGCATAAAGCGAAACAGAATGACCGGACCACATAGAGGTAATTGGTAGATATTATGTTTTTATTCCATCTGAAGGATTGTACAATACATATATCTCCGACCTGTGCCCGCTAATGTTCGATGGATGAGGGGTTAAGTTTGCCAAACTGTTTACCACAGAGCAGTAACAAGGTTCAAACAGAGTCTTGGGGTGAGAGCGACCCCAGTGCACAGTACATCTGGTGGAGACGAGGCACATAGGCCAACACTCGACATAAGAGGAGAAGGTTCCGCCACAAGAACTTCTTACCATGGGTTGAAAAACACAAGTTAAATGCTGTGGAAAGCAGACCTGAACAGAGTTAAAGTAGATACTTGCTGAAAACAAACGAGCGCAGGTAAGGTGGCGAAATAGCAGGAGTTACGGCCTCTAACTGATACGAACTGCCAGTAAACTGCCCTGTTTGGAGGGCTTGCAAGAAAATACATATATACTCTTGAGAGCCATGGCGAGCTAGAGGTGGCTGGAGTGGGCCGAATGAAGGGAGGAACCTCCCCTGATGTGCGGCCAGCGTGCGCGTTCGGTACCTGCCAGCCAGGGCAAGGCAACCAAGGAGGTAGGTCCACCCACTCGACTGGAATGCGGCTTCGTGATGATTGATGGCCTCTCAGGTGGCAAGGTACCTCACTCTGCTTGTAGAATGGAGCGGTAGAAGCAAAATGAGCGATGGCGCTCGGCGGTACGGTGTGCTAAATGGGAGCACCAGAGACTGAGGTTTGTGAATGTAACAGACAGCGCTTGTGACGTGTCTCCATAATATTGTCATTAAGCCGTAATTTGCTTTTTTTTCAGATGTACGTTTAAACATAATACGTAGATAATATTTCATATTTAGAAAAATTTGAGTACATTACATAAGCTGTATGTGTTGTGGCAAGTTGGTACCAAAGAAGTATAGCACATCTGTTGGCTCTTATTTCCACTCCGGGTTTCTGAAGGAATTGTTAAAAGCCAAGTTCTTATAAATTACTGTAAAGTATACATTAGGGTGGAGCGAAATTTTTTTTTTCCTTTTACGGTCATGTAATAGTGAAAAGTAGGTACCTTTTAGGCTTAAATTAATTCATGCAAAATATTACTTGAATTAACTAAGAGTAGTTGCCTCCGCAAAGTCATTGCATATTTGAAAAAAGTGGATTTTTGTCTTAAGTTTGACGCCATGTAAATATGTGAAATTTTAATACATACACCTATTTTATTTTATTGATATGTTGCAACAACAGCTATTTTCGACACAATACAAAAAAAAAGCCTAATTCTAAGTTATTTACTTCAAATAAACGGAGTGGGGAAGCGCGCGGAGAGACAATTTGACGTCACACGTGTCGTCGCGTCAGTGTGCTATTGTTTGTCGAAGTGAACGGCCGCGCGCCCAGTTACTTAATACATTTGCGCCATTTTGTTGTGTATGAAACATGGAAAGAACTCGGAGTGCATTCAAATGTCCTCTTTTTGGAGATACTCGGGAGATTAAATTGAACGTTCTTCCTACTTATGAAGATGTAATGAAGTACTAGGAATGGACGAGACATCAACTAAAATTACAACTGGAAACTGCAAAAGAGCCCACATTTAGTCTTTATCGTCTATAAGTGACATCAAGGATTATAAATATATGGCAAACTGCATCTATTCCAACAGTTACAAGCTCAAGAGTCATACAGATGTTGAAAGCATACCATCTAAAGTGCAAAAATCTACTTTTCAGATAGTTTTCTGAGAGGGGCCTTCTTATAAAAAGTTTTCGTCAAAACAGTAAGATACTTTTTGATATTGCAACTTGCAAGTGCAAGAAATTCGCTCAATGTACCTGTACGAAGGATAGAAAGGTCCCTAAACAAGAACAAATCTTTANAAGAAATTCGCTCAATGTACCTGTACGAAGGATAGAAAGGTCCCTAAACAAGAACAAATCTTTATAACTGATCAGCAGACCTCTCGAAATATGGTAATAGGTGGAATCGACGTAACTGTTACGAAAAAAATGCAAAAGACCTTAACGAGAAGACAGAAACGAGAGAACCGCCCAAGCACATCATTGACTACTAGTTCTACGTCAGCTATTTTAGAACTTAGTACTTCTCCAGTATCGTCGGCGTCCGAAAGGCGTAGCAGTACAGACAGCACCATAAACGTAGGCGTTCCTGAAAAGAAAAGGAAAAAGTCCTCATGCGTGGACTTTCCTACGTTATCCAAAACTTGCGACAGGTATGGAGTGTCAGATAGGGCAGCAGCAGCGATTGCGTCATCACTTTTGTTTGACATTGGGTCAGATGTTGAGGTCATTGACAGACATAAGCTACGAAGAGAGAGAACTAAAACTCGACAAAAGTTATTGGAAGAGGTCACCGTTCCAGAAGTTTCTGCTTTGTACTTTGATGGAAGAAAAGACAAAACTGTGAAAATTATCCAAAAAGGTGGTAAATGCTACAGGAGTATGACTGTTGAGGAGCACATCTCACTAATTCAAGAGCCAGGATCTATTTACTTGGGGTACGTAGTACCTCACGTTGGTTCCGCTAAAGGAATAGAAAATGCCATAACCGAGTTTCTATCAGAAGAAGGCATTGCCGAACATCATCTTATGGCCATCGGTTGTGACGGAACGAATGTAAATACTGGAAAGTATGGCGGTATTATAAGACTGCTTGAAAAAAGGCTACAAAAACCACTACAGTGGATAATTTGTTTACTACATTTGAACGAACTGCCTCTAAGGCACTTGTTTCTCCATCTTGACGGGTGTACTTCGGGACCTAAGTCTTACAGTGGAACATTGGGTAAAGCGCTCGAAACTTGTGAACAATTGCCTATTAAAAAATTTCAACGCATCGAAGGAGAAATGCTTCCAGGAATGGCCCAAGATTTGAGTACAGATCAACAGTACTTGCACAAGATTGTGACAGCTGTACTATCAGGTGATTTCCCTGAAGATCTGGCGAATAAATCTCCAGGCAAAATGTCACATGCCCGTTGGCTTACACGTGCCAACAGAATACTCCATCTGTATGTGGCAACAGCGACGCCATCGGAAAATTTGATAACTTTAGCTACATTTGTAGTAAAAGTTTATGCTCCATCTTGGTTCCTTATTAAGAATAAACCATCGTGCAAAGATGGTACGCGACATCTTTTCTACATTATTTTAGCCTCCAGATACCTGCCAGAAGACCTGAAAAAGGTAATCGATCCTGTCATTCAACGTAATGGCTATTTTGCACATCCAGAGAGTATTCTACTTGCAATGATTACCGACGAAAAGAAACACATTCGTGAACTGGCAGCCTGTCGCATATTAAAGACACGCAGTATGCCTCAGCCTTCCACACCAAGATTGTTTGAAGTGCCGTCTATAAATTTCAATGCATCAACATATATTGATCTGATAAATTGGCAGGAAATACTAACTGAACCTCCGATTATGAAAATCTTCTCTGACCAAGAAATTCAATATTTCGTACAATCTGGTGGTGAGGGTGAACTGATGTTACGACTTCCGTGCCATACTCAAGCTGTTGAACGGGCTGTGAAGATGACGACAGAAGCTGCCACTGCTCAATGTACTAAAAAAACACGACTAGGGGCCATAAAAGCCAAATTGGAATCGCGAAAGAAAATGCCTAAATTTGAGACAAAGAGAGATTTTCGAGCAAATTGACAATTAAAAAAAAAATAATTACCTTGTATTTTTTTTTGTACTTTCGATTAAAGTTTATTAATAAATGTATGAATTTTATATTGCATATAATTTATACCCTTTTACCATTAATTTAAGCTGAATATTGTGCCACTAAAAATACTGNATTTCAATGCATCAACATATATTGATCTGATAAATTGGCAGGAAATACTAACTGAACCTCCGATTATGAAAATCTTATCTGACCAAGAAATTCAATATTTCGTACAATCTGGTGGTGAGGGTGAACTGATGTTACAACTTCCGTGCCATACTCAAGCTGTTGAACGTGCTGTGAAGATGACGACAGAAGCTGCCACTGCTCAATGTACTAAAAAAACACGACTAGGGGCCATAAAAGCCAAATTGGAATCGCGAAAGAAAATGCCTAAATTTGAGACAAAGAGAGATTTTCGAGCAAATTGACAATTAAAAAAAAATAATTACCTTGTATTTTTTTTTTTACTTTCGATTAAAGTTTATTAATAAATGTCTGAATTTTATATTGCATATAATTTATACCCTTTTACCATTAATTTAAGCTGAATATTGTGCCACTAAAAATACTGAGATTTTTCAATAAAATCTAAAATTTTGAGGCTAGTGCGGAGGCAGAAGATGTTAACCGAATTAATTAAAAAATAACACTTATTTTACCATTAGTATAAGGCACCGATCCCCCCCTATTACAATTGTAAATAAGAAAAAAAAAAAAAAATTACATGCTCTCGTGCTCCATCCTAGTATACATACTGTTGCTAACATTGGCCACCTAAATTCATAATGCCTTTCTCCAAACGAACCGCTTATACGGTTGTAAAAAATTAGTTTTCACATCTCGGAACTGCAGTTTGTTGGTTATTAAATACTCTATAATTTTAGATGTCAAGATGTACATTGTAAAGTACTCTGAAAAATTGTCCTTAAACCGAACAAGTCTATGAAATGAACAATGAATATCTGTTTACAACTTTTCTGGCCTCAGTAAAAATTGTAGTTGAAGTATAATAAATGCTAAACTGTAAGATCTTAAATGAAGATATTACAATACAAACATTTAATGCATTACTGCATGTGAAAATGTGTTAATAATTATGTAAAAATTGGAGACGGGGGGGGGAAAAACATTTGTGAAGAGACACTTTCATTATAGATTCTTCAATTCGACCAATTTTAGCTAGAATCAAAGAACTGAAATGCTTCTATTTTTAACCTCCAAGACTTTGATTCAATTCAATAGATTATTGGTAAACTTCTGAGACAAAAATACGTCATGGCGAAGATAAGCAATCCAAACAATAGCAAAACGTTTGCAAGACTATCCTTGCAATTTGTCTGTCTACCTCGACAATGTGCCTATTCACAATCACTCCTTTTACAGTTCCTTACTTCCATAAACATTAAGCGACACCACACCACATATGCTCTAGCTTGCCCCCTATGACATCTTCCTATTCCACAAAAGAAAATTATGGCTAAAAAGTAGTGATGGGTCGAGTCTAGAAAAATCTAGTCAAGTCAACAAAGATTGACTCGTCACTTGAGTCGAGGTTTTTTACAACAGACATTGAGTTACTGAACGTGCAAGTCGAGTCATGGAGCTTTTAGCCTATAAACAACAAATATTCGTACCTAACAATTATGTTTTGTCTCTCGTGAACCAAAAATGTTACATTATTAAACCACTAAAGTTGCGCAGGAATGAAAACAATAACTCTGTTACATGCCTCGACACTAGTTTGACGTTTGTGATGATCAGCTGTAATAATTTTGGTTGGGTGTTATATTCGTGACTTGAGCCATTTTGCTTCCCCGCAAAGCACTTCCTCTTTACTGCCATGCTGGGCTACATCAGATAAGGTGACCAAAGTCAACTTTGACAGGTACAGTCTCAGCACTACAAAAATAGGTACAACATAGGGCTCATGGTATTTAAAAATGAGAAGACTTTTTCTCATGGCATTTCACACTTTCAGCAGAAATATGCATAATGGTTAACTTGTCATTACTTTTCTCATCAAATTATATACTGTTTTAAAAAACATGTGTTTAGAAAAAACTACTACTATTTGGTAACAAAAACTTAAAATGTGGACTGCTAGTCCCCTCACAACAATAGTTATAAGGAACAAAAACTTTAAATAAGGAGTGGCCAGCCTGAAAGCTACCCTCCTAACTACACCCCTCTATCAGTTATCTGCTTTCCATCTGCATCTTGAGGCTGACATTACCATTCCTACCATGGGGAAAAAGTAGCACTGTGAATCACTCACCCTGGCAAAGAATTATTCTTGTTGGTAGAAACTAGTCCCACTTAATAAAATGGTAAACATTTTTGACAACTCACTTTTTGAACACAAAAGCTGCTGGGATTTTCCACGTGAGAAATTGTAACATCAATAATGTCTCCATGCTTTAGACCAGACTTATCATTGTAGAAAGGATCTGGTTTGGGAATGATCTGAAAATAAAATGTGGAATACATTAACAGGCAATACTTGTGACAGAAGTACACAACAAAGAACATTTTGTCTAGTCAAATTCACTATTAGACAAAAGGGAGAAAGTGCAATAACACAAACTAAACAAAAATTATATTTAACAAAACAAATTCTAAAAATTAACAAGAAAAATTAAAAGAAAATTAAAGGCAAAGCAAATACCATGAAAATATAGAGGGCAGAAAATTACAACACAACAAAAACACCTTTGAAAAATCTAAAATACAATCTAAGGTTAAAATAATTATTGAGAATTCCAAACCTGGAAAATGGATGTGTGGATTGCAATTACAACAATTAAAACAAAACAAAACAAAACAAAACAAAACCTTTAGAAAACTTTCTAAAACTGTAATAACCTGAAAACATACCTGCCTGTTGTGTCGTTGGACATTGTTAAAATAGTGTGCAAAGCCTAGAAAGACCACAGCATCTTGAACAGATGATGGCACATCTTCTCCACCATTAGGCATGCGGCACAGGTCCACCTCAAACTTGTCTGCTATGTAGTCGAGCACCACCATCATTACAACTGAGCTGCAGAAACACATGAATATCATCTGTTAGTACAAGTTGGAACAGCTAAAAGTTATTAAACCATCTACAGATAACCTTAAAAGACAATATAATAACGGTCAAGACGTATGGGTAATATGATGATTCCGACACAATCTGAAGATAAATAAAATGATATATCAAGGAAACGTCTTAACCAATCATCCCTATATTCCATTTGTGAGTGTAACAATGTTTAGAGAGGAGATAAAAGTACAAATATCACGTTCAAGCTGCTGGAAATGTTTTACTAAAGCTACAAGTGTGCACCAAAATGATCCCTCAAATAATTATAATTTTCAAGTGGTGTCAGCATACATTACCAGTGGTCAAAAATGTGTGTTGTGCAAAAGCCATCTTGGTTTTTTTTTTTTCCCCCAACACAATGTAATAAATTTTATTAAAGACTACAAAGTAGTTCTGAGATAGTTTAAAGTTGAACACATATTTTACACTTTTATAGGGACAACTACGTAAAATTGTGTTAAATGGTAGGAAGGTGTAAATGAAGGGAAACAGTCATCTACAGCAGGTAGTGATAATGTAGATTAATGGGCAGAGCAGGTACTGGTTTAATATTTTAACCTGCCAAAGCATAATAATTTTCCACTGTTTACTATTAGGTCTGTTTTTGTAGTAACATAATACTAGTTTATTAACTTTAAGAACAGTTTTCTAATACTGTTAGTAATTTTATTTTTTCTGTGAAAGTTTGAATTGATACTTTTATTTTACAGCTAAACAGTGTTGTACAAATATTATTCTACTATCATCATGAATGTGTTGTCAAACAAGACAATGTATGAATATTTAATTTTGTTGACCACAAGGGTTAAAAAAGAGTGTAAAACAAGAGTAACCATATTGAATGGCAGTGTAAATGGCAGGAATTTAATACAGTGTAAACATAAGAAAAATGGTTGGACCAGAATAATTTGATTTTAAGGGGAAAATGAAATTTGGGGATTTGAAAATTAAGGTTCTACTATAGTTAACTAGCTGTTTTCAAAAATTGTATCAAACTTCACTTTACCATGTCATAATTTGCTGATTCAACTGAAATGATCATCACAAGAAGAATGTTATGTTTTGGCATGAAATAATAATCTAATTACATTTGATTCTAACATGCAATTCAACATATACACACAAATACACCACAAAATTCTTCAGTAACAATGCAAATAATTAAAGCAACACACCTGTTAACCATTTGGGCAAACAACTTCACACTCTCTGTTGACCACTTGTCACCTACTGGATGGATACCATGCAGACCACAGTGGATGGCCATGAAGGACGTCTGCAGAACTGACTTTGGAGCCACTCGCAAACTGGACAGAAAGAATACTTTCCCAGTCATAAAATACAACCAATAACATAATGCATAAATAAATACCAAAATATACTAATCTGGAAAGGCTTTATTAGGTTGACGCGCCACAGGCAACACCATAATCTACTCTAGCCTCAGCCACAGTCGCGGCCACCTTTCGAGAAGAGACATTGCCTCCACACGCCACAGAACGCATCACCTGACGTTACAGAGGTGCCGCATTGCCTCCTGACAACCAGCAATCTGATCGCTGCAGAAGGCCTGCTACCCCTCTGGCCAGGCAGCTAAGGGGAAGCAAACCGCCATCCGTGCCACCTTACCTTCGCTTTGCTTCACTTCTCGTCTCTATCCTCTCTTCCAAGCCGCTACCCCCGCACAGGCCCTGTGGACAATGTATATATAGGACTCACAGTCCTCAGTTCCAGGCTGACTCGCGCAGCTCCCTCTCAGTACACCACTCTGCCCAGACGTGATCCGACACAGATAGCTTCTTGCTCCAGATGAATCGCTGCAAGTCAATATATTCACTTGCCTTCAGCCAGCTACGTCTTTGGACTAGTCCAATAACTGTCTCACAGCACACAACGCATTTAGTCAGTATGAGTCAGAGTATTCGTTGATTTAGGGTAACCCTCGCAACCTGCTCTGCCGCAACTAGGGACTGCACCTTGGTTGCCATCCTAGGTGGGTACATCAGGCCAAAGTTGGGGTACAGGCTGGCTTATGTACATTTATTGCTTCAACAATAAACAGGCATGAACTAAGATGATTGTGTTATCCTTCCCAAGCATTTTTCTTCCTGCTACATCCTGTTTCGACCCATTCCGCTTTTCTCTAACAGGAGCGGATAGTGTGCCGAACCACCCAAATCATAACCATCATTGCTCAGAACCTTTATTTCCTTGGAGTGGATGTTCTCACACGTATGTTGCCACTATTCTGTGGGTGTTTAGGTCTGCCGACGACTTCCCGCCCAGCTACACACTTGCAGAAGGTCAGCAGTCGACCCCGACAGGGAGCTCCGTCTTTCCCTTATGCCTCACCACAAAGCTGGGCGGGATAAGGCGACCAAAAAACTTTGGTCTTGGTTGGGGACCTAATGGGGAAAGGGCAGGGTTCTATCAGAGTGAACACCTGAAAGCGTGAAGAGGCGGTTTCAAAGAGGGGAACACTATTCAGTGCTACCAGCAGGGATCGCAGCTTGCAGTTTGATCTATTGTAGCACACACCACGAGCCATTTCACCTCTACCACCCACGCCTCCAAAAAAAGACTGTCACCATTGCACGACCTCCAACTGCCGCACGAGTGGCTCGCGGTATCTACATTACCCTTGGTAACACCCAAGTTTGCACGCTGACTACACCAGCACCTCCTTCGGCACCTCCACGGCCACAAAGGGCTATAGTTGAACAGCAGACACAGACCCATCCCGCGCCTAGCATTAATTTCGTTTTAAGTTGGCGACACCAGTTTTCCTGTAATCTGGGGGGAAAGAAGCTGCAGATATCCACCCACACTTAATTTCAAAGTGGAAAACACACTTGCATACGTACATTAACACAGCTTGGGGCAGAATTTGACTGACAAACCTGTATATTACAAGATAAGCACTTTAAATAATGAATTTAATATAATTTTTTTGCAAAATGATGGGGAAAAAAAAATTTTTATTACACTAGAAAACTCCAAATGTTGTTTAACATTTATAGATCATCAACCTTGAGAGCACATTGTTATTAATAACTCCCCTTGAGGTGAAAATAACATGCAAGGTGTGATCACCCACTTTTTGCAGGCAACTTATTTACCATTGGGAATAATGATCTTATAGAGCCAATGAAAAATGGTAAATAAATCTGACTGATTTTGGTAAATAAAATCACACATTTTGGTATAGTAAAAACACTTCGTTATAAAAGTTCAATAATAAAAAAACTATATTTGAACCCTTTTTATGCACCCACTCAGTATTTTGTACATTATTTTTACTTGAAGATGAATGTATAGAGTACAACTTGTGTATTTTCCAGTGAATAAGACGGGTTTTACATCATTTTGAAATGTCTAAAGTATTACTCAATTGTGCAAACACCTCAAAAAATGTTGGTTAACTTAAAGTCGCCTAACACTGCGCACTGTTGTTAAACACTTAAATTCTGGTAGCCACTCAAATTCATTTTCCAAATTCCCTGACTTTTCCAGGTTTTCCACGCAAAATCATGATTTTTCTCTGAACATTTTCAAAGGCAAGTTAAGATAGGCCTGTCCATAGTTCAGCCTTACCTTGGTTTTGGAGTGACTTCAATTCCTCATCTATGGCATAACCTAATGTTGACAACCATTTGTCCTTTTTGTGAAATCTTATTCAATTATTCTTCAAACCCCAAAACAAAGTACTTGAAGATACTGCAAAGCTAGACAGGTTGCTGGTGAAAATATGAAGCAATACCATATAATATTATATAAGCAAAATTTGTCCTCTGAAGCTGTATTTTTGAAGCTTTTTCTGAATCTGGAAACAATAACTGAAATAGTGGTACACTCCATGCACCACAACAGATAGACTGGTGTTGCATGATAGTATGAAAGCACCAAATAATCTCGGATTTTGTCAAATTCTCCTTCAACACAAACTCTTGGAGGATGCAGTTCCTTTTTGATAAAGGCTGGCTATCACTTTCAGTGGGGGTGTTAGTTATTGGCATGTCTCAATGTACATTTGTTTAACTTTCTGCTTGTGAAGATGCACCTTAAAAATCTTGAGGCTGCGGGATTTTAGTGGCAGAACTTGTCTTAAAAAATGTCCTTAAACTAACTGATTTGGCACTATTATTCATTGTCACTAGCACGCGAGCATGGTTGTTTACTTGATACATGTCGACACTGAAGCACAACTGCGGTATGTAGGGTAACTGCTTTACCTTGCACTTGTCTTACCCATGGCTGATGTTCGTTTGCAGGCTGTTGTTCTGGGTTAGATTAACGAACCAGGCTGGTCGTCAGCAGCTGTATCTGGAGAGCAGCTCTCACTGGGTGATGGCTCTGGATCGGCAGGCCGGCGACTGTCCTGCTGTCTGTCTGGATGCGGTGAGCAGGCTACGGTGACTGGTTCAATACCCAGAATCTGGGCGTGGGCCCAGACGCAGGAACTCGACGACGGGGTGAGCAGCTCCAAGGGTCTCCAACAAGGGGCCAAATAGAATGGCGGGGAGGACTGAGAGGTGAGGCATCAACAGTCGGCAGGCGGCTTGGGTTCGTTCCTGTGGAGTTCAATAGCTGAAGACTGGGGAGGATTGGTTACTCAGTGAATGGTCCTCGGCGAGGACAGCAGCTGTCCTTCTTTCGCTTACTTACTACCCCCTCTGCGGGTGAACAGCATGTAAGGGAAGGTACTACAGTTCACATCGGCACTGAGGTGGCAAACAGGCAATGGTTCCCTAGCTGTTGTGTAACCCAGAAGAGATAGGTCACTCCTCGTCAGGCCTGGCACTTCTTCTGGTGGGTCTATACATTGTGGATAGAGTGGGTTAACTGACAAGGGTGGTCTAACCTCTTTGTCGTGTGTCTTTCTAATAGGGGGCTCTACCGTATGTGTGCAACAGCCTTTGTGTACCTGGTCCACAGTATGGGTAGCCTATTAACATATGGTGTGGAGACGTACATACAGTCCTTGTTACGGGCTCTAGTGTCGGAAATCTGTTGTAAAGTCACGGTTCACTACTGCCTTGTGGGGTGACACTTACCAAGATGGAGACTTAGTACAGTTCACTCTAGAATGGATATACGGTGGTTAGACTGAAATACGTTCCATCCAGAACAGAACACTGTGACCCGTACTCTCCTGCGAAGTACCAATTCACTGAGTAATCTCGGAAGTGAAGTTACATTAAAGANCAGAACACTGTGACCCGTACTCTCCTGCGAAGTACCAATTCACTGAGTAATCTCGGAAGTGAAGTTACATTAAAGAAAAGACCTTTCAGCTAAGAAAACAACTCTGAAGCTTGGTTGTCCTGAGGGGACTCAGGGAAACTCAGTAATGGTGTTGACGGCAAATGTCAAGGGGAGAACGTAAACTCTTCGGAACTGCAGCACCTGCTTGAAGATGTCTGGTGTTGTCACTTGGTGATCACTAGGGGTTCCTCACGAGGAGGAAGAGAGAGCAGAGAACCTTAGCAAGACTTGTGCTAAGGGGATCTGCTGAGATTAATTCCTGTTCCTCAGCACTATATGGCCTTATATACACCTGGCCAGGGTTGCTTTGGGCCTCATCATCCATTGGGCATCTTCGGTGAGGGTGGCCCCTCCATTTGGCAGCAATGCCTTGCTGTGTTCTCTCAGGGAAGGCGAGAGGCTGGGGTAGTTTCCTTGTCGGCGGGCTGTATCCACTGCTTGCTTAGAGGCAACTAACTCACTTCCGTTGCCAGCAGGCATCCCGTCTCACGGGATTAATGGGTGAGAGCGACTTGCACGACTGATGCTATAATGCCTTATTCTGCTCTCCTAGAGTCTTACATTTTCCAAGGAAGCACAATGCTGGTCTTGGTGGCCGCCAGTTGTTGTTTGTATCGTGACTGGGGCATGTGGCGCGCACGTGATGATACTAAGTTACAAAAAAAAAAACAGCTCAATCATGCATCAAATGTCAAAAATTACTTTAAATTTAATGCAAGGATCTTTTATTTTTCTGTGATAGTATGATTGAAACGGTCATTTGCTACAGACAGGACGTTTAATTCGAGAATGTAACCGCATTGGTTTTTCTAATCAAATAATTTTTTTTTGCATTTTTTAGATGTAAACATAGTTTTCAAGTGAGACGTCTATATGTTAAAATGTTTTCCTAACACAAAGCATCTAATTTTCTCACAGGAAATGTGAACAAGGACTATACAGCATCTGTTTTTGTTAATCATATTACGTAGCGGCATTGCTTTTTCGTTAATGTTAAATTGCTTGGAAGACTAACTTGGATATCATTTTACTATGAATACATTACTCTAATGCATAAATTTTCACTTCATCAATAAAATCTTATAACTTATCCCACTAATACCTGTGAAAAGGAGACTTCATGTACCCATATAACAAAATATGATTGCAGTTTGGATGCAATTTTAACTTTTGGGAAGGGGGAAGGGCACATGGGCCGATATTTGACTGTTTCGGTTCATACGGAAAACTCTGTCGTACAGACAAATTTTGGAGACATGCGAGTATCTTCAAAATCAAGGTTTGACAANCGGTTCATACGGAAAACTCTGTCGTACAGACAAATTTTGGAGACATGCGAGTATCTTCAAAATCAAGGTTTGACAAAATATTTTTATTTTTAATTTGAAGAAAAAAAGTACTTTTACTAAAACTACCTTTAAATAAATTTACATTAAAATATAAAAACACATTCTCTTGAAATATAAAACTTTACAATATTAGTTCAACATAATCTCTAGTGTGGCCATTCATAGCTCTCGATGGCCCTGGCTATACCTACTGCATAGATGATGGTGGTGGCTATACCTACTTCATAGATGATGGTGGTGGCTATACCTACTTCATAGATGATGGCGTAGGAGAATTTTAACACTTACCATAAACAATATGTACAGTATATTTATAACCTAACAGTTCTGAAGATGCCTGTGTTTTCTGGTGACAGTAAGTAATTACCTGCAGGAAGCTTTGGTAATGCCTACGAGTTTGGAATTGAATTGCTGCCAACCAAAAGTTTCAGCAAGTATACACAAAAAAAGTGGCTCCTGGGCAGTTGCAACAAGAGGGCTATTTTTGTTAATTAGATCATGCTGCTCAATAAACCAGCAGTTGCAACAAGAGGGCCCATTTTTGTTAATTAGATCATGCTGCTCAATAAACCAACATTAAATGTTCATAAATACTGAAACTAAAATGTTGCCGGCAATAACAGGGAGGCCAACCCTATTATTTCCATTATGTTAAGAGGTATTAATGAGATTTTGCACTTAGATTGAAGATAGGAAAAACAGTGTATAGAGAATTTTAGCTTGATTTCACTTTGTTTGAGATATTTTTCAAAAACACAGTTAAAAAAAAATTTTTTAAGGGCTTATATCTTGCTTTATATTCAGTTTATGTTAAAATGTGTACCATTTATTTCCCACTTCATTTTGNTTTTTTAAGGGCTTATATCTTGCTTTATATTCAGTTTATGTTAAAATGTGTACCATTTATTTCCCACTTCATTTTGTATTAGTAATCACCTCATGTAGTTCATTGGTCAAAGTTTGCCCCATGCAGTATACACATACAATGATAGCAGTCTGCATCATGAAACCAGATTACGTACTTAGGAATTGCAAAATAACCTAAATACGCTACTGGAAAAACAGCTTAAACGACTAAACACCAACTACTGCCACACACCTGGATAAAAAGACCTTTTCTGAATTTCCATAGTCAACATATTGCACAAGAACTTGCTGCTCAGTTTGTGCTTCTGTCACAGGAACAACAGAAACTGCACGGCCACGATACCAGTTCTTATCAGCCTTGTAGCACACCAAGTAGATTTCACCTATAAAGCAATATTAAGAAATTTCTTAAACAAGCTGTTGTTAAGAACAAGCCATTAAACCTTTTTTTCCTCTATGTAAACACACAGTAGTAATACTTTGTTCACAAGAAAAAGATTGCTTCTGTTATCACCCTAATGGTTGACCCATTGATCAAATAATAACCATGTACATAATAAAATAAACAACATTTGCAGNTTCTGTTATCACCCTAATGGTTGACCCATTGATCAAATAATAACCATGTACATAATAAAATAAACAACATTTGCAGAAAATTTACAAAAAAAAGTATGTATTTAAAGTACTCTAGTGGAAATGCATTTATGAACACCCCGTTATGTATCTGCCCCAACGTTAGTACAAAAAAAAAGGTGGTATGTGAGTGATCAAAATATCAAGTCCGTGGGGCATCCAGAACATTTAATGCAACACACACAGAAGAAACTATAACCAAGAGAGTAATGGCCCCACAGGCAGCAACTGTGACATGTAACCTGTTGTACAAATGCTGAATATTTCTCTGGAGTATGGTATAACACCTTGCAGTACTTGTTGGCATAGCTGGGCGATGATCATGGGCTGGGCTGGATGCCAGCTGATATCCCATCATTTCCCACACATGCTCTATAGGGCCGAGGTCTGGAGATCTAACAGATCAGGATATAATGTGTACACATGTAGAGCACGCTGTGTTGCTCTAACAACATATGGAAACACATTATAGTGCTGTTACAGTGGTTCATGAACTGTGTCGAGATATGGTCAGAAAACCAGGTCTACAATAACATGGACGTATGATGCGCTTGTCATGCTCCACTGAATGAATATCAGAAGCAATCAAGATGTGTAGCCTTTGGCCCCCGTATCATAATTCCAGGTGTGCATCGGTATGGCGAGTGGTAATATGACGGATTATTCCACTAACTCTAGTGATAAGTAAAAATCAGTAAAAAAAATTCAGCCAGTAAAAATCAAACAACCAAATGTGCAAGTCGAGTACAGTACTTTTCGGTCAACAAATATTTCAAACCAACAATTTCTTTTGTCTCTCGCGAATCAATTTTTCTTTGGTAAACCACTAAAGTCGAGCCAAAAGAAAAACAATAACTTTGCTAGAAGTGTTGACATTCATTTAAAATTTGTAATGATCGGTATGTACGGCTACAATAAAACCTGAGAATGCACAATTACGCAACAACCATTATGAAAGAGAGATTGTGAAGCACTCACGTTCAACAATTGTCTACGATTATTCCCTTAAAGCTTTGTTTATATCTACAATTGTGCATGTGAACAGATCATTGATAAGTATTACTGATTTTCTGAAGAAAAAAAACTGAGGCAGAAATACAGCATATATTTAACTGTACATATTAGCTTCCCGTAGCAAACTTGTCTTGCATCATGAAATATGAATATTTGTTTTAATTAAATAAAATACTACTTAAGTGAATTTATGATTACGTTGAAGCCCTATTCAAATATACAAACTTTTATGAAAATTTACATTTAATGTATAAACAATGCATTTAGGCAGCGATGGATGCCAACTAATCCCAGGACGGAACAATAGAACCACCTTATACGCACATTGGAACTGACATGATAACAAGGCAAACTGAAGTGAATGGGCATGGATACGGCACAAAATGTCAAAATGTTTTAATGCATGATGCATAATTACACTTTTTTTTTTTCTTCAACTTCGTATCATCATGTGACCCAGACAAGATACGAACCCCAACCAGCCGCCACCTAGGCCAGCATTCTGCCTCCTTAGATACGCAGACACATGGAGAGCGGAATGCACCTCAAAAAAGATAGTAATATAAATCGTCCCTGCTTAACAAATTCCAGTGAGCAGGGAGACCAGTCAGCAACGCCAGAGAGTTGCCCCTAAGCGAGCAGCAGATACCGCCCGCACACAAAGAAACTGCCCTGTTTCCAGCCTTCCCCAAGAGATTGCAGCCAGTGTAGCACCACCTACGAAGGGAGGAGCCACCCCACTGGAGTCACCACACAGCCGAAGGGACCAGACCCCCCTGGCCAGGTGTGTAAAAGGCCTTCCATCTATGCAGAACGGCAAATGATACCAGCAGCTCACCTTAGCACTAGCTCTGCTTGTTTTGTCTGCTCTCCTCCGCCTCATGAAGAATCGCCCAACGATAACCAGTGACCTATGCTGGACTTCATCAAGCATGTGCTGCAGCCCCAAAGAGTCCCCCCAACCTACGCCACAAAAAAATTGATACTTGCGGTCAACTCACACCACCCTATCTCCCCTTAAGTCCCTTCAGGACAATGCAGCTTCAGTTAGGGTCCAACATGTTCTAACGACTACCTAATTAATTGCTCTAGCTCTTCAATCATGAGGTTCTTCAAACAGACAGGCCCCTTCACCATTCTTTAGTATTTATTTCCCCTTCCATAAGTTAATCAAAGCAGGAGAGTACGAGTCNACAGACAGGCCCCTTCACCATTCTTTAGTATTTATTTCCCCTTCCATAAGTTAATCAAAGCAGGAGAGTACGAGTCACCATGTTATATTCTGGATGGATAAAACACGTCTACAGTCTAACCGCCGTCTGTTCCTTTTTGAGTGAACTGTTCGTAGTCTTTCCTGGCAAGTGTCACTTCGCAAAGGAGTGGCACGGAACATCTGTTTGTGAACAGATTTTCCAACTCTAGAGTAGGACTGCAGCGTGTCCCCTAACAAGGACTTGACGTACATCACCCAAAACACAACAGGTAACTGGTGTGCACATACGGTAGAGCTAACCACTAGCACGACACACAACGAAGAGGCNTCACCCAAAACACAACAGGTAACTGGTGTGCACATACGGTAGAGCTAACCACTAGCACGACACACAACGAAGAGGCTAGATCACCCTTGTCAGTTAACACATTCTATTCACAGTGTATAGACCTGCCGGAAGGAGTGCCATGCATGACAAGAGGAATCTACCCCTTCTGGATTACATTTAACTAGGGATATCATTGTCTGCCACTCCAGTGCGGACATGAACTGGTAGCACCATTTCTTTGTACATACCGTTCACCCGCAGAAGGTGAAATAAGTGGAGTGCCGAAGGGCAGCTGCTGATCACACTGAGAAACAGTCACTGCTTAACAAACATCCTCCAGTCTTCAGCTGCTTAACTCCCTGGGAACGAGCTCAAGCCACCCGTAAACCATTGAGACCTCACCTCACAGTCCTCCCCTCAATTTGTTTGGGTCTGTAGTGAAGACCTCCGGAGCTGCTCAACACGCCGTCCAGTACCTCCGTCTGGTCATGCTCCTCATGCTGTGCATCAAACCTGCTGATGCCAGGCCACAGCTGCCAGACGCCAGGCCACCACTGCCAGGCGCCGATAGCAGGCCGGATGCCTGCCTGACCCTACGTAGCCAGCCACCTGCTGGAGCCACTCAGTGAAAGCCGCTGCCGTAGATCAGCCTGGTCCGGATACCAAACCCAAGACCTCCAAAACGAGTGGTCGGCCCACAACAGTAAGGCACGTCAGAGGTAAGCCAGCGGCCCCGCTGATGCCAACCAGCCATAAGCCTAATCTAGCCCAGCTAGACTACATACCTTGTAGGCGACCTACACGCCCTACCCTATTCAAGGGAACAGTAAAACCCAAGCGCCAGATACTGCAGACCCCACCTCACTAACGTCTGTGTCTGTACTTATTTGTCTGACCTGACAGAATTAAAACCTAGTAGACGCAGACNGACCCCACCTCACTAACGTCTGTGTCTGTACTTATTTGTCTGACCTGACAGAATTAAAACCTAGTAGACGCAGACGTGCTCTAGCCCTTAAGACCGTCATGCATCAGTTTTATATTTGTATTATTTTACTGTTAGTGACATCAAGAAGTTCTAGTACTGGTAATGTATACACTCAAAATAAACATACCTTTAAAAAAAAACAGAATCTCGGGACAAGTTGCATTCCAAAGCACTTTAGTTCATCAGATTCACTTTTGTGATTGAATCATTTCAATAGTTAGGCATATTATCTGTCTGCCACAAATTGCGGATGGTCAGTATCGGAGGAACTTAATTCTCATTGGCTCACTCATGTAAAAGACAGTTTTCCCAGAAACACAAGCGGCATAGTCAAATGAAAACCAGAAGTGTGCAAATAGGATAATGACATCTAGCCTCTGCGTAAATCTTTTCACGAAAAACTGATGGCCCTACTATAGCACTTTATGCATTTTCTAAAACTATGCATGAATACAGTAAACTAGTCATTATTTTTCGCGTATAGTTGCTGTTTTAAAAACCTGCGAATGAAAAAAACGAACAAATATTAACAACTTTAAATGTGTGAACTGATTGTCTGCTCACCTGACGGCATGTTAATGCACTAGCCTGAAAGCTACCTTCCCATTCCACCCCTATAACAGTGATGCAGGATGGTGTCCTCCCCTTCCCTAAACCATGTCCCCTTGTGCATCCCCAGTTGCACCAACTGCATCACGCACCTCAGTGCACTCAGCATAGCGTAGCTCGGCATGCACTGTGAACAAGTGTACTGCAGTGCAGGCAGTATCAGTGTTCCGTGAACCTTTCCCCTCCCACTGGCTAGTTGGACTTGTACAGGGTGGTATGGAAAATTTTTCCGTATATGGTGGGAAAAAGATAAAAAGTTTTACAACTAGCTTTACTGGGAGTGATATATCAAATCAAGTAAAAGGCTACTCATAAACACAAGTATATGCAATTTGCGCGAGGGACGCCACCAACAAATCACAAAGCCTTTT
Organism: Clitarchus hookeri; assembly: GCA_002778355.1. Classification (NCBI taxonomy): domain Eukaryota; kingdom Metazoa; phylum Arthropoda; class Insecta; order Phasmatodea; family Phasmatidae; genus Clitarchus; species Clitarchus hookeri. The sequence continues at coordinate 25,702 of NQII01003116.1, read as the reverse complement.
ATATTATTTTATTACAGCTTCAAACATGATAAAGGAACTTCACTTTTCGTATTTTTAAATTGTGTGCAAGTGATATGTGTCAAAGTGTCATTCGTAATTTTCAGTGAATGCTAAAATTGTGCTTGGCTGACTGCATGCATGCATCNGTGATATGTGTCAAAGTGTCATTCGTAATTTTCAGTGAATGCTAAAATTGTGCTTGGCTGACTGCATGCATGCATCACGCCCTGGACGCAATCACCCTTTTACACCAGCCATGTTAAGTTCAATTGGTAATGAAATTCTCAGAACCAATTGCATTCTTGCCAAGTTTTCAAAACAGAAATTAATAAAAAACATTTAAAAAATTCTTTTTGGTGAAAAATGACGATGTTTTGCCTGTAACCTTTTTAGCATACCACTGACTTCTAACAACATTCAATATATAATTTTTTATAAAAATTGACAGTAAAAATATGCACAGTATATGCACAAAACCATCCTTAAATCAAAAGAAATTACTATAACTTACATAATGCTATTGTCCAAATAAATATGCAAAATATTTGAAGATNCATCCTTAAATCAAAAGAAATTACTATAACTTACATAATGCTATTGTCCAAATAAATATGCAAAATATTTGAAGATACATTATAAAATAACAAAAACACTCCTTTTGAATGCAGATCTATAGTCTTTAAACGCCACATTAAAACTACCAATGTTAAGCTTTACACTTAAAGGATTCGGCACAATACCTTCTTTGGTCTCCATAGCCATTAAGTCCATGATTGCTGTGGTTTTTGTCCTAACACAAACATTTTTTTTTTTTTGCCTCCTCAGATTTTGGGAATATTTTCCGAAATAGGGGACCAGCATGGTTGGCTACACTTAAGGGGATAATATGGTCTACCAAAAACGAGGTAAACAGACACTCTGCCCGTATGGCACCAAAAAAAAACTGTTTATTGTAGCACTCCTTTCAGGACACTTTACAGAGTTCATGTGGTTCTGGGACCGCGGGTGTTTTAAAATATAATTTTTGCCACCATGGCCAATGTTTATATCACAGTGGCAAATGCTACAAAAGTGTGCATTTTCTCTCTCGGACTTTAAAATAAAGAAAAATTTGTTTGAATACACGTTACAGAAAGCTTGAAAATAATGCTTGTCAAACTTATCACTCATGATAACGACGTTATACAGTACACATAATACACTTATCACAATGAAGCCATGAAACACGAATGCACTTTTCGACACACCGGTAAACGAATGGTTCAACTTCACACATTTTCACTTGGTCTTTGTTGCCATNACACGAATGCACTTTTCGACACACCGGTAAACGAATGGTTCAACTTCACACATTTTCACTTGGTCTTTGTTGCCATCACAGCCATAAACAAAGACGTTCCAAAAAACCCAAGATTGGTTATCAAACTAAGATATATATAATCATTAACGCATCACAATTGCCACAAAAGTCAACCAAATTGTTAAAAAACGTTAAAAACTATGGCCTACTACAATATTTACGAATGCTTACTTTCCGCCATTTTGTCCGCATGATACAAAAACGTGAATAGTCGAGAGCAGCCAATAGAAAATAAGAATAAAATTCCGGCCTAACACATTAATACCTGACCTTGACACAAGTAAACAATAACAAAACGTTCTCATTNTTACAGCCATAAACAAAGACGTTCCAAAAAACCCAAGATTGGTTATCAAACTAAGATATATATAATCATTAACGCATCACAATTGCCACAAAAGTCAACCAAATTGTTAAAAACCGTTAAAAACTATGGCCTACTACAATATTTACGAATGCTTACTTTCCGCCATTTTGTCCGCATGATACAAAAACGTGAATAGTCGAGAGCAGCCAATAGAGAATAAGAATAAAATTCCGGCCTAACACATTAATACCTGACCTTGACACAAGTAAACAATAACAAAACGTTCTCATTGTTTTTTTTTTTTTGATTGTTTGAAACAAAAATCTTAAAATATTTGTTACAAGTGTAAAATTGTAAAACAGTACAGTTTTATGTACATTTTACGCTAAAATCAGAAAAGTTGGCAGGTATGCAACTGTTTTTATTGTCTGGGGACACTACCTCACCTTCCCAAGGAACTGCATTGCCTGAGAAAACTTAATTCACTATTTCAACTCGTGCACATGCAGCATGTACACCCACATTTTTTTTTGTGTAACCTACCTCGCGGGCTCAGACACTGGGTCCGTTTATCTGGTACTGTCTTCGCATGTGCGAATGTACTTTAACTAGTGCTGCAAAATACACGCATCAGTGCAAAATACTAGAGTGTATTATTTATAGCATCACCTTGTACGTTTACGGGAACAGGACCACAGTAAACCGCCATTTCACTACACCCTCAATTGGAGTCTTAAATGTAACCTTAAGTGGCCAGTAAGTTTGTGATGTAATTCTATTGTAGTATTTAAGGCATGCAGATGAACCCGTAATATGCCTACAAAGTACTGCAAGTACATCTTAGGGAACTAATTATTATAAAATGCAACCTCTGGGATAAGTTTACATCTATGTGTTCAGCCATACTACCTGGGGTTCACCACAGCAGTCTTAGCTCTACAATCACGTCGTCAGCCGGTGATGCCCGCCACCTGTCCAGTAACCTTTATATTTCCCAAAACCAAATTCCCTTCTTTTTGTTCAACCACTCTTTCAACCCACAACAAGCCAAATGCCGTCAAAAGTTACCTTTTGTTTCTGTCAGCATCATGTGGTTGACATTACTGTTCCTATATACTATAGTGATTTGCACATCAGGAGTGGAGAAGGAAAAGAAGGGAGCAGGAGGGGGGGCAGCAATAGTGTGAGCTACTGCGTGACCAAGCCATAGTGTCAACTTCGGTACACAGTATCTTTGGTTGGCAACCATTATTGTTTAAATGGATTCAATTAGCGCTTGCCGTTTTGTTTCACAAACTGTTTTTCTGCCCCAAAAAAATAAAAACAGTTGATGTATGCGTTGTTGATCATTTTAAAACCAAATCATTTATGTCAAAAAGAAATTTACATAACGCATCTTTATGCCCAAACATATTGTAAACTGATTATTATTGATAATTTACAATTCCACTGGTGTGTGTTTGCAGCCTGTATCATATTGAAGCAAATAATAAATTTAAGTGATTTCATTAAAATTGCCGGAACTGAAGTGAATATAAGTGTTAAGAAGTGATGTGTGTGTTTTACAAAAAAATTAATTGTTTGAATACATAACTTTAACATTTGACTATTTTGATTTTTATCAGTCATGATGCTATTCAAAATTTTGAGCAAATTTTTAAATATTCAATTTGTGTTCTAAGTTTTTGAAGCTTTGCAGATGTCTAAAGAATATGGCCATAACCTTCAGAATGAAATGTCCCTGAGAAATGTACACACTTTTTTATGTACAGAGCGAGTATAAAAGAATACCCCAACTCTTTTCGTTTGAGGTGGTGAGAGGGTAGCGAGCTTGAATTCGACACGTCAATGTGAAGGAAGGGGATGGTCTGATGTTTCCTTTATGTTCCAGAACTAGGTAGACGATGTCTTCATGTCTAAACTGGTTTTTAGCGATTGAAGCAACGTTCCATACAAATGGTAAAGTGAACCCGCACAACGTGCGGATATGGATTCAGGAGCCTCCACATGAAACCACCGAACACAAGCGCGCACCCCCCAAAGTGAACGTGTTTTGCGCTGTATCCAAAGACACTGTTTTCGGCCCTTTTTTTTTTCACGAGCCCACTGTTACTGGAATCCCTTATTTGGACATGCTTACAGAGTGGTTGCTTCCTCAGTTAGAAGAGGCGGCGGGGGACTTCATTTTCCAGCAGGATGGTGCACCACCCCATTGGCACCTAGCTGTTCGCGGATCCTTAATGAGACATTGCCGCAACGCTGGATTGGTCGAGGAGCAGTTGGTGACCAGACTCTTCATCACTGGCCTCCAAGAATCCCGGATCTTACCCCATGCGTTTTTTATATGGGAGTACATAAAGGATCAAGTGTTTCATCCACCATTGCCGTCTGACATTGAATACCTCAAAACAAGAATTACCTCAAAACAAGAATTACAGACGCCAACCAAACCGTAACACCGGACATGCTGACAAGGGTGTGGAATGAGTATGATTATCATGTAGATGTCGTTCGGGCCGCTCCTGGTGGTCACATTGAACATTTATGAATGTATGGTATAGAGGTGAGCCAATATGGTTTTTGATCCTTTTCCGATATTGCCGATACAAACTTACAGATATTGCCGATACCAATACCGATACTGCCTTCACAAGGAAAAATAACATTATTGCATGTTTCAAAAAATAAAAACTTAATTTTTAAACATTTACCTAAATGAAATTCTAATTGTCTTCGTTTTTATTGTTTCAGTGATCTGTCTAACTATTATGATAAATATAAATCTAGGAACCAAATATTAAGCTTAAGCATATTTATAAGACAAAAATTACCTCAAAAGCATGTCATTAAGCAATGAAATCCTTAAAAAAAACATAACACTCCAAATTGTGCGTANGACAAAAATTACCTCAAAAGCATGTCATTAAGCAATGAAATCCTTAAAAAAAACATAACACTCCAAATTGTGCGTACATTCAATGTGCCGTTTTAAGTTTGTGGTACGATAGGACCTTGATGATGCACCGCCTCTCGAAACCAAACATTTGTAAATATTGTAAACAGTTTTGCATTCTTGCGTGTTGCTTACGCTACAAAGGAATTCAACAAATCGCTTTTGATCCAGTCATATTAATTGTTTACTGCTGGCACACGTAAANTTGTTTATTGCTGGCACACGTAAATAATTTCACCACGTTCGTACCCTAACCTAACACCGTCATGTTACTACAGCAACAGCAAACAAACCAACAAAACAAACAAAAAGAAAAAGGCACAGCCAGTTGGGTACTTTAATAAAATCCAATTTAAAAAGTGATTATTTTAATAAAACCAAATAGTGAAACCTCTATTATTCGTTTTTCATGGGACCTACTGAAAAAAACTCAGCATGCAGGAAAACTCAACATGTGGATCTCTCTCCTCAAAAAGTAAAACCTAACCTCAAAAAAAATTATTTTCATCCTTGGGTATACTGAGTTGATTGCCTGTAATGAACAGTGGGCATATCTTAAATACTGGATGAAAAAACATATCTCAATCATTCAATGTAAGTATTGTATTATAAAATGTTGAAATGCACTTAATTTTGAAAATTCGCCGAATGTTTACATAAAATTCACTAAATTTCTGCCAAATGTAAAAAAGTGGCAAAAATCAAACTAACTTTATAAAAAACAATGATTTAAAACAAAATCGTGCTAAAAATTGTTAAATTTGACATGTAAAATCAGATTTTTTAAAATTATATTTTACTTCGCTAAAAATTCCGTTACCCGCAAAATATTTTTTAATTTCGCCAAAATAAACAACATTCGCCGTCTTGTGTGACAGTTGATACCACTGCATTACTCTTAAAAAAAGTTACTAGTGTAATTTATCTTAACAGAATTAATCAGTGAAAACATACTGTTCCCTTTTAATGCTGGTAATTTACATGGTTATTTACCCTACTGACCTAAAATTATTACGTTTCCATTGTGGAACGAGAGTAAAGTTCAAATCGGTTCCATCTATTATGAATGTCTGGTTCTGGTCTGTACCACAACCATTATACATAAGTGTTTTATTTGCGCGAATATTAGTTTGCTGACTTGAAACAAAGAAATGCCTGCAATTATTATGTTTTACCTGTTTTTCGACGTGAGTAATTTAAAAACAAATAGTGATTGCATTATCCAAAATAAATAAAGTGGTTGTTAAAAATTGCAATGTTTCACGACAACTAGTTGTGTATACTAGCTTTTGAGGTTAGGAAGTGTCTGTTTACCTGCTCTTGGCGCTACTGAATTCTGGTAGTACCAGTTTTAAGATAGTTTTTTCACAGATAAACAATAGTTCCGAATATATTTTGGTTTTCGGACAGAATATCTGATTGATGGATGCGGGTAAATTAATGATTTAAGGGCGTAGCATGCATGTTTTTTTAACATTGTTTATATACAATATTTGTTGGGACCATCCAAAAAAATCTACTGGTACGGGAAAACTACATAAACGGGAACACAACAACGAGGTTTCACTGTAGTGAGCAAAGCCCTCTAATTATAGCAAGTTGAAAACAGCATCATCTTAGATTCTTAGGGCAAAATATCGGTTATAATATCGGCGATTTAAACATGAATTGCGCACAATTCCGATAATTACGATATCGGCCGGTTTTGATATATCGGTACCGGTATCGGCTCAACCCTAGTGTTGTAAACAAACTTCATGGTTCCTTGGTTCATTTGATTTGTCAATCACGGTTGTAATAGGTTGTTTTATTTTGATATTATGGACCTTCAAAGTGGGGGTATTCTTTTATACTCATCCTGTATATATGAACAAATTGTATGCATAGTATATTCATAATTTCTTCACACGTTTTGAATTAAACTTATGAAATATTGCCCTCTATATTACGCATTTGGTCGTTTCCTAACTATTCCATGTATCATAGGCATTTATTTTTTGTTAACTTAAACTTTTACTTATATTTTATCTATAAATTATATTATTTAATTTATAATTTATATTAATAAAAATATAAAACATGTGTGTTGGTAATGCCTAGGAAAAAATAGTTATTATGCAAAATATTACGTGAGAGTGTGGATGAATGTGGTGCAGTGCCCTTTGAATTTTCTACTCGGTTAAGCTTTGTCTGCACGAGGCGAAGGAATATCTTGAAAGTATAACTTTAGCAGGGCTTCAGATAAGTTGGAAATAACCATGAATGGACTATCTGGTGAGAAAATTAAATTTTCTTTCATGAAGTAGGTCTACTAAAAATTGCAAACTTAATTATAAACATTCTGCCTTTCATGCAAGTATTTCTACTCCTCTGAGAAACACAATTAATGAACTGTGGCAATGTAAAGCTCCCAAAATATTAATAAATCAGAAACAAAAAATTATCCAAAACTAACGTTCATTTTACATTTTTGTCCTAATATTTGGGATAAAGTGACACACTCTTTGCAAAATAAAATTGATCACCCTGAATGTGCCATTGCAGGAGCACATAAGTGAGTACAGGCACAGCACATGGTAGTATGTATAAAGAAGTATAGAGAAAATATCAAAAATTGTACCACACCAAGCGTGTAACGTAAAAGGCCACCAAAAATTGAATTTTCATATATTTAGTATAAATTTATGTTTAGATGAAATATCCATCACAATAAAATGACAGCACAGAAAGGTATCACTGTAACATTGGTGAAAACTTACTTTTTGCCACGCAAAAATTCAAATTTTGATGACTTTTTGCAAAAAAACTAGATACTTCCAAAAAAANGAAAACTTACTTTTTGCCACGCAAAAATTCAAATTTTGATGACTTTTTGCAAAAAAACTAGATACTTCCAAAAAAAGAAAAGTAATATTAATAAACAGATGTCTTCAGAACAAAATGATACTACAGAAGGGTATCTGCCAAACAGGAGTACAATGGCAAGACAAACAGGAGACATTACTAGTTGCAACGCATGCCGAAACATTCCTTTGCCAGAGGGGTGAAGAGTGGGTGGATTCAATAGGTATTCCGTAATCCTGACTGCTTGGCAAAGTGGTATCTATTTTTAGATATGCACTATGTCCAGCACAGTGCTCACCAAGAGAAACTCAACTTCTGGCGAAGAAAGAGAGTGCAACAAATTTATATTTCAGCAAAATTCACTTAAATTTTTTACTTTTTCCAGCCATATTTATTACAGTTCCTCAAAAACCAGTCCTCATTGAAAGACATAAAGAATAAATGGGATCAATATAGAGAGGTTCTAATGCACAATCTATTCCAGTTTATTAGATATTTGGCAGGCAATATCAACGTTCTCAAATCGTATTTAAAATCATATTTTGTAAGCAAATTTAGAATATTTTTCTAGTACACTTCAAACTCATGATATGAAATACGTAATGAGAAATGAAATGAGTCCAGGGTTAGAAATAAAAATTAGAATATTGGATATAATCGAGAATTGAAGCATGTAAGAATGTGAAGTTATTCTACCAGTATTTATAACAAACACATATTATTTTGTTTTTTTACATTTGTCATAAAAATTGATCAGCAGAAAGGTCACAGAAATGGAAAATGCAACTCACCAGGCTTCACTTCTGTTGGGATGGTGCTGGAGACAGCCAGCTTCTTGTAGTTTATGGCCAGCGAGACCATCTTATATTGATCTGACTGGAGCTGAACATAGAAGTCACCTGGGTCCTTGATGTGTGTCACCACCACAGCTTCAGATGTACCTGTAGACATCCACTCAAAATTTATTCTTCAAGAATATTTTCTTTATTATATCTTAATGTAGCACTATGTAAGAAAGAATGTATGGTGAGTGTAAATATTGTACTCTTGAAATATCAGCCATCAGGTTAACAGATCCTATAACACAAAAGGTATGAAAAAATTTGGGGAAAATATAGGGGTGTGCGGGATCCTGAACTAAGAGGAAAAATTTTGAGAATACAAACAATGTTCTTGTCACGCTGGAAAATTTATTCCTAGGCATTTTTGGGGAAATAATTTGTTCACAACTGTACTGAATTGTTGCAATCGGCCGTTATTTTTTTCATGCATTTCGGTTGTCTACGAGTTACCTTGGGACTTCTGCTACACTACGTAATGTACATATTTTTATACCACCCGATACTTGTGTGTGTGCTAGCTGCGCAAATCAATAGCTATGGAAAATTACCAGGAACTGTTACGACATAAAAAGTGTGTTAATGTATTTGACAATACGCCAAAAGAAACCTGAGTCACACGCCTCATAAGCAACAAAACCTGTACCACGCGCTGCACAAGGAGAGTTTTTGAGGTATATAAGGTGGGATTTTTGTTATTTGAAAGAGATTCAACTATTTGGCTTGAAGAACCTAGTGACGTCGACTTCGCGCCTTGACCACGAGGGTATGTATGTAGGTATGTAAGTATGTAGGTATGAATGTATGTAGGTATGTAAGTATGTAGGTATGAATGTATGTAGGTATGTAAGTATGTAAGTATGTAGGTATTAGTAATGCAACAAATGTCGATTTTTCCACATTCGCTGATGCGAATGTGAATGCGAATATTCACCTCCAACATTTGCGAATGCGAATGTTGGTTTTTCAAATATGGCGCCAAAAGCGTGCACCTACGAACTCGAATTTTACCGCGCGTTTAGAACTGGCCAGCCGGGCGGCCATGTTAAAACCGAGAGTAGCCCATATGCCCCGACTCTGAACGAAGTAAACAAATCGTGATTGCTGGCTTACTGAATGAAGTTAGCTGCTAATAATGTTTTCGTAAAGATTTAGTTTGAGGTAACCTTGACGCGTACCGCTCATACCTACCAGTAGTGGCGATGCTATTCTTACCCACGCTGTAAACCGATGGCCTAACGACCAGAGGAATTCCCGAGCTCGAACCAACTGCACCTGTCATGTTGCCTGAGTCACGACGTGACGCTGCGAACACGGGGAGTCCCGGGCATATTATCGCCCCTCGCCACAAGAAATTACAAATCGGGGAAAAACAGTGCGCCCCGCCTTCCCCTATTCCACCGCAAACACTAGAGGGTAAGTCCCGAGTTCTATGGAAAATAGAACAGAAACGTATATATACAGGAGCCATGGAGGACAGTTAAGTCAGTTACGCGACAGTTAAGAGAGTTAGGCGAGAGTGAAGGACAGTTGAGGTCAGTTACACGAGAGTTACGAGACGTTTACGACGGAGCAGCAGCGACAAGACAGTTACGACGGAGTTACGCCGGAGTCACGAGAGAGTCAGATACGAGGAACGACGAGCGACGAGGAGAGAACTGCACGTCCAGGGATCGAGCCCAGGACTTCGCGGGAGAGACACCGAGACAGCACGACAACACCAGCCACCAGCATCGAGGTAATTTCAGCAACCCGCCGAAACCTCCCCCCGACGCAAACATTCGCCGAGACGTGTGTAGGGCGCGGGATAGCTAGATTCCACCGTCCGAGGAGATATAAAAGGGGCTAGGTCTCATAGATGTACAGGTCACTGTAACTTTGGACAATAAAAGTTAAGCGTGAATAAACCGAACCCAGTTACGTCTTTGTGCCACCCCTCTTACAGCAGCCCAAGGTGCCGTTAGCCAACACCGTAACAAATTACTACGTACCCTGCTATCCACCATCCTGTATAGTACAGGTGGGAGCAGCGTCGAGTCAACATACTTAAGTTTTGTTTTTAACTTGTAAAGACTCTATTGTTGTAATTGTACAGTGATAAGTGATATTTCAAAATGAAGCGGTCGTGTGTTAGCGAAGTTTGGACTTATTTTACAATATGTGATGCTGAAAATGTGAAATGCAAAATATGTAATAAACAATACTCGCGCAAAGGAAGAACAACAAGTGCTATGAGAAATCACCTGGAAGCTTTGCATAAAAACGAGTATAATGCTTTAAAGAATAGGGAAAATGAAAAGCGAAATGCTTCTACAACAAGTGTTGTGGCCTCCACTTCGCGACAATGTACGAAAACCGACCTGAAACAAATGTCTTTGACTGATTGCGTCGAAAAAACAAAAAAGTGGGATAACAACAATGCCAAGTCTTTGGAAATTGATAATTTAATAAGCGAAATGATTGCTTTAGAGGACTTACCCTTTAGTTTTGTCGAAAGCGTTGGATTTGTCAGACTATTGAACCATCTTTGTCCGTCGTATAATATAAAAAGCCGACAACATTTTTCTTCGTTTATATGTGAAAATTTCTACGGCAAAGTCAAAGATAAAATTTTGGGATTAATTAAGTCATTTGAAAAATTGGCGTTTACAACTGATATTTGGTCTGATTCTTGTTCAGGAATATCTTTGCTGAGTCTTACATGTCATGGTATAACAAAAAACTTTGAGAGAAAAATGATTGTGTTAAACGCAGAGGTATTTAACGATGGCCGACATACTGGTGAAAATATAGCTATAAAACTTGAAACCATGTTGTCGCATTGGGAAATACCTAAAGAAAAAGTGCAATGCATTGTTAGAGATGGTGGCACAAACATGAAAAAAGGTATTTCCTTGTTATTAATTAGAGACATTGATTGTTCGTCACACCAAATTCAGCTGGTTGTCAAGGAGGGGCTTAAGGCACAAGATTCCGTTATAACAGTGATTGCAAAATGTAAAAAGATGGCAACACATTTTCATCACTCAAATGTAGCTCAAGATGAACTGGCTGCTCTACAAGAAAGACTCGATCAGCCAAAGCTGAAAATCATACAAGAGTGTGCTACAAGATGGAATAGCAGCTTGTATATGTTAGAGCGTATTTTGAAAAACAAAGATTCGTTATGTCTTTATGCTTCCCAGAATAACAAGATTTCACAACTAACTTCCGAAGAGTGGATTATTGTGGAAAAAATAATAACTTTACTCAGACCTTTTGAAGAAATTACAAAAGAACTAAGTGCAGCCAATATTTCTGTATCCTCAGTAATTCCATTATTGTCCACTTTGGAAAAAATTATTGGTGAATTTGATGTGACCGACGAATGCGTTGGGAATACGATTTTAGTTCTTAAACGAGAACTATGTCGCAGATTTTCCCATTTGGAAAATGACGTATTGTTTGCTACGGCAACTTTTATTGACCCGAGATACAAATTAAAATTTTTCAAAAATTCTTCAACCAGAGATCAAGTTGTGAAAAATATTTTAGAGTCAATTGGAAACGATGAATCAAGCCTATCGTCTTGTTCAAATCCTAAGCGTGCCAGAATGACTACTCATCGGATTGAAACATCTGGTTCCAGTGCCAGTCTGACAGAGAAATCTATATCTTTAAGAGACACCATGAAATTGCTGATGGATTCCAGCGAAAGTGAAGAAGAAGAAAATGAATGTACGAACCCTATAGAAGTTTTGATAAAAAAAACCATCAATGAATATTTATTAGATAAACGTGTGGAAAATGATGTAGATCCACTTACATGGTGGGCGGTAAATAATAAGAAGTATGGTATTATTTCTCCCATAGCCAGGCAATATTTAGTAACACCACCCACTAGTGTGCCTAGCGAAAGGGTCTTTAGTGGGGCTGGTCTTCTTTACACACCCCACCGAAATAGGCTGCAAGGAGAAAAGGCATCAAAACTTCTATTTCTGAAGTTTAATATTCCTCTACTCTTATTTAATTACTAAGTGTTTCACTTAATTGTGCTTAGATATAAACAATTTTTCATAGTTTTATTTTTCGATTTCAAGAAGTAATGTTTAATGGATATCTTAAAAATTACATAATTAGTGAGTTAGTATTAGTACCAAAGTTAAAATTAACAAAATGTTAAGAACATATTTGTTTTAATTGAAAAGAAGATTATTATATTGTTTGTTTTTCTTCACAATATATTTTTAACTTTATTCATAAGAAGTCGATTTGATTTACAATTAAACATGATTACTAGTTCATTAAAAGATCTCACATATTTGAATAAGATACCCTTTAGGTTGCATAAATGCATATTGTTAAGTGTTTTTACAAAAGATCTCATTTAAAGTTGATTTGTATAATTAAAAAGGTTGGGTTATATCTTATTCCATTGTTTTGTGTTAAAGCAGTTCAATGGTATTTGATCATACAGTTGTGTTATAATATAGTTTAGAAGTTTTAAGAAATTACCTGCCTTAATTTGATTTTGCTTAGGTAAATAAGAATAAAAGAATATCAAGAGTGTGTTTCTGTTATGTAATCTAGTGAATAACTACAAGGCTGTTTCCCAAACATCATTAAAATACACTCTTATAGATAAAAAATATGTTAATAAATAAAAATGTCTTAATCATAGCAGTTGCATTATTATTTAATAAACATTTTCATTTTTCATTGCCAAATACATTCGCAATACATTGGCATCATTTTTGCGAATTCGAATGCGAATGTTCAAAAACATGCGAATATTCGCGAATGCGAATGCGAATATTCGTTGCATCACTAGTAGGTATGAATGTAGGTATAAATGTAGGTACGAATGTAGGTATGAATGTAGGTATGAATGTAGGTATGTATGTATGTATGTATGTATGTATGTATGTATGTATGTATGTANTGTAGGTATGAATGTAGGTATGAATGTAGGTATGTATGTATGTATGTATGTATGTATGTATGTATGTATGTATGTAGGTATGTATGTATGTATGTAGGTATGTAAGTATGTATGTATGTATGTATGTATGTAGGTATGTATGTATGTATGTATGAATGTATTTATGTATGTATGTATGTAGGTATGTATGTATGTATGTATGAATGTATTTATGTATGTATGTATGCCCTATCTATCTATCTCTATATATAGGTTGAGTATAAAAGAATACCCCAACATTGAAGGTCTATAATATCAAAATAAAACAACTTAGTACAACCGTGATTGACAAATCAAATGAACCAAGGAACCGTGAATTTGGTTTACCACACATTCATAAATATTCAATGTGACCACCATGAGCAGCCCGAATGACATTTACGCAATAATCAAACTCGTTCCACGCTCTTGTCAGCATGTCTGGTGTTACGGTTTGGATGGCNCCCGAATGACATTTACGCAATAATCAAACTCGTTCCACGCTCTTGTCAGCATGTCTGGTGTTACGGTTTGGATGGCATTCGTAACTCTCGGTTTGAGGTGGTAAGGAGGAAGCGAGCTCGCATTCGACACGTCAATGTGAACGGGACGGTCTGATGTTTCCTTTATGTGCCCGAAACAAGGTAGACGATGATTTCATGTCTATGCTGGTTTTTAGAGATGAAGTGACGTTCCATACAAATGGTAAGGAGNTAAGGAGGAAGCGAGCTCGCATTCGACACGTCAATGTGAACGGGACGGTCTGATGTTTCCTTTATGTGCCCAAAACAAGGTAGACGATGATTTCATGTCTATGCTGGTTTTTAGAGATGAAGTGACGTTCCATACAAATGGTAAGGAGAACTGGCACAACGTTCGGATATGGGGTCAGGAGCTTCCACAAGAAACCACCGAACACGAGCGCGCTTCCCCCAAAGTGAACGTGTTTTGCGCTGTATCCAAAGACACTGTTTTCGGCCCGTTATTTTTTCACGAGCCCACTGTTACTGGAATCCCTTATTTGGACATGCTTACAGAGTGATTGTTTCCTCAGTTAGAAGAGGCGGTGGACATTCATTTCTCAGCAGCATGGTGCGCCACCCCATAGGCACCCAGCTGTTCGCGGATACCTGAACAAGACGTTGCTGCAATGATGGATTGGTTGAGGAGTAGCTGGTGACCAGGCTCTTTATCACTGGCCCTCAAGAAGCCTGGATTTTACCCCATGCGATTATTTTCGATGGGGGTACATAAAGGATCAAGTGCTTCGTCCACCATTGCCGGCTAACACTAATGACCTCAAAATGAGAACTACGGATGCCATCCAAACTGTAACATCGGACATGCTGACAAGAGCGTGGAACGGGTTTGATTATTGCGTATATGTCGTTCGGACTGCTCGTGGTGGGGAAACATTGAAAATTTATGAAGATATGGTAAACAAACTTCACAGTTACACGGTACACTTGATTTGTCAATCAAGGTTGTAGGTTGTTTGGTTTTAATATTATAGACCTTCAAAGAGTTGGGGTATTCTTTTATACTCCTCTGTAATCCCTATTACTATCTATCTCTACCACCCTGTGTGAGTGTGCGCGCGTGCGTGCATGCACGTGCGTGGGTGTGTGTGTCTATATATATATATGTGTGTGTATAACTAGAATTGTTGAAAATATTCAAGCTCTTTTCAGGTCAGTCTTAAAAGAATTTNTATATATATATGTATGTGTGTGTGTATAACTAGAATTGTTGAAAATATTCAAGCTCTTTTCAGGTCAGTCTTAAAAGAATTTTTTTTTATAACCATCATATATTGTAATAAAGGCGTAATCATGCACTCCTCCTGCGTCATTACTCGGTTTAGTTTCCTCCACTGTGTAACATATACAGAAAGAGTGCCACTCTGCTTAACAGAATGACACAGCGGTGTTTGAATGTTTGAATGCACCCACCCCTTTGCTTTTTTTTTTAGGACAATTTGTTTAAGGGTGTTTACCGTTTCAATTTTGGAATTTTGTGATATTCGTGCAGTATGTCGTTTACAGGGACTGCCATGATCCAGGTACAACCAAAAGCTATCCTGATACAGTTGTTGAAATATGTCGGTGTTAAATACATTGACTTTGACATTACTACCTGGAGCAGTTAAGGTGAATAGCGCATATGTTGGCTAAACCTGTATATACTTCTGCGCCTCCGGCACCTAAGGAAACAACTGAGGCAGGCGTTTTGAAAATTGTAAACAAACATGTTATTTCACCCTTACTAGCAAGTCTACGTATACTTTACAGTATATTAACCCAAATTTTTTTTGTAGTTTTTAGTAAGTGTTTAGGAGGCCGTATACATTAACATTCTGCCCAGAATCGAATTAGAGTTTGTGGAAGTATTAATTGATAATTTGTTGCTTGAACCAAAATTGTATTTTTTGTCACCTACGTCCGCGACCACTTTGGCTGAACTGAAGAAATTATTTAATAAAATTACTTTAAGTATGGAAGTACAGTCGTGAAAAATGATCATGATAACGACTTCTTGATTACCATTAATAAAGGGAAAAAGTCTAGTACAGTGCTGTGTTTTTCTGTGTCGGAAAACTAACCACTCAGCTGAAAAATGTTAATACAATATCGGGGAAAGGGCCCGCTACTACAAGGCAATGTTTTGTGTGTGGTAAGACAAACCATTTAGCAAATAAATGTCCATATAAGTATCATGGGGGCAAGACTAGTACCCCTATGCCAGGTGTTGATTCCTCCAAGGATCAAAATTTTATCAGTCAGGGAACAGGAAAAGGTGAATTAGTAAGTTTTTCAAGTGGTGAACAGGGACATATACACCCCAATTCCCCTAATGGAAGATACGAGGCATCAACCAGTATTAAGGCCACTCACGCATCGCTTCCTTCTGTAGCACTTAACATTTGGGGTAATTTAGCTACCAGTTTGGTTGATACAGGTGCTACAGCTACTCCAATTATGTAAAGGATTCTAATTTCTTGCTTAGAAATAGTCCAAAGGGCACCATGTAAATTATACCCATAACTATTACTATATTTAGTCTGGCGAATGGTGGTATAGTGAGCGCTAAAGCGAAAGTTGTGACACAAATAAAAAAGGTAATTTCTTGTGGAGATTTGCATTTCTAATTATACCGAACTTGTAATTTCAAGCAATCTAAGGTATGGATTTTCTGGTTGATGTAGGCGCCTTAATTGACGTTAAAACTTGTCGCTACTAGGCCACCTGAGTTATACAGGATGGTGACTAGTAGTTTATATAGTTAAATTATTTGGTGCAGACTAAGGGCACCTGTGGTTGTTGCGTTAGGGGTAAACAAATATTCGTATTCTCCGTTATTTAACACACAAGTATTTTATTGGTCTGAAGGTCACATAGGTATTTCCACACACTGGCGAGACTGAGCCCCCCTACTAGTCGTAGGCCTGAAGGGCTGGTGGGCTGAATACTATGCGTCGGGGAAGGTTGTTGAAGTAAGATGTTCTCTACTTATCTGTGACTGCGGCTTCTGGTGAGTTGTCTTCGTTGGTAGTGAGGCCTGGTGAGTTGGGTGGCCCATTTTCCGGCCCTCGGACTGCCTCTCGTGGGCGTGCTGTACTAAGTTGGCTTCTTCCTGCGGCTTTGACTGACTCTCTCGAAAGTCCGGGATGGGTTTCCGGGACTTTGTACTTCCTCGGCGACCTCGGCTGGCGTTATTTGTAGGGGAGCGCGTCTCCTCGGCTGCAGCCGGCTCGCGTTTCTGATTTCCCCACCTTGGAAACTACCACTACGTTTTCGGAAATGAACTCATAAGTTCTCTGCACTTTTACTGGGTTTGTCTCCGGAATTTACACATGAAGTTTCGGCTGTTCCTGTGTTCTCTCCCCGGTGACGTCACTATTGACACACTGACTGACTGACTGTTCGCCTCGTCGCCATACGGCGCACGACTACGTCTTCTCGGGGAATGGCGCCTCTCGGACTGGGGCTACCACTCGTCTCCGGGAATGTACTCATATTCTCGGCACTGTTCTCTTCTCGGAGAATGGTGCCTCTTGGACTGGGGCTACCACTCGTTTCCGGGAATGTACTCATATTCTCAGCACTGTTCTCTTCTCGGGGAATGGCGCCTCTCGGGCTGGGGCTACCACTTGTTTGCGGGAATGTACTCATATTCTCTACACTGTTCTCTTCTCACGACTGATTACTCCCGTTTATGATTCGCCTTGGTTTCTGCGGAACACCTAACTCGTCTCGCGGCTGTACCACTGAACAACTTCCGTCTCGGCTGGCGATATTTGACTCGGCCAGGATCCGAACTCCGGCCCGGTGATACGACTGCCTCTCGCCTAACTGCCTTCTCTGTCTCGCATCGCGGCTGCCGAACAACTCCTCGTCAACAACTGATTACCACTCACCCCGAACCTTGGCTGCTCCTGAATTTAACCCGTCTCCCGCTATATTCAAGTCGGCTGTCAGCAGATTCTCGAGAGAGAAATCGGGAAATCCCCTGTGTACCTTGCGCGTTTGTGTACGATTTTGTCTCTCGTCAGCTGCTTGGGCGCTCAAACTAGGGTGGAGGGAGCAATGCGGCAAGCGTCTCGGGGGTTCCTGTGAGCTGTGTTGGCACTAATCTCGTCGGGGTCACCCTCCTGATTCCTTCATAGAGGGCTTATATCAGCTAATTCTAGAGACTTACCCTGTTTCTCTCAACTTCGGTNTAGGCGCTCAAACTAGGGTGGAGGGAGCAATGCGGCAAGCGTCTCGGGGGTTCCTGTGAGCTGTGTTGGCTTTAATCTCGTCGGGATCACCCTCCTGATTCCTTCATAGAGGGCTTATATCAGCTAATTCTAGAGACTTACCCTGTTTCTCTCAACTTCGGTTTTTCACCGGAAGTTTTGTTGTTACCTGCCTGCCCTGGCTGGCTGGCTGTCTGCCTGCTCAGGACAACTATAGCAGGGTGTGAAACAGTGTAATGCCTATCCCTTTACCCGTCACGCGTCAAACTGGCGTGTTAGGATTCTCCTTTTGTGATGACATAATTAATTTACATATTTTACCTGGTAAACCTGATTTACCAAGTGGCGAAATTGACAGGTTATTATCCACGTTTTCTGAAGTTATTTCTCCCCATATTGGTCCTTGTAGTGAAGAGACCTAAATGATTATCATAGGTGATCCTAATCCCGTACATTGGAAATATTACCCTAACTCCTCCGAAGGAAAAAATATTTGCAAACATTTTAACTAAATTGATGACTGAAGGAGTAGTTTCATCATCGCACAGCATTTATGCTAGTCCCGCATTTTTACGCAGTAAGAAAACACCCGGTGTGTTTAGACTTGTCATAGACTACCGATAGGTAAATTCGCGGATTGCTTTTGATCTTTTTCCTCTTCCCACAGTTGACCACATTTTTCAACAATTATTGGATGCCAAAATTTTCTTTTAATTGGATTTAAACCATGCTTTTCACCAATGTACTTTACATCCTGATTCAAAACATGTACTTGCTTTTGTTACCCCCTGGGGATTGTTTGAATGGAACGGCATTCCCTTGTGTGTTTCTTTTGGAGCCTAACCTCTCTCCCGTNTGTGTGTTTCTTTTGGAGCCTAACCTCTCTCCCGTGTTGTAGGGTGGGTCTTGCGCCCACTCCAAGGGAAATTTGTTGTAAACTATTTATACTATCTTATTGTATATAGTAAATCTTTGGAAAAACATTTAACCCACATAAAGAAATTATTGTAAGCATTTAGGGAAAAGGGATTAACGGTAAATCCCAAGNTTTGGAAAAACATTTAACCCACATAAAGAAATTATTGTAAGCATTTAGGGAAAAGGGATTAACGGTAAATCCCAAGAATATTACCATGGTATCTGATCATGTGTAAGTATTGGGGTACGTAGTTTCTGATGGTCAATTTTTACTGGAACCTGATAGAATTAATCCAGTCCTTTGTTTTCCTGCACCCAAAAATGTTGGGGTTGTTAGAAAGATTTTGGGAATGGTAGTATATTATGCTAAATGTATTGCTTATTTGGCTGAGATAACAAGCCCCGTTAAATATGTCAAAAAGGAAGAATTAATCTTTCAATTGGGGGGCAGATCAGGTTTCCTCCTCCTATTCTTCAATTACCTGAGTTTGATAAAAATATTTGTTCTGCATGTTGATGCAGGTGGGACCGCAATGGGTGCTGTATTGTCTTAACAAATGAAAGTTATATTTTCCCCACGGCTTATGCTAGAAGGTTATTGACAGGCACTGAACAAAATTATTCAGCCAATGAGAAGGAGGCTTTTAGCCTGTATGTAGGTTATAGGACATTTTTCAAACTATTTAGAAATGTGCGAATTTGATCTGTGCATTGATAATCAGGCATTGTACAGGTTGTGGAAATCTAAAAAACCAATTAGGAAAATTAGGGCAGTGGGTTCAGCACCTTTCTCATTTTCGTTTCACCATTGATCATGTAAAAGGTTCGGACAATACTGTGGCGGACACTTTACCGCGCATGTATGATATGACTGAATTTCGGTCTGTGGATAGTGCACTGATCGATGATAATTAAAGTATTGAGGTCTTGAGTATTTTACAATGTATTCCAGAATATTTTGTAAATATATAACACTGGCAATCTCTTGATCCAGAATCTGAACACATTAGTAGTAAAATTAATTTGGGTAATCATGTGAATATGAGATACGTAAAGGGATTATAGGGAAGTGTTCTCGTTCAAGGAAAGTTTTTCGGTTTTGTGCTATCAAAGTTATGAGATATGATTTTTTAATATTATACACACACTTATTTTGAGGCTCATTTTGGGGGAGAGAAGACTCCACGGAGCACTGTGTCCAGTTTTTTTGGCCTGGTATAACCAATGATATTAGGAATCGGATTTGCTCTTACCTCATATGCCAACAGTGTAAATCACAAAATGTCAAAGATGTTGGACAGAGTTTGAGTTCTCCACCTAGTGTTCTGTGGGAGACGACGACGTTGGTTGTGTTGGTCCCTTTCCTAGATCTAAGGAAGGTCATACCAGCATATTGGTAATAGTGGATACCTTTTCAAAATATGTATTAATTTTTCCTATCAGCAGAGACATGAAGTTTTCGTGATCGTGAAAAATCGTCATTTTGCAAATTTAGGCGTTTTCTTATGAAGTAGCAAATTTTGGCACATTCTGCACTTTCGTCACGAATTTTCGGATTCTACAGTTTCGTCATGAATTTCTGCATTTCATGCAGTCGCAAAGTGAATCCTGTTATCTTGTCACTTGGAATATGTATAAAAGCACACAGTATGCAAGTTTCGCAAACTGAGGTTATAACTTCCACATGTTTGAAAGAAAATTAAATAAATATTATTTTCCATGCCAATTGAAGTATTGTAAACACTGCCATATTCTTCTACGGCCGTGATTGTAAACACTGGTTTTTGTACACTATTCATAACCAAAACTTGTGAACATTAACGAATTGCTGAATCTATTGTTAAACACTTGTTTTGATACAATGATCATAACCACAACTTGTAATTGGCAGCTGATCCCCCCCGTCACCCACAATTTTAATAAGTCAGATAAATATTAGTTAATGCGATAAATGCATTGCTGTATTTATCTTCCCGCTGTTGCTTGATAATGCAGAGTTCGTAAATAGTAATTCACGTCTCATGAAATACCAAAGACGAAATACCACCATAGAGATGAGCAAATCAACACCGCACAGCAGTAAACTCGCANACGTCTCATGAAATACCAAAGACGAAATACCACCATAGAGATGAGCAAATCAACACCGCACAGCAGTAAACTCGCATTCTCGAAAAAAATTGAATGTTCAGTCGTGATAACACGGAGATCATAAAAAGTGGTGTGTGAAGGTTATGACTTGAAAACTTTTCATACTTTCTTCTGTTGAAACAAAATTAGATTTAAAAGTAATGTTTTATGTTATTTTTGATTGCAACAGTTATTTGCACTGCTTTCTAAATTCAGACGTCTTTTTAATCTTTAGAAAGAGAAGGAATTATCACTTTCAAAAGTATAGATTTTTAGTCAGGCATGCTAGCGTACCAAAACCGACAAAACCTGAGGTGTACCCAAATTGATTAATCATATTGTTACGGAGCATGCAACGCTAAACTATATTGTCCGCTAAATTCCAGTTCATAAATGTGCATTGCCTGTGTATTAAAAATGAGGATTAGTTTCAAATTTTGTTTACTTTTTATGTCACGATGTTGAAACGTGATATAAATGCCCTTGATTGGGCGGGAGAATTTTGTTCAAATGTTTTATATTCAGCAGATAGGTCAGAGTTATTTTGCAATTTTGCAATTGCAGAATCGGCTAGCAGAGACTCAATTTTAAAACAACATAACAGTGAAAAGCACAAAAAATCTTGAGTTTCTTCCACTTCTACTGCAAAACACTAGTAAACAATTGGTAGTTCTGCCCAGATAGCAAAAAATATTTTTTTTTGCCAACACTAAATGTACATTGCTTTGCAGTAACTGTATCTAGAGTAGTGGGATTATTTAATTTAAAAAATGTGTTGTACTCTTGTTTTAAATATTTTGTTTTACTTTAAAATCTTTGAACTGCGTAATTATATGCATAGAATGTATTGATACCTGCCAATGCTGAAGTTTGTAAGTAGGTATTGAATCTGCTCTCTGAGTAAGGAACCAGCAATTGAGGCTTGTTCTCAGTGTTAGGGCATAGGAATACGTCGACACTATTGTCTCTAGGTCCAATTTACCAATAAATTCACCTCGTTTTCAGGTTACCAATAAATCAGTTTTATTAACGCTTAACAGGGTCACTTATACATACATGTACACACAAGACAACACTCCCTTTCCCTTTTATACGTAGGCTCCATATTGTTTGGCGCGGCGCTTCACGTCGTGAAGGGGGGGGGAGAGGCAAGATTCTTCACACTCGCTGGATGCCTCTACTTATCTGGATGGAGGCGTGGTCTTCTCTCGGCTGGCGACTTGGGACTGCTCCGGCACTTGGTGGGCGTCTCGACGCCCTCTTGAACTCCCGGCTCTCTCCGCACTGCTCGCTCGACGACGTCTGACTGACTGATCGATCCTAGCACTCGTTTCGTCCGGCTCCGATCCGGACGCCTCGCTTCAGGTCCTCCGACTCACTGCCTGACTGCTCGATCCTAGACTGACTGATTCTCCCAGCACGCCCGCTAAAAGCTCTCAATGTTTATTGCTGAAACAAGCCCGGGACAGACTCAGCCGCTGGTGTGGGCTCAGCGTCCCTTGGCAGCTGCGAGATGCAGCTACATCCGCCTTCCTCCGCACGTGGTCATTCCGCCGGGCTATCCTGGCGCCATTCTCCCATCACGTCCGCAAAACCCTTAATCCTTATTGCGGTCGTCGGCCTGCGAGCTTTGCCAGAGCGTGTGTTCTGACGAATAAAATATAGGGATGCAGAATGCGTCAGTATTACTTAAGTATAATTGTGCGTATAAAAGATTTTTCTAAAACTAAATGTGTTAACGTAACTGTCACTGCTTTTGCAATTCCTTTTCACCACTTTTGGCAATTATTCTCACCATTTTTCAGCGATTTTATTCTCCTAATAGTTCATGTCCCTACCTATCAGAGATCTGAAACCCATTACTATTGTTAGAGTATTTACCGATATTGTGTTTCCCCTTTTTGGCTCTTCACCCTATAATGTTACTGACAATGCTAAAACATTTACTTCTAATCAGATGTGTACCCTCCCCTTTTCTAGGGGCATCTATCTTGTTCAATTAGTCCCTACCATTCACAAAGTAACAAAGGTGGAGAGATATAATAGAGTGATAAAAGTAGTTGTGTGCTTTTCATCGTGAAGCTCAGTCAGATCGGGATTCACAGTTAAATTTTTTGATTTTAACTCAAATTCTAGCTATAATGAAGCTATTAGAATACTCCCTGTAATTTGTGCATCCCTTGGCAAACGTCTGGAATGTATATTGTGAAGATTATGTAGATCCTCAAACTGTTTTTTGTCAGTAATGGCACGATGCCAGTAGCAATCGTAAGTATTACCATAGAATGTGATGGTTATATGATGAAATGCAGGGTGATGTGAAAAGTAAGCTAAGAGATTTGGTATTGATTAAACCTCATTATTTGAGTAGTGCAGTTGACAAATTGTCTGCGAAGCTTGCAATAAATATTGTATCATCCTTTTAAGAGATGAAGAAACTGATGTAGTATTTAAAACACGTGGGCAATACAAAACCATTTGTAGGGCCTGTTACAAATTGTTGTTTGTATGTAATTNGATGTAGTATTTAAAACACGTGGGCAATACAAAACCATTTGTAGGGCCTGTTACAAATTGTTGTTTGTATGTAATTAAATTTATTATACTGGTAGTTAAAATTAATTTGTAAAAAAAAACACATTTTACAGGTAATATTCATTGTAACACGTTTTCTATCACGTAAACGTCAACACACAATTGCGAAAGAACTACAACTGTACAGCAGAACCCCGATTTTATCAAATGTCCCGAAGGAATGTCANTTACAATGAATTACACTTGTTCATTACACCCTCTGTTCTGCCGCACTAACCGGCCCGTCCAGGCCGGGGTCATTTTCACTGAACAGTTTCACATTGAACCGTTGCTAACAGGTTATGCGAGCAAGCTTCTCTTACTACTTAGGAAAAAAAACCCAGTTATCTTATGAGCCTCTCCACACGAGCGTAAGCAACACTGACCCTTGTGGCAAAAATAAAGACACTTTGTTTATGGGGGCTGGTAGGCCTCTCAACACGAANTAGGAAAAAAAACCCTGTTATCTTATGAGCCTCTCCACACGAGCGTAAGCAACACTGACCCTTGTGGCAAAAATAAACACACTTTGTTTATGGGGGCTGGTAGGCCTCTCAACACAAAAAAAAAAACACATCCTTTTCTCCTCCGACCTTGTGACTCGTACCCGAAAGAAATAACTTACAATGGCTGAGGCTCTAAATCTCGAATTCTACTACGTATTTACGCCTTTTTGTACACATAACTTGCCAACGGTAAACAACAAGTGAACATCGGTAAACCCTACATAACCATTGCTACACCATGCATGGCCCTGGCCGTGACGTGAACACACGTTATTTATGAGGGCAGGTAGGCCTCTCAAAACAAACTTCCTGGCGGTCTTTTACTCACTCTGACTCGGGCGGTAAAAAAACTCATAATCCTATCTCGGCTGGCGGCTTAACTCTCGAATTTCACCTTACACACTAACCCTTATCAAACAGATTAGTCACCAACTCTGACAAGCTAAAAATCACGCGAATTTAACCGTATTTTAATTACTGCGGCACTGCCACTTAACCGCATAAAACCACTACATACCTTAACAATTTCTTAGTAAAACTCTAAGCCAAAAATTTCAAAAGACCTTACAATTTTTTTTTACTTGCAGTTTTTTTATTTTCCAAAACTTTAAAATCATCGGTTAACCTATAAATCGGTCTCTTAAAAATAATCCAAGTTATCTCGGACCTTTAAAATAACATAAACATTTAATTTTCACGACAACTACTTGGAATCAACACGTATTTCGCGTCACTCACGCCCGCGCGGCCATATTGCGCGCGGCGGGAGCCCCACCCTTCGGCCGGAGCCTAGGCCACTCACCTCGTAGATTCAAAATTACTAATTCTTACTCGTTTTTCAAGCGATATTTACTAACCTGCGGACCTTTTCAGTAGTAATACTTTAACACAATATAAAACGACTGATTTAAAACCATTAATCCTCGCCCTCCGCGTCTTTACGCGCAGTATACTAGTCACAAGCGGTCCACTCATACAACAAAAACGTATTATCAAATGCAGTCAACGTCATAAGCCATGACAATTAAGAAATTAAATAACTCGCATATGGTTCTCTACACTATATTTAGTAGGCAGCTTTTTCCCGTAACACTTTACATACTATATACCTCCAGTAATAGGTATATGAAAATTAATACTTAGCAACTTAACCAAACTTTGGCGATTAAAAAGTATTAAGGTTATTGCCACAGTCTGTGTAGTGACAGGTTGTAATTTTTACTGGAAATTCTTACTGGTATCTGTTGGGTTATNAACAATGCTTTACAGTGGTAAACAAAAAGTAAAATCACTGTTGATACACAGTGGTAAACAAAAAGTAAACAATATACAAACATCGGTGAACATCTATTAATTGGGGACACACAAGTGCAAACAATCAGTAACTGGCAAACAGTGCTACTGATGAATTTAGCTCGGGTACAATCAGACAGATGTCCTGCCTCTCTTGTAGCGGACTTTCGTGGTTTTCACTGTGCATGTTTGAACACATAATTACAACACTCTAGAAACGGGGCTTGAGGCCTCTTGACACCTAGCACTCCCGGTACGGTCTTGAAATTAATGAAACTAATCGGTCACTTTGCACTCGGTA
>NQII01003115.1:174440-287675 GCA_002778355.1 Clitarchus hookeri | reverse complement strand
TTTTTTCAAAAATTTGACTAATTTTTTATGCACACTGTCGTTCGATGAGGAAATTAATTCTTCCAGCGACAAGTCGTCTTCGTTGATTTCCATAGTAAGATCTTCACAGAGCTCACAATCAGATGTTGAATCTAGGGATTTGCATTTAACTGATTTCTTGCCTTTGGTAGCCTTAACACCTCGGAGTTTTTGCTGATTTTTTTCCTTTGCATCTTTTCATTCTTTTTCTTTAGATTTTCCTCAGACTTTCTAATTCTTTCCATGACGCAGAGTACCCAAACTTCATCTATGTTGTCTGTTTCTTGTTCAGCAGGATCAAGGATAGTTGGCGGAATAGGAGTTCCAGAAGAATCGGACTTTGCGGAAGATGCATTCTGAGAAGGAGGCCTAGGTGTAGGACTGAGCCGATACCGGTACCGATATAATGAAACTGGCAGATATAGTTATTATCAGAATTGTGCGCAATTCATGTTTAAATCGCCAATATTATAACCAATATTTTGCCCTAAGAATCTAAGATGATGCAGTTTTCAACTTGCCATAATTGGAGTGGCTTAGCTCACTATTTGGTTTTATTAAAATAATCACTGTTTTTAAATTGGTTTTTACTAAAGTACCTAACTGGCTGTTTATTTTTTAAAGCAAAATTAGGCACGTTTTGCATGATTGTTTTAAAAAAATGTATACAACAAAACAACAGTAGCCACCATTTGTGTTCAATGAATTTTTCCTCTGTAGGCAAGCTTGCAGCATGAACAAAACTTAACACTTAATTGCCTAACACATATATAATATTAACAATAATTAATATTTACGATTACCTCCGAAACTATTTCGTCTTAGTAGTTTCACGTCAACCGCAAACACGGCGACACACAAAAAAAACTTATGTAATCTTGTAGTGTTGGTTACATGCTGCACAATACTGCCGCCTAGCAGCGCCATTCCGACAGTTTGTTTCGTTTGTTGGTGTGTTTGCTGTTGATGTAGTAATATGACCGTGTTAAGTCAGGATACGAACGTGGTGACATTATTAACGTGTGCCAGCAATAAAAAATAATACGACTGGAAGAAAAAGTGACTTGTGGAATTTTTTTTTTACTGTAAACACGCAAGATGTAAGGATGTTTGCAAATGTTTGGTTTCGAGAGACGGTACATCATCAAGGTCGTATAGTACCACAAACTTAAAACGGCACCTTGAATGTACGCACCCTTTGAAGTGTTATGTTTTTTTAAAGAGTTTCATTACATAATTACATGCTTTTGAAGATTATTTTTGTCTTTAAATATGCTTAAGCTTAATATGTGGTTCCTAGATTTCAATTTATCGTAATAGTTAGGCCTATCACTAAACCAATAAAAAAGAAGACAATTAGAATTTTATTTAGCTACCTTTAGCTACTGTATTTTATCGCATATAAGTCGTACCAGTATTTTCGTAGGTGTTAAAAAAAAAATACTATTTACAGTTTATAGGTCGCACTCATCGTTGTAAATCCTGTACAACACGGGCTGCGCCACGGATGGCTGATGCACGCGACCTTGGCGAAGGTCGTGTGGAAGCTGTATCCTTGCAAGCAAGCGGTGTTGCCAAGCGTACAGCGCACACACAGCGCGCCGCAAGTTTGTTGGACGTAGTTCGTCTGGAATGTTCTGATATAGCGCTCGAGATGCAGCCTTGAGTACCGGAGTTTATATATTTATTGGAAAAAAGAAATAACTTATAAACATGTAATTTAATTTGAAGTTATATTTTTACTACAAAAATTTTATTAAGCTTTCTTTTTATATATTTCAAGTATTTTTAATGATTTATGTTAAAAGCAAAAAACTAACCATTATTTCTGCAGTTTATCTTTGTAAGTTTTAAATAAACATGCCAAATATAGAAAGGCATTTGAATATTTGCGTTACGAAATTCCCTTCGCAATCCTTAACAGAAAAAAAATATTTTAGAAGAATCTAAAGTAATCGATTCTTGCTCAATAACTGAGAATCAATTATTTCCGTAAGTTTTCTATGGAGCGTAAGAGATAGCAGCACATTAGCGTTGGTCCTTGAGTACCAAATGTTAGCCGTGACTTACACCTTACACGTCTTTCTCTTATATCGTCTTTGCGCCGCACGTAGTGTTGTTTTGATGTTGTGGCAGTGAAGAAGTGCGACAGTTTCTTGATGGAAAAGCGATGTACCTACACCGCAGGTTTCAAAATGAAAGAGATTTTGTTCGCTGAAGAGTTTGGAAATCGAGCCGCGGGCCATGAATTTGGAGTAGATGAAAAGTTAGTGGGGGGCTGGAGGAATTTTTCTCAGTTATAAGTCGCACCCCGAGTTTTCAATAAAATTTTAAAAATAAAATGTGCGACTTATACGTGATAAAATACGGTACCACCTTCACTTATTGCCCATTACACTAGTACTGATTNTTGGAGTAGATGAAAAGTTAGTGCGGGGCTGGAGGAATTTTTCTCAGTTATAAGTCGCACCCCGAGTTTTCAATAAAATTTTTAAAATAAAATGTGCGACTTATACGTGATAAAATACGGTACCACCTTCACTTATTGCCCATTACACTAGTACTGATTTAGAAGGTGTGGATGCCAATTCAAAATGGAAGTGGGCAGGATTTGAAATAGAAGAGACTGATTACCCACCTCTTATTATAGAGAACCATCCCGATCCACTTCCACTCAGTGAAGTGATTCCTCGTGGACGCGTAGTAAACCCCACATTCCAACTCTCGCAACTGGAATCTGTTACGAAACACTATACTGTCTGCACAACTGGCACAATGAAAGTTCACATTGAGATTTGTACAGGACTGCAGTGTATGTGGTACGAAGTATGTGGCGCTGAAGAGAACGTCACAACTTATGAAAAAATTGGACATCATTGTTTAATTAAGAGTGCTTTAGTGCGGGGAGCTGTAGCGTTTATACAGAGTCGGCTTGGTTGGATGGCGGCAGGCTATGTAGGCGGAAGGCGGCGTGGGTGGCGTGGGTGGTAGTGGATGCTGGCTACCACCTGTAGACTGGCACTGTAGCTGACCGCTGGCAGACGATTCTGTGGGCCCCATCCAAGGGCGGCTGGGCTCTGTGCGGCAAGTGTTGGCGTCCGGTAGCTGTTGCTGGCGAGACCCAGTCCCACGGGCAGTACGGGCCGTAGACGGACGACGACGGCATACAATGTGCCGGCGATCTTCCAGGGTGGCTCAACAAGCTGCTAAGGAGGAGTGAGGAGTGAGACTCCCGCAGTCTGCGAGCGGCTTGTGCCTGTCCCGAGCGGACGAAAAGCAGAAGGCCGACTGGGATGGGTTACCTGGCAATTGGTTGGCTGTAGGAGTCGTAGATTTTTTCTTATCGGCCCACTTAGTCCTTCCTCATCGGGTGAATGGCATTAGGTTAGGTACTAAGGGTTATTGCAGCAAGCAAGGGGTAGGTGAATATAATTCCCTAACTAATACCCAGATGCAATAACGTCACACCTCCTCAGGCCTAGTGCTCCAACCGGCGAATTGCACGCAGTGGATGGAGTGGGTTAGCTGACTCAGGTGGTCCAATCGTATCCAAGTGGCATGTATCTAGTAGGGCGCTCTACCATACAATTGCGCCAAAGTGTGTTTGCGCATTGGGCCCACGGTATGGGTGGCCAGCAAATCATGTGGTGTTTTGCGACGTACGAACTACCCAGTTAAGGGAGCCCGCAGTCATAAGCTAGTTTCGGCAATGGTTTGGCAAGACCCGTCACCTGCCGCTCCCTTGGGGGACGGCATTTACAGGATGGTTGAGAGGTAGACATCACCCTTGGAATTAGAACGCAGTGTGTCGACTTGAACTAATTTATTCTCGGTAGAATAAACACAGTGACCCGTACTAACTCGTAGGTTTTCGTAGCTACCAAGTAACCAGCGGAAGTTACGTTGTGAACATGTGAAGGGGACCTGTTTAAAGCGATAGCAAACCTAGAGCAACTAATAAAGTAGTCGTGAGAACAACTCAAACCCTACTTTCACCAAGTGTGGTCCTGAAGGGACGTGCTCTATAACTCCAAGTGAAGTGCGTGTCTCGTGGGTTGAAACAAGCTTCGCTGGTAGCAGATCAGTAGTGGCAGAGCCGTAGCACGGCAGTGGTAGGGCGAGCTGCTGAGTTGCCAAGACAGAGGAAGCCAATGCGATAACTTGACGTCAACTGACGTTCTGGGGGTTTGTCAGGCCCTCAATAAAGACTGGTGTCCTCCTTCAGCTTCCTTCGTGTATCTTCAGAAGGCTGGCTCCTCCCTCAGTAGGTGGCATCATCTCTTGACGAGGGTTGTAAGTGGGGTAGCTCAGCATTGCATTGCACGGCGCATGACTGACGTGTGCATTTTAATGCTACTAGCAACAGTGGGTAGTATTCATCTCTCGAGTGTAGCAGTTCAGGTTCGTCCCCCTGTGAGGGTGTTGTGGCTTACCACGGGCTGAGTTGATGTCGTAGATGCTTACAGAGTGTATTGCCAGCTATGCGTTATGTGTCAAACTGTTGTAACTACTGGAAATTTATTGATAGTTAAACTGTAATTGTTAAGTATTTGCGTGTTATACGTAAGTAACAACTTTATGTACGTAACAGTGTTTGCAAACATGCAGAAGAAAAATTCAGAAAATGGTGAACTTCGATACGCTATGAGAAACAATATATTGTATAGTGTCAGCAAAATTTTTTTGCCATTCTATTTTTCCTCAACCAATCTTCCACCCAAGATTTATTTTCACTAAACATGGCATAAAATATGTGTTGTTTATGTGATGAAAAATGGTCTACTAGCTGTGCCCGCGGCTCCACTCGCATGGACTATGGAATTATCGTTT
This sequence comes from Clitarchus hookeri, assembly GCA_002778355.1. Lineage (NCBI taxonomy): Eukaryota > Metazoa > Arthropoda > Insecta > Phasmatodea > Phasmatidae > Clitarchus > Clitarchus hookeri. Next base: position 282,827 of record NQII01003115.1, on the reverse strand, counting down.
AGGTTTCTTTTAAATAAGGTTCCCCCCGTCCCGATGCTTTCACCCGCCGCCACCATTGCTCTCTACAACCGCATATGGTAAACAGACTCGCAAATATAAATTTTTTGAGATATTTTCTTGCGATAAATAGTAGACAACATCAACTTTCAGCTGTCCAACTATTTCTCTAAAAGAAATTACGTCAATCTGTTGCTAGGTTGCAACGTTGCATTGTTATTGCGTTTGTGTAATTTTTCATTTTCCAATAAAAATTTCTCCAAGGGAATCAGAAATTTTCTCGGGGTAAAAAGTAGCCTATGTCACTTCCCTGGCCTCCAACTATCTCTGTGCAAAAAATCACGTTGATCCGTTGCGACATGACAGAGGGACAAACAAACATCCAAACACACTTTCGCATTTATATATACAGATTTGTAGGAGTATGTTGAAGTAATGAGACCAATTGCGCAGGCACTTAACGTCAACAGTCCAGAAATAATTGTTTTATGTTTAGTTACTTCAAACATTATTTTTATTGAAATATAATCTTCAGTGTCTTGCAGAGAAAAATCTGCTTTACTGTGCTCAGATCTTGCGAAGCTTATCAAAAGCATTAATTGTAAGATTTAATTACTTTTATGCTATTCCGATCAGTAAATGAAACAATTCTAGCTACATGTTTTCAACCTTTGTTAAAGGTGGCTTCCTCAAGACAAACGACCAGGAGAGGAAAAGAAAGCAGAACTTTAATTTTACAGAAAATAACGTCCCAGTAAAATTACTTTGCCACAGATTGAAATAACTATTACTCTTTAAAATACGTATTCACTATTGCAAAACATATGAAAAAATGATAAGATACTGTAACGTAGCCAAGTTTTAGTGGCTGAGTCAGTGCAAACAAAACTATCAGTTTTGAAAAACACTTTACTGTTACAATATTAAGTTTCAATGATGGTAAGCAAAATTAAGAAAAAATATGTGCATGACTTGTGCAGATTAAAGTCAGAAGCAAGGGAGGTACTGACCTTGAACTGCTTCTTATTTTCCAGTTCGCTGATTCGTATACTGAGCTGCTGGTAGAATATTTTCTTGGGGGTTTTGGGCTTGCAGTAGACGAGTATCTCCTTGAGCGTGCCCTCGTACGTGCACCTCAGAGGGTGGCCCGGACTGTCCTTATAGCTGAAACACACACGCGCTTGCATCACCATACTCACTTTCCTAAATTGTGAAAGTGATGACAATTACATTTACTCATCTACTGTCTATAACTTATGGCTTTTCAACCAATTTTAGAAATTTACTTTTACTACACACATTTAGAAATGAACTACGACCATAATTTTTCTTTAAGTTTTGTGAATGGCTTGATTTATATTCAAAATTGCAAGGAATGTACCAATGTTTTATTTGCTTGAATAACATGTAATACCTACAACTTGAAAATTGTTTCGAACAAATATAAATCATACATTTTTCTGATACTCTTCACAAATTTAAAATATATTAAAATTAATTTCGGATCACAAAACATAAAAGACAACTAATCAAAATACTGCAGCACACTTGGCTATGTGCGCATTAAATCTTAATTTTTGAAACAGAAGCAAACAAGTAAATTGTTAAATTCAGTTTCACTTTGGACACAGTGTTAATGTTTTGTTCAGACAGCGGAAGAGTCTTCCATCCACAATACTACAAACACTTAAACTGATCCTTATTTTAGTTTTAACGGCTTCACACCAAGCAATAGGTTTAAAAAGTTGCTACAAAAAAAATCACCCTGCAATATACCGAGGCAAAAAGTAATAATACAGACTATCACAGAACTAGCAACATGTTATGCCCTTTCCTTTTGTAAGCCCGAAGATACTAAGACGACAGTATTACGGGAAACTGCGGCAGGCATGAAGTACTACGAGCGGAGTTTCATTTACGTCCACAACAAAGTGCGAAATATGTAGTGACAAGCGTGTAATAATTCACAGCAGACAACAGCAAAGTGGCCTGAGATGAATGAAGGCACTCACTGCATGCACTTGAAGAACTGCAGGAGGTAGGGGTCGGTGTTGACCCNGACAGTATTACGGGAAACTGCGGCAGGCATGAAGTACTACGAGCGGAGTTTCATTTAGGTCCACAACAAAGTGCGAAATATGTAGTGACAAGCGTGTAATAATTCACAGCAGACAACAGCGAAGTGGCCTGAGCTGAATGAAGGCACTCACTGCATGCACTTGAAGAACTGCAGGAGGTAGGGGTCCGTGTTGACCCTCTGAGCAACCGCTCGCGCCATCTGGTCGTAGGTCATGCGCTGCGACAGCTCCAACGTGAAGCCCGGGTCGTTGGGAATCATCTTATCACAGAAGGTGACCTCTACCCGCTGCATCAGGTCTCTACAACACAGCACACCAAACCACGACGTCACTCGCATGGAGCCTGCAGCTGTACCCTGCACCTGGCTGCGCAGGGAACGGGCAATGCTGAACACTTCCACATTACGGCAGTAGCTTACCTGGAGCTATGTCTGCTAAGGTGGCAAGTAGGCTGCTAGGCTACCAAAAATATGTAAAAGGACAGGAATTCAAGTACTCACAGTGTAGTACTTGTCGACAGGCATGCATGCACCCACGCACGCACACAAAGCAGGACGACACATTTTCCACGTGGTTGTGCGATCGCGACGTTTCGCTGGCTAAGCCAGCTACACCATGTAATTGAGTTGTTGCACACTGCAGTATGGTGGAAGAACGCTGTTAGCAGTAAGCTACAGTGTACCGGCAAATTCTCAATTTCCCTGCAAAACGTTGCGATCACTTAACTGCGTGGAAAATGTGTCGTCCTCGTTCTCTCTCTCTACGTGTGTGCGCGCGCACATGCGCCTGTCGACAAGTACTACACTGCGAGTACTTGAATTCCTGTCCTTTCATATATTTCTGGAGCTATGTTTGTTTGAAGTCCCGGAAGGACCAGAGCAATAACTACAACACTGCTGCACGCACCAAGCGCACCACCACAGCTACACGTCCTGAGCACTGAACTGCCTTGCAATGTTGTAGACACGTTACATGTATCTATGGGACTTTCAGTGGTTCTTATATCATTTTATTGGTGAAAAATGTGTAGCGTGGTACAAATCTGGCTCATCGTAGTTTCGGTTATGTCCGGGTAGTATATTTTAAGATACAGCAGTCTGAAGAGGCAGTTTTAACAATGTTCAAGGGCTCCAAAATAATATTTACTGCATGTGTGTTATCTTTAGAAGTACGTACCATTCAGTCTTAGCCTGGGGTATGTTTACATTTTGTAAGTAAGTTAGTTTATTGGGGACACATGAAATAAATCAGTCAAAAAAAGTATTTTTCAAATATGATGCAACGCAGTTTGAGCGACACGTAGGCGACCACCCTAAACATGTTTTAACTTACTTGAAGTCAATACATCATACTTTACATGGAACTGCTACAGTAGAATCCTTTTATAATTCTCTTCGGGGGATAAAGAGAAAGTTTAGGTACTGGAATAGCACATGTAATACTTCTTATTCTGGAAAATTATACGGTTCCTGTGGAATAACAGCAAACATAATTTTGCAACGGCTAGGAACGTGAAATATTTTTTTCCTTCTGGTGTCATAGTTTATCAGGCTGCCCAAGGACCTCTGAAATGGCTTAACGACTGCTATCAAACGATAACACACGAGACCGAATATTTAACGTGTCCTCCGAAGCCCGTAAGCGCTCAGATGTTATGCCACTAAACAGTCACCCATTCAAATGTGTGCCACTGGGAACGTTGCTTAACTCTGGTGATCGATCAAGATCCCTCAGCCAAGCGCAAAAAGCAGTACCTATGTACACTTATTTCTAAAGCTACAAGTTGATCAAACTCATGTTTTTATTTTCATACATCGACGTTGGTAGGCGGAAATGTGGTAACTATGAGATAGTTGCACAGATATACTCCAAAAACAATATCCTACCTCTTGACTATCGGGTAAAAACCTAGGCCAACATAGCATAATTTTATAATTCTGTTTTCACATAAATTAAATGTCTTTTCCCAATTTATTTATTAGTGTATCATTGTAAAACAGAATTGTGCCCCGGCGAAGCCGAGCCGGTTCGCTAGTAATTATCTAAATGAGCAAGTGACTCAAAGAACTGGAAAGCAACGACACAGGTCCTCTGAAAAATCTAATTCATAAACTTGCAATTGAGTCAGGTTTACCACAGTTTCATATTCACTCTCTTGATGTGATAGTCATAGGTTAATGTTAATTTTACTGGCACCACTGTCTTCATTTTTACATAAAACTGCGGTGGAGATGAGCTTATATACCACTTTACATATGATGTCATTGGTATTTACCGCACTCATCAACACGTGGATGAAATTAAATTAGAAAAATGACTGGAAAAATCCTCTTGCTGCAAATAAAGTGCAGTTTAAAAAAAAAAAATGTATCCTACCACTTCACAGTAGTTGAATCTACAGTGTCAATTAAACAAGTACAGATAAAATACTATATAAACATAAGTAGAATGGAGCAGATTCTGTAATGCTGATTCATCAACATGCTGCCTATATGAAATAATTTTTTTTTGCTTACATTTAAATTGAATTTTGGTTACTATTATACTTAAACAATGGTAAAGGTAAAGTGCAGCACAATTAAAAGTAATTTTGTACTTAAAAACAAATGTAGGGTAATTGATGTTATGGGGTTGGGTTACTTTGCTATACATTTAAACTGGTATAAACAAATTTGTTTATGAACAGAAACGTTCAAAATTAATGCCCATCACAAAATTGTATAAGCCAACTTTGTCCTCTGAAGCTGTATTTCTAAAACTACTTCTGAATCTGGAAACATTAACTGAAATAGTGGTACACTCGATGCACCTCCACGGATAGACTGGTGTCGCATGAAAAGTATGAATGCACCAAATAATCTCAGATTTCGTCACATTCTCCTTTGACACAAACTCTTGGAGTTTTGATAAAGGCTGGCCATCACTTGCACTGGGGGTGTTAGTTAATGGCATCTCTGAACTTTTGCTTTACTTTCTGCTTGTGAAGATGGACCTACAAAATCTTGAGACTGCGGGATTTTAGCGGCAGCACTGGTATTAAAAAAATGAAATGAAATTGCTGACTAAAAAAAATACTTAAGTATGAAACTGTAAATTAAGAAAACACGGGTAAAATAAAAGCAGCACTCATTGCTAAAGTATTGTTTTAATATGTCACCACAATCATAAAATACCGGAACATAATTGAACATAACACCAGCAAGGTAGGTAACTTAAGGAATGAAATGTGTATGTAATCGAAACTATTTTTAACTTGAACAAGAGGTATAAATGTGAACAAACACGTGAACCTAATGACAATCAAAATTCACACTATTATATGTTTCTGCGATAAAGTTTCACAAAATAACGTTTATGTAACTCAACATGAAAAGTTTGAACGAATTCAGCATACACTTACTTCACTGAATTGTATTTAATTTCTACGTTTATAATACAACTTCCAGGAAATCTGTACCTCATTACAAAATATGTACATAATGACCAATTGACGATGAACAGTACGCGCACATATACGACAATGCTGCAAAGTTGGTCATTACTAACTTATGCCAAAAATACACTACAGAACTCAAAAATTTTTACTTACAATTCCGTATGTCCACGAAATACACATAAGATACACAAATATATAGTCTCTCGAACTTGGTAAACATGGTTATGTATTTCAAGCAATAACATGTAAGAATGCAGATCTCAAGTCTGGGTCTTTAATATCAATACTTACACCCCCATTAAAAAGTTAAATTTTAATGTTATTGCACAGTAGAAAAAAAATTTGATAATCTAGCATTATCAATTTTCATGGGTGACTAATGTGGAACTCATCACAGCCTACATGCCAGCCAGACACACTTCTTAACTGAACAAACTGCAAAAAAAGTCTTCTAAACACTATATTCCAAGCCATAGTTACCAAAACCTTGCCAACAAAGTTGCCACAATAGGAAAATCATTTTCAGTCACTGTCAATTGCATGGAACTTTTTGCAGTAGATAAAGTGGAAGGAAAGTTATTTTGTGAGAAAAGTGTGTGTTGTCCACCAGCATTGATTGAAACAAGTGTCTGTTCTGATGTCGTGCCATCTAGCATGCCACACCGTACTGAACAGACTTAGAGCGCAGTGCGGACAGGTGGCACGCACGCTAGGGAACCAACACCGTGGCCAGGACAGTACGTACTTGAAGTAGTCGCGGCAGGTGGGCAACTCGTACATGTCCTCGCGCTCCTCCCGCTGGAACACGATGATGTCTCCATCCATCAGCTCCTCCAGGACCTTCTCCAAGGGCTCCGCGTAGTTGTCTATGCGCTCCACCATGTTGGGTTTTATCTCCTCGTAGAGCACCAGCTCGGTGTCGGGGGGGAAGCCCGCCCGCTGGTTCAGCACTGGGATCAGCTCCTCTGCGGACACACGCAACGCTACCTTCACACTTCCACTGTGATACGCACTTAATGCTCGGCCTAGCACGGCACATTGAATTACTGGTTTCTAGCTTGTTTAAGTTGTTTCCGGTGACTAATTTCAAAATTATAACTATACTTCTATGACAATACACACCTCCTGCAAAACAAACATAAATTCTGAACTGTTGTCAAGTAATTATGAGGTAATCAGTGCAGCATAATTTTTAAATTATCAACAGATTCTCGCAGTTCCACAAATTACTAGGTAGTGCACGGATAAAATTTAACTACTATATATTTGAAGGCCTTTGTAAAATGTAAATGTGCTATGAGAAAGATTTGGTTATTACATTGAAAATAAATTTATGGCACATAAGTGAAAAATACAATGTGGCAGACGAGATTGAGATTTAATTCCGAGCTCTTTGATGCTGATGAGGGAGAAATTAAGTGATGATGGAGAAGCAGCAGAATGCATAGTCAGGGGAAACGGGAGTGTCCCAAGAAAATCCACCAGCCAATGGCAACGTCCGCCACATTTCCAACATGTGAAAATCTGGATAAACCCACCAGGAATGGAACCCAGTTCGCCTTGGTGGATGGCAAGTACTAGTACCCTTCTACAGGTAGTTGCCATACACACTTCCCTCACACCAGTTGATCCCCCTACACACCACGTAACTGTCGCACTTCAATGACACCAATTCTTACAGAATTACAAAACATTCTGCAACCAAAGTTATTGGTACTAATAATTTGTCTGCTTTGGGAATCACTAAGGCTTAAAAAAGGGCCTTGACCTTTTTAACTTTCATTCAGCAAAAAGAATAACAAATTTGGAGGGGGAGGGGTATTTAGTAGAACATCTGTTTATGTATGGTATACAAGCATAATTATGTAGGAATTGCAACATTCCAAAATGGTGGATGATTAACGTAACTCTTCTGTAAACATTCATGTAACGCAGCCTCCCACAGTACCATTTGCATGCATAATGTGACGTAAATCTGTTCAGAAATTACCAAGATATGATATGTAACGTTGTAATGACGCAATATTTGTAATTTTTCGGGACACGGGTGTAAAATTATTTCGTGTGTATGAAGCTTTGACAAGCTTAGTAATATTTTTATCGGGTTTCAAGTTTAAAGTCGCGGTGGCTCGTTTCCCGTGATAGTTTATCCGGCAGACATGTGCTTTTGTAGGTTATCGGGCGGACGTCTGCTGTTTACGTTTTATCAGGAGTCCGTTTTACAGTTTCGTTTCGAACTTAGGTTTTTTGGTAAGCGTGAGCATTATTTAGAAACTTTCCAGCTGTGTCGTACAAATTTTATACGAGAAGTTCGTTACCTGTATGTTGAATGAGTCAACAAGTTTTAGTTCTTCCGGCGCAGTTTTGTTGTACGAGAGGTTCGTTTATGTTGACGGCGAAGTTCGTTTATGTTGACGGCGAAGTTCGTTTATGTTGACGGCACAAGATTAGTTCCTGCGGCGTAGTTATGATAATATTGTGGAGAGCGAGCGTGGCCAGGCCGTTATCTCAGGAGAGGGGGGTGATAGGCAGCACAAAAGAGGCATCATTTCAAGGCAGTCATCGTATAATGGTCGTCTAGGTCGCGTCGGGCAGGATGATAACCCCCACATCGGCAACTAGACTTTATTATTTCAATTCTCCGCTGGTGTGGGAGGTTGAAGCAGCATTATATTTCTTTCGGTGCAAGTTTGAGACATTCATAAGCTGTAAACGACTGTGGCACTGTGTCTGTACTTTTATATTTATCTGTGAGAGGTTCGTACTCTGCATACTGGAACTTCGTCTGTGAACTGTGTCGCTAAATAGTTAAATAAATATATATAACAAAATACTCTGGAACTTCATTCTTAATTAATCGGCGTCCATTTACTGAGTCTCGTGTTTCTACCTTGAGCTAGCAGTGGCAACGTAAACATTCGGCAGTGTAAGCGGCCGAACGTTACAACATAAATTTTCCAAATACTGCTGTCTCCCAAAATGGCAGACTAAATTTTTTATATTAATTTTAACACATTTACTACCCTTAATAGATACTGCCAGAATACCAAGGTGGGTCGCAATCAATTTCCGTTTAATTGTTCAGAGGTATGAAACGTAAAAACATGTAAGAGGCCATCTTTCTGAAAATTCTGGCCACCTAAGTTCTACTCGNTTGTTCAGAGGTATGAAACGTAAAAACATGTAAGAGGCCATCTTTCTGAAAATTCTGGCCACCTAAGTTCTACTCGTATGTCATTTATGGTTCAACTTGGCTTGTAAGTTCCCAAGTTATAGGGCGTAAGCTGCATTTTCTTTAATGGCACAGTCTCGCAAAATGACACGCAAGAGTAATTGTAAATGCAGTGCAAGGTTGCCAGTTAGGTTGAAGTAGATCAAATGGGTTGAGAGAAATAACAAGGCGACCACACCTGTGAAACTCGTTGCAAACCAAATTTGCGCAGTTATCAATCAAATAGTTCAAAAGACATAGTATTTATTTTTGGTTTTATGTTTTTNTTGTTCAGAGGTATGAAACGTAAAAACATGTAAGAGGCCATCTTTCTGAAAATTCTGGCCACCTAAGTTCTACTCGCATGTCATTTATGGTTCAACTTGGCTTGTAAGTTCCCAAGTTATAGGGCGTAAGCTGCATTTTCTTTAATGGCACAGTCTCGCAAAATGACACGCAAGAGTTGTAAATGAACTTGTTAGGATGCAGTGCAAGCTTGCCAGTTAGGTTGAAGTAGATCAAATGGGTTGAGAGAAATAACAAGGCGACCACACCTGTGAAACTCATTGCAAACCAAATTTGCGCAGTTATCAATCAAATAGTTCAAAAGACATAGTATTTATTTTTGGTTTTATGTTTTTNGTTGCAAACCAAATTTGCGCAGTTATCAATCAAATAGTTCAAAAGACATAGTATTTATTTTTGGTTTTATGTTTTTAGTCAGAACTCTCTTTCAAACTGGCACATTGAAACAGCTGCATATTTCTGGATTCATTGATATTATTGTTTGCTGGTGACCTACCAATTTCAGAGTCAGATCAGTTGGATGGTTTCCAAGTTACAGTGGAGTCTCTGTTAACCGTCAGTAAACTGACACGACAAGTAAAATAATGAAATTGGATACAAAAACAAACTTAATAAACTAAAAATAAAATAACTTTTTTCTCGCTTCATGTTAGATCAAATTAAGCACATTATTGAGTTGAACAATACGTATACTGTACTGTAATACATATACCCAGTAAAAATACATTCTGTGCGGTGGGGAATGCTTATGTACAACCTACATATGTACTTCATAGTATCGTTCCATCTTCCTCACCACCCTACCGGAATTCCTCGACACTCATCCGCCCTCCCATTCCTACAGTCAGTTCAGTAGCGGTAGTCACTTAGTCAGCAAGTCATTGTCCTCAGTTTGTTGTCAAAGTGTAGTGTGTTTTAAAATGTCTGAGAAACGGAAACGTGCTGTATTAGGACTTTCTCAAAAACTTGAAATTATAAAAGAACTGCGTAAAGGAGAAAACGCGACGAGTATTGCTCCGCGATATGGAATTGGGCTGACGACAGTCAATTATATTAAGAAAGATGCAGATAAAATCGAAAAATACAAATGACAGACGGAGATGTCAAACTAAGAAAAACGATGAAGCCAGCAAAACTGGACCAACTGGATACAGTAATGTATCAGTGGTTCATTCAAGCCCGCAGTCAAGGGATACCAGTTTCTGGGCTCATAACAATGGCTAAAGCTATCAAGATGAACAAGAAGCTTGATGGGGATCCTTCATTTAAGGCTAGCATAGGTTGGCTGGATAAATTTAAGGGTCGACATAGCATAAGGCAGTTGGACATATCTGGTGAAAAACTAAGCGCTGATAGTACAGTCATTGTAGAATATCGGGGAAAAAAAATGAAAGAAATAAAACATAGAAATTTGGTCAGAGAGCAGGTTTACAACTGTGACGAAACTGGCCTAAATTGGAAAGCTCNTAGCATAAGGCAGTTGGACATATCTGGTGAAAAACTAAGCGCTGATAGTACAGTCATTGTAGAATATCGGGGAAAAAAAATAAAAGAAATAAAACATAGAAATTTGGTCAGAGAGCAGGTTTACAACTGTGACGAAACTGGCCTAAATTGGAAAGCTCTTCCCGTGAAAACCTTAGCCTCCTCATCGGAAAAATCTGCGCCTGGTTCCTGGTTTTAAAATGCAAAAAGACAGCATAACTGTCATGGTGTGTGAGAATTCAAATGGTAGACATAGGTTTCCTTTACTAATCATTGGGAAATCTAAAAAGCCTCGAGCTTTCAAAAATATGAATTTAAACGTCTTACCTGCCAAATATTATGCACAAAAAAGTGCCTGGATGAGCCAGGATATATTTAGTGAGGGTTCCACAGTGTGTTTGTGCTAAATGTAAAATCACATTTAAAATCGATTGGATTGCCTGAAGAAGCCATGTTATTAATGGACAATGCACCAACTCATCCTTCTAATGACTTACAAAGTGATGGCAAAATTACGTGCCACTTTTTGCCTGCTAACACTACCCCACTAATTCAGCCCATGGATCAGGGTATTATTGAAAGCNACACCAACTCATCCTTCTAATGACTTACAAAGTGATGGCAAAATTACGTGCCACTTTTTGCCTGCTAACACTAACCCACTAATTCAGCCCATGGATCAGGGTATTATTGAAAGCGTGAAGCGACGTTATCAAAAATGCTTTATTCAAAAAGTTGTTTTCGTTGGGGATGAATTAATAAGTGTAAAGCAGTTTTGGATGTCATACACTATTAAAGAAGCAATTTTTAATGTCGCTGAAGTCTGGCAAGATATACCAGAAGAAACATTAAAAAAGGGTTGGAACAAACTGTGGCCTTAGACTGTAAACGAAAATGAGGCCATAAACAAATCTGGAAATTATAAGGAAATTTTACTTCTGTGTCAAGGGATTCCAGGTGAAGAAAACACATCAATAGGTGAAGTAAGTGAATGGCTGGGAACTGACAGATTTGACGGAGGCTTTGAAATATTAAATGATGAGGAGCTTGTATAAGTACAACACAGGAGGTAGAATGTTTAAGTGAAGAAGAAGAGGATGATACACTCAAGGATTGCCCCAAAATAATTAGCCACAGTGACGCTGAAAACATGTTTTCCAAGTGCATTGAATGGTACGAGCAACAAGAAGAGGCAGACGCTACACAGATATTACTCATACGTAAGATATGCAACACGGCAGCAACAAAAGCCAGTGAGGTGTTAAAACAAAGGAAAATGACAGACTTTTTTTAGGTAGGATTATATTACTGAACATATGCATAATGTATTAAATTTTGTTATTTTATCAACATAATAAACAGAAGTCTGCAATATTTAATAGCAAATACATACTGTGCTGATACTTCTATTGATTGTTACCTGTTTAAAATATAGTGCTAAATATTGTATACATTATCATCGCTAGTATCTATCATATCTTAGGGCGGTGGGGGGGCATTTCTATTATCCGTCTATTCTCTCAACCGTTACGGTGACGGTCCTGAGACTGACGGATAACGGAGACTCCACTGTATAACATAAACCCAAAATATTTTACAACCTGCAACTTACAATACAAGCACCCAGCATGGCTCAATACTACATATTTCTATCTCCCTCACTATGTACCCCAATGTAGCAAGTTCTGTGCACCTGTTCAGAAGCACAGTATGTAAGGGGTGAAACACTGACAGCAAGGCAATTATATAACCCTCTTTCTTTCTATGGTAAGTTGAGGCTAAAAGTAAAATTACTTGCTTTCAGACGACAAGCAATCATTGAAATAATCCCAGCCCAAGCAGCTCACCAAAAATACAGAACCATTTTATATTTTTAAGATAATAAACTATAGTCGAAGTCAAAGTGCAGTTAAAAAAATATAACAAAGTCACTTGTATTTGAATTTGTAAACAATTTACTGCTTTTATATAGTAATGCAGAATATCATTGACTTAAAAAAAAAAAAAAAAAAACAATTAACTGATTACAGTAAAACCTCTATGGATAATTTTATAAGGGACAAAACAGACAAACAATTTTTGTAGACTTGTCCCGAGAGCTTGTACAAAAATTTTTAGAACCACCACGGCCACACTTCCTTCTTCCCTCTACCTCATTCGGCCGCCTGTTTGGCTGGGAGGGCGCGTGTGCGCGATAAACTGAAACTGTGTACGTAATTTTGGGAGGGGAAAAAAGAAAATAGCAAATGCTAAAGTACTTAAGAAATTAAAAAATTGCATTTGTTTTAAGAAAATTAAGTTTTCAGATTATATCCCTTTAGATCACCACTAAAATATTCTGTCCCCTTCCCTTCCCTCTCAATTCTCAAATTTCCTAGTTAAAGATGCTCATTTCAAAGTGGATGGCCTCCGAGCCTTTCCCTGTTGGTGGACCGCATACAGCGGAGGCGGAGCCAGTGCCATTCCTTCTCCAATGCCACCATGTAGGAGTGTGGTAGATGGCGGCTCCACGTGGCGTGGCGCGACTTGCAACGGCAAGCTCAACAGCTCAATATATTAACTGTAGTCGAGACTCTTACAAATAATGGAAACAAAAAACTGATGCAAAAAAAAATCACAACATTAACTTTTTTGACACAGTAAAGGGACGGTTCTATAGGTGTTGCCAATTCAACTATGGATACCAAGAAATTATACAATTTGCAGAGGATACAAAGTTTAACCTGTTCCTCTACCATTACTGATAAAGGTTGTTCATGGTAAAGTGAACACTTTTGAAGTCAACTTTTGAAAAATGTATGTGCCGCTGCTTGCATGCATTTTAAAGGGCACACTGACTGGTATGTGACCTGCAAAAATGATAACAACCGAAGGAAAGCAGTTTCGTGTCTTGACGATTAATTTAAACGTACTGGGAAAACATTTGAGAATACTGAAAAAATTTATTTCACTTGTATTTTTAATGCATTGAACCATAACCATGAGCAAAACTGTAAAATATTGACTTTTCTAGTAATTTCACAGTTTTACATTACCGACACATAAATAATGTGACCAGGCCCAATGCAATGTAAATTTACATACGGCGGAAGGATACGATAAGTGCATAGAAGTAGATATTCAGCAGGACTTTCAAAAGTGCTCAGTTTACCGTGAACAGCCTTTACACAGTTTGTAATTAATAAAGTTACTAAGGATGGTAGAATATTCCCGTACACGCACGTGTAAGCAAGCCACCGACGTGCCGAGTGCTTCCCTGGGCGCAGATGGAATACATTTCGTACCAGAGCTGGTGGTTCTGTTCTGCCCATTCTGGTGTTTACATTATTTTCTTCTGCCCATTCTGGTAGTTTTCAGCAGGAGTGCCCACATATTTATTTCAATTTGTATTGTATGTTGCTTTACAACTGTTTAAGTNCAGGAGTGCCCACATATTTATTTCAATTTGTATTGTATGTTGCTTTACAACTGTTTAAGTGATAAACCAGACATAATAGGAAGCCATGGTGAATTGTTTTAATTTGTCAACTGTCCTTTCTAAATTCTGTTTGAGCCTCTTGCAATTAAAATAATTGTCTGGCGTTAAAACGTGTTTTTTTGTTTTGTTACAGTTACGCTTTGCTGTCTGTGCTCAAGCAGCCCCAGACTGACTGTCACTGGGTCTTCAGCCATTTATTGTGTGACACTATTAATAGCCAGAGATAAGATATATTTGCTAAAACAAATTGTCTGTGCACAAAAACAGCAACCTCTGGTTTCATGCCTTCCTCNGCCAGAGATAAGATATATTTGCTAAAACAAATTGTCTGTGCACAAAAACAGCAACCTCTGGTTTCATGCCTTCCTCAGGTTTTTGGCATGTGATTACCATGGTTGTGACACATGAATTCAAGCATTAATTCACATGAGAATTTACTATTGTCTCTACCATGAATTAAATTGCTTTTAAATCATGACTACATACTAACATGGTTTACCCAGGTTCAAATAACACTGCATGTATGCTTAGGATAGCTCTTCTCCGTTAGTTATACATTTCGTCACTGTTCTAAATTTTATGTAATCTTTTGCAGATATTTTATTTAGAATTTGTAGGGTTTGTTTTGTAATGCTTGTAAAAGCTAGCCTCTCATCACATCTCGACGAACTCACATGACAACTCTAGTTTCGCACTTTACCTTCATGCTACTTACTCATATTAATTGGCAAAATTTCACCAAGTCTTCCAAAGCAACATAATTTGTATTTTCAACAAAGTTTAACTTTTCTTGTCTTGTGTTAAACAAAGAATACTTACGGAATTGTGTACACGCTACATTAGCGATCTTGTCTGTTTATGTAAATCACATGATTATCTTTTGTCTTTGCCCAGTAAATCTCATCATACGTTATTTTTGAATCTCAGGCGAAGTAAATGACATATACTGACGTTTGATGGTAATTACTATTTTTACTCCTTAAGGTTATTATCTCTGTGATGTTGGTAATGATAGTGCACCCTGCACAAGCATAGATGATTGTCATTTTGCAACCACTGGAAACAGAGCAACCAAATTAAGAATGCAGGTAATTTTTGCTACCTCGAAGAAAGTGGTACGTCACATGTCTTCAGCCCTCAGTTTTGACAGTTTAAGCAAAAGCCATCACGCAGATTGCAGGTAATACCAACGACCCCGAACAAGTCAGTGTAATGCACTAAGTACTTTTATAACATGGCCAGTTGCCATTTCACTCTTTACATTTGAGTACTGTAGCTGCCATTTGACCACTTTTATTCAAACTTAGTAGGCTGACAAAATGTATTAAGGCCTTTAAATATATTCCCTCTGCATAAATAATGTCCAGAATAATAAAGCCATA
The DNA here is from genome assembly GCA_002778355.1 of Clitarchus hookeri. NCBI lineage: Eukaryota > Metazoa > Arthropoda > Insecta > Phasmatodea > Phasmatidae > Clitarchus > Clitarchus hookeri. Next base: position 267,454 of record NQII01003115.1, on the reverse strand, counting down.
TCTTGGGAACCATTCTACAGATACCCATCAAATTTGACATGCAAATATACATCATCACTTATAGCCATGCACCGCAACATATACGATTTTAGTATACCAAACACTCAATGTACTTTCAAAATTGCTGCTATATAAATTGTTTAGGTTATGATGCTACCAAATGATGTATACCAATATTTACCCAACTTTGTAGACCCATAGAACATATTGCAACCATTGAAAGTGCTACTTCAAAACATTTTTTTTGCAGTACTTGAGATAATGGTCACAACTTCAGTTAAACCGTTTAAAGTATATAAATACATAAACACACTGAATGGCTTTTTCTTGGTTATACAAGACACATCAATGCAGTTTAACAATTTTTACAATTTAAAGTATTTTCCACATTAACAATTACCAACTATTTATCATACCAGGCACAGAACTTGTTGGCCGCTCGAGGACAGTTGATCAGTCCTCCCACTAGCCGGCGCCAGCAGCCTATCACAGCTGTGCGCTGTTCTAGCCGGCAGCGTTTCATTGGCCACAGAGAGTAGAGTCATAAGTTACTCACAGGCACTCAGAAAATCATGAGAGATTTCATTAAAATTCAGTTACTTTTTGCAAGAAGCTCATTTTGCTGAACAAGTAGGTGAAAATGCCAAGTCTATCTTCATGCGTTCGTGTTTTACATTGCAACAGTGTGTGCATGCAACTGGTAAGAACTCGCAACAATTTTTCTGAATAAAGAANCGCGTTCGTGTTTTACATTGCAACAGTGTGTGCATGCAACTGGTAAGAACTCGCAACAATTTTTCTGAATAAAGAATATTATTGGTTCTTTTTCCAACGGGAAAACCATATTCCCTAGGTATATCTAAATTTGTCCAGTTAGCTTGATAAGCAGGCAATGCAGAAGCCTCGACTCTTACTTAGTTGACACAACATAAACAACAGCTGCTCATGATCCATAGACGTCGGTGTCTGCTCTAGCTTGCAGTCCCGGTAGCCAGTACCGCAACTGGCTTTCAAAGATCCTCACCACTTTTTATTTGCTTGCATGTAAAGATTGCATTTTAATTACGAAGCTAAGTAAACCTTGTGCTAGCAGCCGTAGTAGCAAAAGAAAAGTGGTTCACAAGCAAGGCCAATCTACAATTTTTAGAGTGCAATTTTTNGTGCTAGCAGCCGTAGTAGCAAAAGAAAAGTGGTTCACAAGCAAGGCCAATCTACAATTTTTAGAGTGCAATTTTTCTTTACTAAATCAGATCAAAAAGAAATTTCGCTAAAGCATAAATTTTAAACAAATTAAAAAGTTTGACAGCAAGTGTGTGTGATGTCGGTGAACTTACGGCGCGACCGATATGCAAGGATGGAAAGAGCAGCATTTCTCTTCGCCAAAAGCAATATTTGTGTCACCTTAAAAAAATGTAGGGAAACAAGTGAAATATTTTGATAATTTTAACTTCGGTGAGCAGTGTTAGAATTTTACAATGAGATAGAAAGAAGAAAAAGAAAGGAGAGGGATCTCACAAAAAAATAGGGAACTTTGGGTAAGAAAATAGGTTATACGGTTTCAATAACTTCTACGGCACAATTTTTGCAAAGTGCAGGTTTTTATTATAATAAATAGAATGAGAGGCGGAAGTTTGTAATAGANGTGCTAGCAGCCGTAGTAGCAAAAGAAAAGTGGTTCACAAGCAAGGCCAATCTACAATTTTTAGAGTGCAATTTTTTTTACTAAATCAGATCAAAAAGAAATTTTGCTAAAGCATAAATTTTAAACAAATTAAAAAGTTTGACAGCAAGTGTATGTGATGTCGGTGAACTTACGGCGCGACCGATATGCAAGGATGGAAAGAGCAGCATTTTGTCTTCGCCAAAGGCAATATTTGTGTCACCTTAAAAAAATGTAGGGAAACAAGTGAAATATTTTGATAATTTTAACTTTGGTGAGCAGTGTTAGAATTTTACAATGAGATAGAAAGAAGAAAAAGAAAGGAGGGGGATCTCACAAAAAAATTGGGAACTTTGGGTAAGAAAATAGGTTATACGGTTTCAACGAGTTCTACGGCACAATTTTTGCAAAGTGCAGGTTTTTATTATAATAAATAGAATGAGAGGCGGAAGTTTGTAATAGAAAGGAACGACATTGCAACTGCGTGGACAGGCAAGAGCTGTGCTGCCATTGCAATCTTCAGCGCAACGGAGAAGTACTTTTTTATACTGCAAGCAACAGTAAATAAATGGGAATTATTAAGTCTTTATTTAATAGATGTTGCAAATATATAAATTTAGGTGTCGGAATGTTTTTATTACGAAAGTAAAAATGTATCACTTCGTCTGCTCGTTTCTTAATAGACATAAACTCCCAAATATAATGTGATTTCCATTTCTACTATATTGAAATGTTCCTCTTTATGTAAGTAGAGTAATTTTTATTACTACGATTGATGTTTCACGATACACGTATTATGCAGGACGGGCGGTTGATAAATGGGGCAATCAGGGCTGGGTAATGCTTACCAACAGGCCGACACCCAGTGGCCAAGAAGTTCTGTGCCGGGCATAATACCGTACAACACAGTCAACATGCTGTACCACGACAACTGCAAGCTCTGCTNGCAGCACGACAAATGCAAGCTCTGCTACATTTCCATATTTACGCCTCTCATATGACGCAGCCATAGGACACTCAACAAGTGCATGCTTCCCAACCACTAGCAAACAGTTATTGCAACAAAACAAAATCCGGGAAAGTATACAAGTTTGACAATCACTATCTCATTACAGCACCTAACAGTGAACACAGTATTCTGTGGTTTATTCTCCACCACACACAAACATTAACTAGGAAACGCAACTTAAAACACAGTTTAGCAAGTCACTGCTTTGGATTCACCAACAAAATAACGCACGTTGCAGATTAAACACCTAACAGAACATGCATTTCGTTTTTATAGATGACAACTTACCGTACGGACACGATAAATGTCGCCATTCCAAAGGACGCCATCACAATTACTTCAAGAACAGCAAAGGAGTTTCTCTCTCTTACACACTTTCAGCGAATAACAGATGTATGCAAGAGTCAAGATAAATTATTTGTGAAAGGAATGAAACTGGGAGCATCAGCAAAGGAAACTTCTTGAACATTCTACAATACACGCACAGACTTTTGTAGAGTTTGGGGTTGAGGGAATGTGACTTTTTTACTACACAAAAATACAAATGGAAAATATGGTATTGAACTTTATGAGCCTGCAACAAAACTGAAAAATATTTCCCACAGAAAATCTTAACATGTATCACGTTTTCATTATGTACTATCGATCACTTACTGGCACGTAGTCAAGTACCAATTTGAAATATTTAATAAAATTTGCCTAGTACCATCAATAATCATACAGTATAACAATACTTCCAAAAAAAATTGCGTAAGTACATATGAAAATAAGCAATATAAGTGGACTCGATGCAAAATAAATACATAAATGTGAAAATAATAAAATCACTAAACATTTGCACAAGAAATTAAATCTGCTAATTTTTTATACTTAGGTTTTATGTAGTTATTTAAGTAATATTATGTGTGACAAGTTGAAGGACAGACAAAAATGTTATTGTTTTTCAACTACAAGGAAATTTTACAAGCATTCCAATATTCACTGAACCACATAATTTTTTGTTTCTTTATACACACTTTGCAAAAAAATTGATCACCATGAACAAAATGCACGACTACAAAGAAGGTTGCACACAGCTTTAGAAGCCATGGTGTTGGCCCCCGGTTCTGGGGCTCATTGGCCTCAGCATGCCGTTCAGGGAAGCCAGTAGCTACTACCTAACGGGCTGTACCGTTAGGAGGGGGACCAACCTCCCGCAGACCTAAGCAGTACTTAGAACAGCTACCTTTCGCCGCTATTCACTGCAAATTATTATTCTTCTACAAAGGAAAACATCCAATGCTCTCCACTATAGAAGTCACCCTTTGGTGCCATTTCAGGGGACTTGTGGTCGATTGCGCTGGCCTCCTCCGTACAGCGGTAGCACGTCTTCCTGGCAGGTCTAGGTGCGTGGGCTAATCGACCATGACAACCCGTCCAGTCAAGAAGGTACCAATTGGTGCTACGTGTGTGTACATGTGGACACGGGCTCTGCTCCTAGATTTGCCTTCTGGGCATGTGAGAAGGGTTCCTTACACCGTCACTAACGAAGGCACCACGTATGGTCACACAACTTGGAGGCAGCACTCATTGNATTTCAGGGGACTTGTGGTCGATTGCGCTGGCCTCCTCCGTACAGCGGTAGCACGTCTTCCTGGCAGGTCTAGGTGTGTGGGCTAATCGACCATGACAACCCGTCCAGTCAAGAAGGTACCAATTGGTGCTACGTGGGTGTACATGTGGACACGGGCTCTGCTCCTAGATTTGCCTTCTGGGCACGTGAGAAGGGTTCCTTACACCGTCACTAACGAAGGCACCACGTATGGTCACACAACTTGGAGGCAGCACTCATTGNTTACCAACAGGCCGACACCCAGTGGCCAAGAAGTTCTGTGCCGGGCATAATACCGTACAACACAGTCAACATGCTGTACCACGACAACTGCAAGCTCTGCTACATTTCCATATTTACGCCTCTCATATGACGCAGCCATAGGACACTCAACAAGTGCATGCTTCCCAACCACTAGCAAACAGTTTTTGCAACAAAACAAAAAAAAATCCAGGAAAGTATACAAGTTTGACAATCACTATCTCATTCCAGCACCTAACAGTGAACACAGTATTGTGTGGTTTATTCTCCACCACACACAAACATTAACTAGGAAACGCAACTTAAAACACAGTTTAGCAAGTCACTGCTNCTCCACCACACACAAACATTAACTAGGAAACGCAACTTAAAACACAGTTTAGCAAGTCACTGCTTTGGATTCACCACCAAAATAACGCACGTCGCAGATTAAACACCTAACAGAACATGCATTTCGTTTTTATAGACGACAACTTACCGTACGGACACGATATATGTCGCCATTCCAAAGGACGCCATCACAATTACTTCAAGAACAGCAAAGGAGTTTCTCTCTCATACACACTTTCAGCAAATAACAGATGTATGCAAGAGTCAAGATAAATTATTTGTGAAAGGAATGAAACTGGGAGCATCAGCAAAGGAAACTTCTTGAACATTCTACAATACACGCACAGACTTTTGTAGAGTTTGGGGTTGAGGGAATGTGACTTTTTTACTACACAAAAATACAAATGGAAAATATGGTATTGAACTTTATGAGCCTGCAACAAAACTGAAAAATATTTCCCACAGAAAATCTTAACATGTATCACGTTTTCATTATGTACTATCGATCACTTACTGGCACGTAGTCAAGTACCAATTTGAAATATTTAATAAAATTTGCCTAGTACCATCAATAATCATACAGTATAACAATACTTCAAAAAAAAATTGCCTAAGTACATATGAAAATAAGCAATATAAGTGGACTCTATGCAAAATAAATACATAAATGTGAAAATAATAAAATCACTAAACATTTGCACAAGAAATTAAATCTGCTAGTTTTTTATATTTAGGTTTTAAGTAGTTATTTAAGTAATATTATGTGTGACAAGTCGAAGGACAGACAAAAATGTTATTGTTTTTCAACTACAAGGAAATTTTACAAGCATTCCAATATTCACTGAACCACATAATTTTTTGTTTCTTTATACACACTTTGCAAAAAAATTGATCACCATGAACAAAATGCACGAGTACAAAGAAGGTTGCACACAGCTTTAGAAGCCATGGTGTTGGCCCCCGGTTCTGGGGCTCATTGGCCTCAGCATGCCGTTCAGGGAAGCCAGTAGCTACTACCTAACGGGCTGTACCGTTAGGAGGGGGACCAACCTCCCGCAGACCTAAGCAGTACTTAGAACAGCTACCTTTCGCCGCTATTCACTGCAAATTATTATTCTTCTACAAAGGAAAACATCCAATGCTCTCCACTATAGAAGACACCCTTTGGTGCCATTTCAGGGGACTTGTGGTCGATTGCGCTGGCCTCCTCCGTACAGCGGTAGCACGTCTTCCTGGCAGGTCTAGGTGTGTGGGCTAATCGACCATGACAACCCGTCCAGTCAAGAAGGTACCAATTGGTGCTACGTGTGTGTACATGTGGACACGGGCTCTGCTCCTAGATTTGCCTTCTGGGCATGTGAGAAGGGTTCCTTACACCGTCACTAACGAAGGCACCACGTATGGTCACACAACTTGGAGGCAGCACTCATTGCGACGGGACCTGGTGAGGTTGACAGAGAAAGATGATATAAAACAGAAAATGAAGAAAGAAGCATAAGATGACAGTCCAAACCAATTTCAGATCCTGACCGTGTCCCGATTAGTTGCCTCCTACAAGCACGGGGTGGTATTATAAAACCCCGCCACCACACGAGGCATGTGGAATAGTATTTCCTACGTTCCCACACCCCACTGGTAGAGATTGAAGGAACCTTGGCGGCATGGTGATACACTTAGGTACTTCTGCAGCAGTGTGCGCTTTCCTTATTGGTGCAGCTTGACAACNGGGATTGAAGAAACCTTGGCGGCATGGTGATACACTTAGGTACTTCTGCAGCAGTGTGCGCTTTCCTTATTGGTGCAGCTTGACAACGCATTTCCAGCAGGATAATCCCGAGCCTCGCACAGCACAGGCATCTTCTATTTGTCTTGACGACGTCAACATGCTTCCTCGGCCAGCTGCATAAGCGGTGGCAGGATAACCCGGAGAAGCCTGTACGTCTCCATGTCACAGGTAGGCCACCACCATACCAAGTGCATCCTGCAAGTGTTAGTCCCCTGCAATACATGCTTGGTGTGTGGTACAATATTGTGATGTTTTCTGCATACATACTATCATGCCCTGTGCCTGCACCCACTTAACATGCTCCTGCAATGGCATCTTTAGGGTGATCAATATTTTTTTGCAAATGAGTGTACTTTCGGCAACGAAACTTTCTTAGCAAAAGAAAATGAAAACTCTCATTTTTTGTTACAGTTCTGATATGCGGAAATATACGCACAACCCTAAACAAGTTATTGCAGCTCATCGACAAGAAGAAGGCTGTACTGTCTCGAGTGCGGTTACTATGGTAGCTCCCCTGGTGCTGATGTCCCTCACATCCTCCAACACTTACGACAGCGTTTATCAACAGTAAGTTACCATCTGTAACCACACAGTATATGTAACAGTGCATATCACTGGCAAGCCAGATTCCAGTTAGCAGTGAAGAAATAGAACTAGTCGTATGACTCAGCATTGTATTGTGAGCATTATGTTTAATGTTTTTGTCCCAGGAGGTTAGTGTTTCTTATTTTATTTATATTATAGAAAGAATTTGCAAGTAAGTAACATGGTGATGAACCTCACAATGCTACAATCTGACTTGGACGGTGCATGAACAAAGTGACCAGGTGCACGTCAATGTTAAATTTACATGTGGTGGAAGGATACAATGCAACCAGAGAAGTATATACCTAGCAGAGCTTTCAAAAGTGCTCAGTTGACAGTGAACGGTGTATACTGTGGTGTAGGGGTGTTCACACTGCTATGCTGCAGAGACAGCTGCGTACCCGGGCAGGCAGCACGCTGCACAACTCCCTGCCGAACCTGCCCCAGGTCGGCAACTATCCCTCGACAGGACGTNCTGCAATACATGCTTGGTGTGTGGTACAATATTGTGATGTTTTCTGCATACATACTATCATGCCCTGTGCCTGCACCCACTTAACATGCTCCTGCAATGGCATCTTTAGGGTGATCAATATTTTTTTGCAAATGAGTGTACTTTCGGCAACAAAACTTTCTTAGCAAAAGAAAATGAAAACTCTCATTTTTTGTTACAGTTCTGATAGGTGGAAATATTCGCACAACCCTAAACACGTTATTGCAGCTCATTGACAAGAAGAAGGCTGTACTGTCTCGAGTGCGGTTACTATGGTAGCTCCCCTGGTGCTGATGTCCCTCACATCCTCCAACACTTACGACAGCGTTTATCAACAGTAAGTTACCATCTGTAACCACACAGTATATGTAACAGTGCACATCACTGGCAAGCCAGATTCCAGTTAGCGGTGAAGAAATAGAACTAGTCGTATGACTCAGCATTGTATTGTGAGCATTATGTTTAATGTTTTTGTCCCAGGAGGTTAGTGTTTCTTATTTTATTTATATTATAGAAAGAATTTGCAAGTAAGTAACATGGTGACGTGCCTCACAATGCTACAATCTCACTTGGACGGTGCATGAACAAAGTGACCAGGTGCACGTCAATGTTAAATTTACATGTGGTGGAAGGATACAATGCAACCAGAGAAGTATATACCTAGCAGGGCTTTCACAAGTGCTCAGTTGACAGTGAACGGTGTATACTGTGGTGTAGGGGTGTTCACACTGCTATGCTGCAGACAGCTGCGCACCCGGGCAGGCAGCACGCTGCACAACTCCCTGCCGAACCTGCCCCAGGTCGGCAACTATCCCTCGACAGGACGTCGCTTGACTGCGAGCGAACATACTCAGACAAGGTGGCAAAGTCGTTTGTAAAAGAGGCCAACAAGTCACATTCTACTGCAGGTTTGTATTAAGTCAGCATTCTCATAGCGCTTACTAATCAAAACGTCTACACAAGATTGCTACCAACTTTTTCACAAAGGTTAGTGTCGCAATGGTTTCAGAATTGGTAACAAATTAACAATCCCAAAGATAACATGTATGAAGTAATATAGTGAAACTCAGTATTTAATGTTTAAGAATGAGTAATAAATGTTGCCAACTGCTTAACAATTAATTTTCAATGCCTTCCTAGACATTTTAGTAATTACGAAACCCTAAGAGGAGATACCAACGACTATGTTGCAGAAATGACGGACGAATGTCTCACGGACACAGAAAAACATACATGCCACTCATGCTGCACAAAACCGACAATAATTAAAAACTTTAATAATCATACCTTCAAACTCAATATAATTCAGAAATTTTCTCATCACTCGTGATTTATCTGAACGCTGCTGAGCCGGATTTAGGCATAAGCAAAAAGAGCCTGCCTCCAAAGACGGTTGACAAGCTGGTTTATTTCCTACTTCGTTTGTACCTGAAAAATTAAGTACCATCTGTTTGCCAGAGGAAAGTTCACTCACCTGCATAGTGTGGAGTTTTACATTTCCACCACTGACACAGCCAACTTTTAGTCTGATACATCAACAAAATGCACAAACATTTTCAATTTAAAATCTGAACTGTCATTTTTTCAAACAACACAAAAAGGTACCAAATATATTAAACCTACATCACGGCCAGCATTACGATATGAAATATTTAAAATCTGCAATTTCAATGAAGACTTCCCAAGACACCAAGTAATAAAAATGCAATGATGCATAGTTTATCCACATATCAGGTTACATTGCCCTGCAGGCACAAACCCAGCATTCAGTACCAATTTCTTTAATAATCATGTGACTAATGTTTTAACTGAATGCACAGGCTTTAATATAAAATTGCTTGCTTGGAGAGAAATTCTAATTAATTATGTGAAACTTGGCCTAATTTGCATTAAAAAATACAGTAAATGATGGCACCTGCACTGAGATACTTAGCATGCTGCAGTGTTCGAAGCAAACACGACATCATACACGGCCACCTCACTTACTTTCAAGTCAAAGTTTACTATCCCGTCTCAAAAAAATTATAGTTTCTTTCCTTTGTGAATTGTTAACAATAATTACCAGGGTGAACAGCATAAATCTACAAATTATTATCCTTATTTCAGTGGCACCTCTATCCATAATTTTTCAGGGGACAGACAAAAAATTTCCACACGTGCAGAAATTCAGTGGATGTGGACATGACACGTCGCTCAATAAAAAACAAACTACCTTTTGTGTTGAATTATTGATATGCCTAAATTAGTCATGTGTCAAATTTAACTACAGTAATAAAAATCAGTACAAATGAGAATAACAATACATAAATAAGACATTTGACAACATTCAACTCAAATTGCCAACCTAGCAAAAAATGACATAAAACGTAAACGTGACTTCTTGTCAAGTTGTTTAGGCGTGTGCATACAAACACAAGCACTCAAAAATCTAATATTAAATTCCAGAAAACAGCAGAGTTTTTAAGAATTAACAATCCTGTACATAATAAAAATGACACTGTATGCTGTCACGCAAAAAAAAACTACCCCTAGAATTTTTAGTTACATATCCACCATGTGTTCCTACTTCTTTACTTTAATTAGCGAAACCAAAATCAGCCTTGAAAATGTACAAAAAAAAAAAACTACCCACTTTAATCTTCTCTGATTTACTTCCCTTCCTATTTGTTTAAAACTCCCATTCTAAAAAACGTGCAAAGGAAATAGCCACTGATGTAGCAGAAGTAATATCCGTACAGCAACAAACAAAATGCAGTAGGTATAGTGAGTGTATGCCCGTAACACTGCATTATAATTATTTTTTAACTTTTTGCATACCTTTGTTATATTTACATTTAAATATTATTAATGTTTTTCAAAAGAAAATATTTAAGTTTGAGAGTGCTGTGACATTGAATGGCACGTCAGTATCTCAAACAGATGGCGCAACTTTTTCCACGGCTGTTAGCTATTATCAAAGGCTGACAAGGCCGGCAATGTAAATGCAGAGGAAAGATAATATAAAAATCACACCATCCTAACGTCAACAGCACACACTGGTTTTCATACCGTAGTTTCCAATTTTGTCCTTTACTTTTGTAACCTGCTGTTTTTTGCTATCTTATTTTTCATAATGAAGATGCAAGTTTACGACAACGCGAGTGCAAAAATGACTGTAGGTCAGGTTACTTTGAAGTGGTAAATAACATAAATATCACAAGTGCACTGCAGTGAGACAACTGCAAAAATCATGCACGCGAGCAGGTGTTAAAATTTATTTTACTTCTATATCCCATATTTATTAGTTAAGCATATTTTTATAATAGATGCAGACATATGCAATGATAAGTACAATTTAGTATAGAATAACATACTTCCATACATTCATCATTCCTGCATTGACAGAGAACAACAAATACTTAACCAGATTTACTTGTTGGTAAACAGTCTAAAATATAGCTTGTATATTAACAAGATTTTTTAAATCAAATTCCTTTAAAAGCTTTTGCCACAGGTATAAAACAGCAGATGTAGTCGCTGTCAATATTTATAATACTATTTTTTTGTTAATGCTTTATTACATAATGGTTGGTATATGCATTCTTTACATAGGAATGTTGGCAGGACAGCGGTACACTGTCGGAAGTGACGGAGTTTCAATGCATGTTCGCCAGGCATCTGCACTAAGCTTTATTGCATCACTGCAGAGTGCATCTTCGAGTGGAAGCACCGCACATGCATCAAGCTCGGTGTAGGAGAACAACCGGCAAGTTGTTTTATTTTATTTCTAGTTTGGTTGGATATTTCACAGTCTGTTATGTTATGAAGCACAGAACAATAAAGTGTTTCATTCCTAGCCGCAGCAGGAGAGTGGGTGGTCTGCAACTCAGAGGGTCACAAATACACCATTCCGAGGGCGCCTTCATCCCATGACTTCCTACCAGGCCAATCAAAATTACATCGAATGAGATCCAATTTCATGCAAAGANGAACACATTGCCAATCAAAATTACATCGAATGAGATCCAATTTCATGCAAAGATTTGGCACTTATTCTGTAGAACATTATCAAAGGAGGAAATCTACAACAGGAGAAATCACTCACAAATTGTGCTAAATAGTGGTTAGTACAGTAACCNAGGAGGAAATCTACAACAGGAGAAATCACTCACAAATTGTGCTAAATAGTGGTTAGTACAGTAACCAGCCCTGCACAGATGTGTTACAAGAAATATACCTTGTTCAACTCCTGAATATTACACTCGGGCCACGTGTTGAACCTATTGCTACGGTGGACACCGTACCAAAAAAAAAATCACTAAACATCGGCAACAATCCTTATTAAGTAGGCCACATTCTTGTCACCAAGTATAGGCTACCCGATGAGGTGCAGAAGACACTTTCCTGAGCCGATTCTCATACGGATCTAGTCAGCCCAGGCACAGAAAACCTCCTGTGTTCCCCTAACAAACTGCTACCAGTGTGAGAAACAGCCAAGAAGGTCCCTAAAGGAGAGAAGTTGGCTGCACGAGATCAATCAGTATTCTTGTTACAGACATGTGAATAGTAAATGAAAGTAATGACTGAATCTACCTCTGTTTTTATATATTCTATGGAAGAAAGGTTTCGTATTGAAAACAGCGCGTGATGGATTATGTAGTTTGAAATGAGAAAATAAGATTTTTCTTAAAAATTTCTACAGATTATGAGAATTAAGCACTTAAAGATGAACATCCCAAATAATCAAGAAAAGTTGCATCTTGTAGGAAGGGATGATAATTATGAAGTGTGGAAGTTTCAATTTGAAGTATGTACCTCAGGAATGAACGATGGAGAAAAGAAAAAGTTTATAGTTTGCATTGTATTTGAAAACATCTTGAGAATGCTGACTACATGCAAAACTTANATGGAGAAAAGAAAAAGTTTATAGTTTGCATTGTATTTGAAAACATCTTGAGAATGCTGACTACATGCAAAACTTAGTCAGAAATTACAGAAATGTTGGAAACTATATATGGATNGATGGAGAAAAGAAAAAGTTTATAGTTTGCATTGTATTTGAAAACATCTTGAGAATGCTGACTACATGCAAAACTTAAGTCAGAAATTACAGAAAAGTTGGAAACTATATATGGAGTAGATGAATCAGTGAATAAATTACATTTGCAAAATAAGTTCTACTCAATGAAATGTGGAGAAAATGTGTTAGAATGTTTTGAAGAAATTGACAATGTCTCATGCAAATTGGCAGAGGTTGGAGAAAATGTATCTGATGACATGCTAACGGCAAAAGTGCTTAATAGTTTACAGAACTGCATTCGCTCGCTCATAAAAGCTTTTTAACGCTTAGAAAATACCTGTTTTAAGACACTGCGGGTGAAATTGACGCGTGATGGTTGGGGTGGTTGAAGACGTCACGTCGACCTTACCGACTGGATGTCTAGGCTTGATCCTGCTTGCCTTGTATGCAAAGTCGGCCAGGTCGGCCGTGAGCACAGTACGTGGCTGTCTGCGTTGGCTAGAGCCTTCTGAGCGGCTAGGACGTGAGCCACAGCTGCTGGCTTACCTANATTGGCAGAGGTTGGAGAAAATGTATCTGATGACACGCTAACGGCAAAAGTGCTTAATAGTTTACAGAACTGCATTCACTCGCTCATAAAAGCTTTTTAACGCTTAGAAAATACCTGTTTTAAGACACTGTGGGTGAAATTGACGCGTGATGGTTGGGGTGGTTGAACACGTCACGTCGACCTTACCGACTGGATGTCTAGGCTTGATCCTGCTTGCCTTGTATGCAAAGTCGGCCAGGTCGGCCGTGAGCCACAGCTGCTGGCTTACCTGNGGCTAGAGCCTTCTGAGCGGCTAGGACGTGAGCCACAGCTGCTGGCTTACCTACTGCAGGTTGGCTGACGACGGGTGTATGCTGATGGCGTTCTGGCCCATACTTATACATTTGAACGTATAATTATGGAAAGTGTAATTGTTACAGGAAGCACTCAGTTCAAAATGTCGTACTACCAACATAAACTAATGTATTTTCGGTACTGCTGTATGCTTGGTTATTCTATTCTTGTCATTTTCTTAGAACAACTCTTCTGAATTTTTTTCATGTACAATTACTGCTAAGGTGCTTGAAACGGGTTTCATTTTTCAAACNTGTATGCTTGGTTATTCTATTCTTGTCATTTTCTTAGAACAACTCTTCTGAATTTTTTTCATGTACAATTACTGCTATTGCTGTTGTATTATACAACTAAGGTGCTTGATACGGGTTTCATTTTTCAAATTGATAGATAATCTCACCAATATTTCTAAACTTGTTAAACTTATCATCTAAATCTATATCCCATTCACATGAAAGATATAAAAAATATTTCACTTGTAACATTTAATTTTCTATTACTTCATTTGTGTTCTTACAGGCAAGTTGCCTTTAAAAGAAATTTTCATTGTTTTATCAGCACAAATTTTCAATTCATACGTGCTTTCAAATTAATTAAAAATATTTACTACATATTGCAGTTTTTCTGCACAATCTTGAAACAAAGAATGTGAGTATAATTTTTCACAAACATGAAACAAATGATTTACATGTTCTAAACATGACATATATTTTAAAAAGCATTAGAGGAAAGCTGTATCTTTGTTTTGGTCCTTTATTGGTAGGAATATGTTCCTTTTGTTGACCGTTTATTTCCAGATACACAGTGGTCCCAACATAAGGCCATTTAAAGGGGATATCCAAGACACTTGATTACTTCAAGAAAATTCTAGACGTCTCTCACAACTTAATTCCGTCTTTCTACAATTTTCCTTTTTACTATAAAGACGTCTGCATTGAATTATAGTTCTATATTTGTTTCAGTGACTGAACCTTGAGAAACTAAATGTCTGTATAATTTATGATTTATCCCTGCGAACAATTTCCTTTGCAGAGCGACGACGTCCTAGGCGCGGTGTTCACAGGCAATCCGCTTGCAATTGACTACTACTTCCGGTTTAGTATGTTCGAGGAGATAGTAGGTAGTGTAACTACCTTTAATAAACTAGAATTAATTTCAATTCGAGTGGAGTTCTTGTTAGACAGCCACACACGCAGAATGCTGGTCGTTTCGCTCACAAAGAATGATGTGGAAAGCCCGATTTTACGCGTTTGCGTGTAACCGAGATTTTGAGTTTTATTTGCGGCCTGTTTACATTAGATTGTGCTAAGTAAAAATTTTTTTTTGGTAGGCCTGTAATTTTTGAGTGGGCTGTTCAAAAATCTTTACTTAGTGCAGTAAGAGGATGAACTGTTCCAAGTGTGAGTGCTATTTTTGCTCTAGGATTCAGCACATCAATGTTGGGATTTTTCTCAGTAACTAAACTTTTTAATTTGACCAACGTTCATTGAGAGAGATATCATGATGACTCAGCTAGGACCAGCAACGATCACTGCCTGAGAACATCGCTTGCAAAACTTAATTCCTTTAAACTAAACCATATTCCTATAATATCAAATGTTTCATATCATTTTATGTAAATCTCAACTAAATAAGTTTACCCCATTTAATATATAATATCATAGTAGTAACAAAACTGAGTTTTGCAAATGTTTCTATGTGAATGATGCCACGAACTGTGTGTAAAGTACACAACGTTCAATTTTTTTATGGTTATATTAATTTAGTAAATAAATGCATTAAACCTTGTAAGGTATCTCATAATGGTTAGTACAACTGGCATAAATTCTAGGAACTTTTATTGAATTTGCAAATAAAGATATTTTATAGAGTTATTTTATTTTAAAGCGTAGGTTATAATTATATTATCGCTATGAGGCTATTAAATAGAACTTAAAAGATTTGTATCAATTTAAAATTATTGTACCCTAGGGATTTGAATACAAACATAAACTTCTGTACTTTTGTGATGGGGCGTCTGAATAAACTATTTTTTAAATGCGTGTTAACTCATTATTTAACACAATTACAATCACTGGAGAAACACGAGACACTTTTCCAGATTATGTGACTACTACACGATTAATCGCACGAGGATAAATTTACACCTGTCTGGGTGTTAAACCCGGGGCCCATCAATGCGTACAGCACGCGAGTTAGCTGTGCGGTAGTGGTCGACTGCCTATTCGCATGAAACACCAGCAGTCGTGGCATTAGGCTAGCACGGGTCTCCAGAAATACGGGATGCGTGACGTCCGCACTTACCCCTCTTCGTACTGTTAGGCATTACTCACACGGCCTTGCTTGGCCCAACCTCCCACGTGGTTTGAAGAAGCTTGGCAGTCAAACAATATTCATTGTGTTGAAAACCAGTCACAACTAGTTTTAAGAAAACCACGTATTTATTTCCAGCAATTTTCAATTTTGTTCCTCACTGATTGCTACACTGGAGAGTATACATATGAGCCTACAAAATGAGACATAATTCTTTGCGTGTATTTAAAACAAAAACTCTGCATACATGAGTGATGTTCATCAGGTGCAGTGTATAACTTCAAAGAGAATATCCAACAAAAATAATTAAAACTAAAATGCTTACCGTGATTTTTTTCATAAAAAGGTCCACGTTATTAAAGTGAACTGCCAAACACTTCTTACATTCAGAGTGGTAAAGCTATCAAACAACATATTTGTAATAAATATATAGATATATATACACACACACACACACTAGCGTGTGCGTGCCCAACAACTATCCTATATAAACAACGTTTAAAAAAAATCTGCACGCTAAAATTCTTTTTAAAACATAAATTTCTCGCATCCATTGATTTGATATTCTACCTGAAAGCCAAAACATATTTGGAACAATCGTTTTCGCTATGAAATATAATGGATTTTCAATGATTCATTCCCATTATTTACGTTTTACTGTATTTCTGATTGGTACCGTCACCAAAGATTATGCACATCATTCATTTTTGAGTGCTATGAGAATACAAAACAACACGGATGATCGAAAACTGACGCTATCACTAGTATTATTTAAAATTCACAACAGTTTGCGTGTTCTATAGATTACCATTCTTCTTCCTATGTCTTTACTGTATTTGTAGGTTGGCTACAATGAGAAACCATCTCGTGCTCTTATTCTTCTTACATGTCGACTGTACTCGTAGGTTGGTGACAATAAAAACGAATCACACAATCTCCGAGACTGTATTCAACAATCTATGGACTTGTTATTGTAAACAAAATTTGAAATGAGGTTAATCCGTGGCTGTATTTTGACGGGTGTGATTATAATCGGAAAATATCAGCTGCAAGTTTGGTTAGAATTGTAAAGGGTTGGAAAAAGACTTGGCAAGTAATGATTGCCAAAATTGTCGCAAATAAATAAGTTGTAATTTTAACAGACGGACTGAATATCGCTCGCTGATAAAGGAACACTGGACACAAATATTAACATAGATAAAAATTACATTTTTCTCAATTTCAAGAAGTTTTTAATTTAAAGTGAATAACTGATCATAAATTGACTTGAATAGGTTGTTTTTAATGACACCATCTTTAGGCTGTTGGTTTGAACAAACATGCATTTTGAGGTTATGTACGCTATTTCTCAGGTCTAAAATCCAAGTCCATTGTTTTCCCGCATGCTTCATTTTTTCTTGTTGATCCACTCAGAAACTAATAATCGACAATTCACTTTCCATAATAATGCATATAAAGTACTGTACTGTACTGTACTGTCTGTAGTATAGTACATGATACTTTATGTGATATTTATGTTGCACCGAGTGTAGTGTAATTCACGGTGCATCGAGTATACACAGCTTATAGCCTGCAGCGGCGGCAGGCGGGCGGCATGGAGCGATAAGGGGTGCAAGGGGGGTTGTGTGTGTGTGTGTGTGTCGCTTCCTCAACTTGCACACAGACGCGTCCTTGAGATGGCAGAGTGATTTGAAAGTTCAGAATGCAGTGCAGTAAAGACAATGACGGGACTTTAAATGAGGCAACCTGGCATTTAAACAATGCAGTACACTCCCCATTAAAAAATAACCCCACACAATACAAATGAAGAACCTAACAACCAACGTTAACTTTGGTAAAACAAGGAAAACACA
This sequence comes from Clitarchus hookeri, assembly GCA_002778355.1. NCBI lineage: Eukaryota > Metazoa > Arthropoda > Insecta > Phasmatodea > Phasmatidae > Clitarchus > Clitarchus hookeri. Next base: position 249,691 of record NQII01003115.1, on the reverse strand, counting down.
CTTTTAAAAACGTTTAAATTGATTCATTTCAAAGTTTTTGAAAACCATAATGAATTTTACAAAAACGTAAGCACTAGCCTCTATTAATATGTGTAGGCTGCTTTCTCATTTAGTGTCAATAGTCTGGGTTGAAACATCTTAGATTTCTATAATTTTTAATTACTAGAAGCTTACTTAAATTTTACTTACTTACTTACTTACACTCACACACACACACATACATATGCACGCGCACGAGGAAATGTGTATGCACGCACGCATGCATGTGTACATGCATACACACACAAAAGTTTAAAAATTCTGAACTGTTTTTTGTAAACATTTAACAATTGGTATATGAAAAAAATGTAAGAAAAAGTAAACTAACTTTTTTGAAAAAGTTGGCAATTTTTTTTTGTGTGGCACCGGAATTGATGTTTTTGTTTATAACACCCATGCTCATTTTTTTTATTATTTATAACTTTTCCGCGATAGTTAAAACTGTCCTTTTACACTTTGTTGACGTTGCGAAAACGACCCTACAAACAGTGAACAACAACCGTGCCCGAGCGACCGATAAAATTGCAAGACGTGGTGTTAGGGTGGTAACTGAGATGAGTGTGATCAGGTACACGCTTCAACGGGTCGAAAAAGATGACTCACGCAGGGGCCTGTGACAGACTGACAGTTGAGAGAGATAAACATCAGCTCACGCGGCACAGCGATAGACGTACAAGGTACCGCTGCTTGTTAAAAGACACACGTTACAGCATCGCCATACCGCAGAAGTTACAGCAGACTTTGAAAAAAGTCGAAAACCGTTCAAGCAAAGCACAAATAAACGAGAGTGTACTGTATTTACACACCCAAAACACAGGGCCAGTGCAGAGGGGGCACAGGGAGAGGCGAAGAAGTTGAACGAAAGCAGCAGAGCGCTGGGCTGCGGACTCCGTGGCCAGCGGCCATAGGGGTGGATGCACACCGGGATGTAATACAGGTTGCCATCTATCTGGTGGCAGCCGCTGGCCCGGGAGTCAAACCTTAAGCATCACATCAGGGGGCGCCGGTAGCAAAGCTACAGTATGTTATAGATGTCGTTTGTGGTGTGTTGAACTATACTGTGTAATTTTGCTGATTAAACTAAGCAAAAACTGCATTAATAAAATTGCAAAATANCGTGGTGTGTTGAACTATACTGTGTAATTTTGCTGATTAAACTAAGCAAAAACTGCATTAATAAAATTGCAAAATAATTTTTACGTGAAGGGGGCAAGGGTGTACCAGCATTGGCCCAGATTCGAACAATGACTCCAACGTACCAACCACTTTCCAGAGACCCATGAAAAATTGTAACTGAGTTTTTGCTGTATTTTGTATGTCCAGATCTCAAAATGATAAGATAACCAAAAATAGCAACTACTGAAACTTCTAGAACTCTTCTAAAGGAAAGTTTCTCTAAAGAAATTAATTATGTAACATTCCACAATTGATTTGCATACTACAGTAAAACCTCCATTAACGAATATTCCATTTAATGATGAACTCCGTACAACAAAGTAATGGTTTAGTCCGACCGAAGATCCACAAGGACAATGCCGTATTAACCTCCAATTATTAAAATTTATTTGGTTGCAAGCTGTAAAATGGTTTTTTACAACAAAAGGCCACTATCAAAAAACTAAGCTTAATCAATATTCTACATGCCACACGCTAATTGTTCTGTATCAGCAGGCGTCAAAAACATGCGTAACCTAAAAGCACCATCATAAAATCAGTAAATAAACTTAATACAAGTAGTTTCATGACACATACTGTGTGCATGCACCACTTTGAAAAAAATGGCTGGCCAAATCGTGTCCGTGACTTGAGCGCTAGTGGAGTTGTACTCCCGTATCACGGCTTGGGAGTGATCACGACCATGTAACCCATGCTTCTATGGTCAACTGTGCGCATACACAACAATGTACGCCATCTGTGATATAGCACCACATTGTTTATTTTTTCGTTACAGTGTTACCAGTGTGTTTAGTCGCATTTAGTTATTGTATTACGGAAGTTTAATATATACGCATGCAATATCTTCACATGGGTTCATGTGAAGCCAACAATGTTTACAGGGCATCANTACGGAAGTTTAATATATACGCATGCAATATCTTCACATGGGTTCATGTGAAGCCAACAATGTTTACAGGGCATCACTCCAGTTGTAGCTGGACAATTGGTGCAGGTAGGCTAACAAAATTTGCACTCCGATATTTTTTGTTGTAACTCAAATTNAGGCACACTCTTCACACCAGTTGTAGCTGGACAATTGGTGCAGGTAGGCTAACAAAATTTGCACTCCGATATTTTTTGTTGTAACTCAAATTTTGTATGAACTACTTACAACTGTCCTTCGAGTAATAAAAATTAAGTTGTTACAGGTTAATTAAACATCTGTTTATGCAAACAGATCAATACTGCCTGCATGTAAAGCTGTGGAGAAGACAAAATTTATAGATGGCTATCTATATTTCCATAAGCAGTTATCGAATCATCTTAAAGAAGNAACTACTTACAACTGTCCTTCGAGTAATAAAAATTAAGTTGTTACAGGTTAATTAAACATCTGTTTATGCAAACAGATCAATACTGCCTGCATGTAAAGCTGTGGAGAAGACAAAATTTATAGATGGTTATCTATATTTCCATAAGCAGTTATCAAATCATCTTAAAGAAGGAATTCAGGTCGATGTGCTTCAGATTATTCTGGCAATGCGGCCTAACTTTGAGAATTTGGAGCGCAGCACTAAAGTCTCTTTGGTTACCAGTCAAGAGCGTAGATGCTGAAGGATTTTTCAGAAGCTACAATCTGGTGCTTACAGACAGGACGAAGAAAACGACCGGGAGACATGTGCTATGTTGAAGTTCAATCAATGAAATAATTTATATTGTCGATGTACAAATAAAAATAATTTTTAGTGAAAATGCATTAGTAAAATGTTGACACTTAACAAGGATAATACGAAAAAAATTGTTTTTAAATGCTATTTTTCTAGTTTTTTTATATATGCTACAAAATGCTACAGAGTACACAATAAATGCTATAAAATGCTAAAAACCACAAAATAAATGCTGTAAAATGTGTTTATAAATGCTTTTGTAACGTACCTCTAATAATTATGCATACAATGTAACAAATAACACAGGTGCTAAGTGGATTCAATGCTGTTATTGTCTTCATTGGTATCACTATGATTGCGAGGATACTGATGATAAATTTGATGACGATGTCGACGTGTGTTCTCAGTGTGAAGATGAATAAGCCAAGGATATTCACTTGAAGAAAGCCTACTTTTGACTATAATAAGTAAATAAGCAACATGCAATTTGTGAAAAGTTTTCCTTTGTGCATTATCAAAATACAACCATGACAAAATCATCAAAGTGGTGTTAAATGTACTCGTTTTTGATTTGTTAAGAGTATCACAAAATTACGGTACAATATCGCAGAATCAGGATGCCACTATAACGGAATAAAGGCACTTGTCACAGATTTAGGACCCTATGTTACAATTAATAAAAAAATATATATTCCACTGTATGTACTTTTAGAAGTGGTCGAAAATTTCTTTAACTCGCTAGTCAAAAAATAGGCTTAACATAAAAAAAAGTAACAGCACATAGTATTACAGAAATTGCACTGAATTACTTCCAAAATTATTTATCATGGAATAAGGCAACCTTACCCTATATTCCCTACATAATCTGTAAAATAAACTATTTTGCTATTCATGCGAAGCACTATGCCAGCTAGAAAACAACCCTATAAAACCTCTATTTAACAAACCCCTTTACGACAAACACAACAGAATTTGGTCCCTTGAGATTTTTTATATAGAGGTTTTACTGAAGCTTCACCAAATTTGGTGCGGGATGCTTTAAAACATAAAAATTCTGAGCAAGGTTTCTGACAAAGTATAAGTAATTCTACTGAGTATGGAAGTGAAAATGTAGCGTGGAAAACACACGTGAATGGCAGGGCGGGACAACAGAGTGCCACCCAATTGCAACACTTATTTCTGCCAATCCCGCACTTCAACTACAACAGCATGCATGTCTTCGTCACTACCCAGAAATAACAGCGAGATCAAGTACTCCCAAACAGCACTAGAGGACGGCGAGAGCAAAACAAGCGACTTACGGACTTTGGCCGCGACGGGCATGTAGTGGTGACCGCAGTAGTGGATGCGCCGCGTCTTGGGGTCGTACAGTTTGAAGAACAGCAGCACGTCGCTGTCCTTGTCGAAGGACGGCAGCGTCTGCAGCCCAGAGTCCGGGGTAACCACCTCCAAGAACACGTTCCAGGGGTTCGCGTTCTCTGCCAGCTCGCTGATCATCTTGTGCATGTCCGTCTCGTAGTCGACCAGAGTCGGCCGGCACGTCTGGTTCGAACGGTAACTGAACGGCCATAACCGCATCTGTTCCATTGGGTATTTCTAAAATTCAAACAAGTCTGCATTACTGCACTGTTCAAAATCTCAAACAAACCTTTAATCCACTAACAGTGCCATTATTACTGAAGACAAGATATGTGTCAATGAATAAAAACTTATTTTTTAGTAAACTGTGAACAAAACAAACTGTTGTGCACCACATCTTAAGCAGATTTGCACACAGGTTTTTGTTTGTTGATATCTGTAGTTCTGAGAAATAATTTCAACTGGAACATACCAACCTTTGGATTATTTATGGTTCATTAATAAACATGTTATTTTCTTTCATATACAGTAAAACATAGCCTCCTCTTTTTTCCTTGGCAGAATGACCTGCTGCTGATAATAGAAGCTCAAATTTTTCTAGCCTGAAAAATATTTCAAGCGGAGTTGCGAACAGGTATTTATCTCAATGAGAGTGGTACGCTAATCACACAAAAGGGAGGTTGCGGTTTGTATACACTCAACTGTTTGTTTCTACGACCTTGGGAACGGCAACCCTCTCAAAATAACAACTCTTTTTAGGGAATGATGCAAATTTTTTTTATTAACTACGTTTTTTCCAATAATAACCCCTTCAAAATAACAATCCTTTTTTCTGGGAACCATGAAAGGTAGTAGAATCAAGAGTTTACTGTACTGTGTGAAAATTATTTTTGCAAGAAGGGCATTGATAATCTGGCCAACAAATACTACCAACATCTTGGGTCTCATTTCTGAGGAAAGTTTTTCGCAGGAGAGACTTGTAAACAGACCCTTGTAGACAAGCGGTAAGAGGAAACTCTAGGACATACCATGCTGTCTGCGAGCTGCTCCATGAACTCCTGGAAGAGCATCTGCTTGCGGACACGGAAGACCCTAAACTGGACGTGGTCGGGGTCGAACAGGTCGTTGCCCTGGTGGCCATCGAAGCTGTCCTCCAACAGCACCTGCACCGTCATGAAGAGGTGCGCCTCGTTACGCTCCTTCCGCCGGATCTGCTCCATGCGCTTCTCCTCCTGTAGCCTCTCCACCAGCTGCCAACACGACACACGCATTCCCTTACGCTCCCTGCAGTTCTGCTTCGGAACGAGGTGGTCACCAACATGGAGCCTATATCACACTCGACTCCCACAAGTGACACAGCGGTAAGGGCTACATTGCAACTCACATCAAATGTCCCACTGCTATAGTGCACAAGGCATGCAGCATATTCCTAGTGCGAATGTACCCATGCGACTCTAATGAGGGTTCTGCCTGCCTGCAGTTATTATGCATGTTCGAGGCCTCACAACACTTCATTGGTATTTTTGTCACAAGAAACTAAGAAGACATGACCAGTGTACAATAATTGGTAGCTAAGCGCATCCCCATTCACAAAAATAAAAAAGACATTCCACTCGGAAGTTCCGGCTTAATAAATTCTTGCAAATATGTATAATGTACTGACTGTTCTTGCATAGTTTGTAAATCAAATAAAATTCTCTAACTTTTCTACCCGTGGTGATGTTTATTCCCTAATTTCCTTCTAGTGGACTATAATAAGCATACTTGGAATGTTCAGTATTTTTGTGCTTAACAACAATTTACATTGCAAGATATTTTAACTAAAATAAAACATGTTAGTTTGAAGGATTTTCGGGAACTAAATCCAGGATTTTTGTCGAAAGATCAGTGGCCACCCCGCTGTATATGTATACATGTGGGAGCCTCACACGGAACTAGAGAGGAGATGAGTGCCATGCAAGCGAGAGGAAGGGACAGGCTCACCTCCTGAGGGATGTCCTGCTCCGTGACCTCCTGTAGGACCTCCTTCATGGCACTGTCGCGGATGTACACCAGCATGTAGGCGTTGGTACAGTGCTTCACCGTGATGTTCATGTCCTCATCGTGGCCACCGTAGTTGTTATCTATCGCCTCTGCCTTGGTGCAGCGCGACACCACGTCGTCATCAAACTTGCACCACTGCAAACACATAACTCACCTCGCTGCCAAAACCCACACACGCTATCAGCCCAACTACAACAAGCTACCGTATTAAAGTGAATACAAGATATTTTATTCCAATACAGTGAAACCTCATTGTTGCGTTTCCATTTATGTCGATTTCCCGTATCAGTAGATTTTTTTGGATGGTCCCAACAAATATCCTATATAAACAATGTTAAAAAANTTATTCCAATACAGTGAAACCTCGTTGCGTTTCCATTTATGTCGATTTCCCGTATCAGTAGATTTTTTTTGGATGGTCCCAACAAATATCCTATATAAACAATGTTAAAAAAACCTGCATGCTACGCCCTTAAATNGATGGTCCCAACAAATATCCTATATAAACAATGTTAAAAAAACCTGCATGCTACGCCCTTAAATCATTAATTTACCTGTATCCATCGATCAGATATTCTGTCCGAAAACCAAAATATATTCGGAACTATTGTTTATCTGTGAAAAAACTATCTTAAAACTGGTACTACCAAAATTCGGTAGTGCCAAGAGCAGGTAAACAGACACTCCCTAACCTCAAATGCTTGTGTACACAACTAGTTGTCGTGAAACGTTGCAATTGTTAACAACCACGTATTTATTTTTGATAGTTGAATAACTACTTGTTTTAAATTACTCACGTCAAAAAACAGGTAAACCATAATAATTGCAGGCAATTCTTTGCTTCAAGTCAGCAAACGAATATTTGCGCAAATAAAATACGTATGTATAATGGATGTGGTACGGACCAGAAACAGAAATTCATAATGGACGGAACGGATTTGAACTTTACTCTCGTTCCACAATGGAAACGTAATAAGTATTAAATCAGTACGGTAAATAACCATGTAAATTACAAGCATTAAAGTGGCACAGTAAGTTTTCATGGATTAATTCTGTTAAGATAAAATTACGCTACTAACTTTTTTTAAGAGTAATGCAGTGATATCATGACAGTGTGTTCTACCGCTCACAAGTCAACTTAGCAGACTTTCCATTTAATTTGGCGAAATTTAAAAACATTTAAAGGACAAATATACATTTTAGCAGTCAACAGAATTTTTAGCAGAGTAAAATATAATTTCAAAAAATCACATTTTTACATTTTAAACTTAAAAAANTAGCAGTCAACAGAATTTTTAGCAGAGTAAAATATAATTTCAAAAAATCACATTTTTACATTTTAAACTTAAAAAACTGTGTTAAATTTGCCTCCAAAATAGAGTAGAAAATATAACATGCAGCATTATTATAATGAAACTACGTACTGTACTTTACATTTGATTTTTAGCACGTTTCTATTTTAAAATCATTGTTTTTAATACATTTTGTTTGATTTTTGCCACTTTTTCTACATTTGGCAGAAATTTAGTAAATTTTATGTAAACATTCAGCGGATTTTCGAAATTGGAGTTGAGGTTAGGTTTTACTTTTTGAGTAGGAGAGTGGTCCACATGTTGAGTTTTCCCGCACGCTAAGTTTTTTTCAGCAGGTCCTATGATATTTCTCAAGTCTAAAATCAAAGTACGCATCTATTGTTTTCTGGCAGGCTTAGTTTTTTCTTGTTGATCACTCAAAAATGAGTTATCGCGAATCCATCCTGTGCGTGTGTGGGCACGCATAGTTTGGCGTGCATGTGTGTTTGCACGCGGACGCGTGCACCCCCCCCCCACAGATATATATACATACATATATGTATACATATAAACACACACACATACATAGGATGAGTATAAAAGAATACCCCAACTTTGAAGGGAATAATATCAAAACCAAACAACCTGCAACCTTGATTGACCAATCAAATGAACAAAGGAACCGTGAAATTAGTTTACCTTATATTCATAAATGTTCAATGTGACCACCATGAGCGGCCCGAACGACATCTACGCGATAATCAAACTTGTTCCACGCTCTTGTCAGCATGTCCAATGTTACGGTTTGAGGTGGTGAGGGGGTAGCGAGCTCGCATTTGACACGTCAATGTGAAGGGTTGTAGGTTGTTTGGTTTTGATAGTATAGAACAAATTGCTTACTTGTTACAGCTTTGACCAAAGGTTATTAGTAAGAAATCGAGATGGCTGTACCTTTCCGTCGCCTTTTGGGTTAATGAAAACGACGTAGTGGCCACCGTGGTTGTCGCCACTGTGCACCAGCACTGCATGGAGCGTGTAATTGGCAGGCGTGTTCTCTGGCTTGTGAAGGAAAGGTTCCAGCGAGAGCTTCTCGTAGAATTCAAACCTGTAACACAGACAAAAACCCTTGTCACATTTCTCACATCAGTCTGTGAATACCAACTCATTTGAACATCACTGAACTTGGAACTGAAACTTTCAGGATTAAGTAAAACAAAATGTAAAAATTTATTATGACCTTGCAAAATATGGCAACACAAGTGAAAAATTAATTTCATGAGAGAACAGCCTTAAATTTTTTTTTTTTTTTTTTTAGCAATTATTAGTGAGTACTATAAATTTTGTCAAGATATATCAGCACACAATACACAAAAGTACTCTTAAAACAAGATTGCATAGAACCATTAATGTTAGTATGTTAACATTTGGCTTAAGGTTACAAGTAAGCCGCATGGCTACCAAAATGATATAAAAGGACAGGAATTCAAGTACTCGCAGCCTAGTACTTGTGGACACGCACACACACCAGGAAGAAACTTTTCTTATGCGGTTGTGCGATCGCAACGTTTTGCTGGCCTTGGCCAGCAATACATCGCAATCGTGCAACCACGTGATAAAAGTGTTGTGATGATGCAATATTCTTAAGTTTCGGGACACGTGTTTAAATTTCTTTCGTTTTTCTTAAGCTTTGCCAAGCTTCATGATATTTTTATCGGGTATTCAAAATTAAAGCAGTGGTGGCTCGTTTCCCGTGGTAGTTTGTTTATCCAGCAGACGTGTGCTATTGCAGGTTATCGGGCGGACGATTGCTATTTACGTTTATCGGGCGGATGTTTAAAGTTTCGTTTCGAAAGTTGGAGTTTTTGTTAAGCGTCAGCATTATTTAGATACTTTCAGGCTGCGTCGTACAAGTTTTGTTGTACGAGAAGTTCGTCTATGTTGACGGCAGAGTCTTAGTTCGATAACGTGTTGAGAGCGTGCGTGGCCAGGCCCTTATCTCAGGAGAGGGGGGTGAGAGGCAGCACACAAAAGAGGCGTCGATCTGTCGCCCTTGAGGGCAGGTCAGAGCAGTCTCACTTCAGTAGAAGTCACTTCAAGTCAGTCGTCGGAAGCAGGCACTTCAAGTCAGTCGGCGGCGAGGGCAGTCACCCTTCAGTTCCGTCAAAAAGTGCTTGTTTAAGTCGCGTCTGCCAGGACGATAACCCCCACATCGGCAACCAAACTTTGTTGTTTTAATTCTCCACTGGTGTGGGAGGTAGCAGCATTTAAATTTCTTCGGGACAGTTTTGAGACAGGAATAATAAGTAAACGGCTGTGGCGCTGTTTTCTGCACTTGAATGGTTAATTGTGAAGGTTCGGACTCTGCATACTGGAACTTCGTCTGTGAACTGCGTTGCTAAAGAATAAATAAAAGTACATGACAACTAACATGGAACTTATTTTTTAATTAATCTGCGTCCATTTTTACTGAGCCTTGTGTTCTACCTTTGAGCGAGCCGTGGCAACGTAACATTCGGCAGTGTAAGTGCCCAAACGTTACAGTGTCTTCCACCCTTGTGGGTGTACCTGTTTACAAGTACTAGACAGTGAGAACTAGAATTAGTGTCCTACATATTAATGCTAGTACAGNAATCGGCGTCCATTTTTACTGAGCCTTGTGTTCTACCTTTGAGCAAGCCGTGGCAACGTAACATTCGGCAGTGTAAGTGCCCGAACGTTACAGTGTCTTCCACCTTTGTGGGTGTACCTGTTTACAAGTACTAGACAGTGAGAACTAGAATTAGTGTCCTACATATTAATGCTAGTACAGTCGGACCCCGATTTTACGAGGCTTCATGGTTCCTGAAAATGACCTCGCAAAATTCATGCCCTCTCAAAATTGCCGCAGGCAGATTTTGGCACCCAAAAACCTAAGAAGTTTATTATATGTGCTTTTTTTTGCGTTAAGTTGGTTTTTATTTATCTCTGGTGCAAATATGACACTTATTTAAATGAAATATTTCACTATACGGACGCCGCCCAAATAAAATGACACCCCAAAACGGCATGTAAGACTTTCCCTTGTCACAAAAAAAAACAGTGAACAGCGGTGCGCATTCATTCTGCATACATTACCGTATATAATATATTGTAAGACGACCCCTAACTTTTAAACTCTTGGAAAAAGATAATAACATGGTATTAAATACAAGCCAATTCGGAGTGAGGTCGATTGTTCCAGAGTTTTCACATCCCCTGTATGGTTTTGTGTAGGGGTGGAAAGAGGCGGAAGTAGCGAATAAATGAGAGCTAGTGCGAAACTGGGTGAATATGGAGGGAGGGAAGAGTAGGACAAAGCAAATGCAGCAGCTTGTTGTGGCCGATGCGATGCGATGCGATGCGTCTACAGACGGGAAAGGGGGGTGGGGGCTGTTAGGAGCAAGAGGGTGAGAATATTGATGATGCATAAATAGGTGGCTTGGTGGAAATGTTAAGAAGNCTGGGGGCTGTTAGGAGCAAGAGGGTGAGAATATTGATGATGCATAAATAGGTGGCTTGGTGGAAATGTTAAGAAGGAGGTGGGGGGCAGAAAAAGAGAGAGGTTGAGGAAGAGAGCTTGGAGTAGTGTGGGCATGGCTAAACTAGGCAGAAGGAGGGCTGGCAGAGAGGAGTAGATGGGTATGGGCTTGACCTGGGAGAAGGGAGGCGAGCAGAGTAGTGTGGGCGTGGCATGAGTTGGGATGACGGCCTGTACAAGGAAGGGAGCTATGAGGAAGTAGAAGGAAGCGGCCAGTAGCTATGTATACTCCGTGACTGCTGCCACCTGCCGCAGTGACTTTGTTAGGTCAGACCCAGCCAAGCAATCAGGGCGTGCGCTTTACACAAAAATTGTCTGTTTTTAAGCTCTGGGACCACTTTATTATATATTAGAGCTGCAAGAGTACAGACTGAGAAATATACACTGTCCATTTTATCAGAAGGTTTTAAATATACTTGGTCGGAACTGTACGTAATAGNGTACAGACTGAGAAATATACACTGTCCATTTTATCAGAAGGTTTTAAATATACTTGGTCGGAACTGTACGTAATAGAGCTTGTCTCATTCTAAGCCGAGGCATGATTTANGAAGGTTTTAAATATACTTGGTCGGAACTGTACGTAATAGTGCTTGTCTCATTCTAAGCCGAGGCATGATTTTGGAAGATTCAAATTGACAAAAAGAAGGCCGGCTTACAATGTGGTAAATACGGTAAGTAGACAGCACAACATCCACATTTAACATGTATCGCACTGGCACAGTTGCCTTTATTGTACAGGCTGGCAAGAGGTCTACCTCAGAAGTGCCAACACCGTAAATCATTAGCAGTTATGATAGGCTCTTATAATTTCCCAGTTAAAATTTTTTTTTAAAGAATTGTACACAAACAATTTGGTATACTATACTTACCAAAATAAACAATACAAAACCAGGAGGTTCATGCAATAAATTAGTACAGGTGTACATACCATATACTTCTGCATATTTTTCACAATTTGTATACCATATATGAAGTTGAAAGTTCGGTGTATGTAAACAATGTGTGGCCGCCGGAAAATAGTTTTTTTGAAACAGGTTATAAATTAAATAAAACTAAAATGATGCACTTTGACGTTACAACTATGTAACATACAATGCTGAGGTATTGACTTAACCGTTCACATGCTGCCGCGCAGTGATTGACACGTGCCAGTGCCAGCAACTGCGAACTTGCAATGCAACACCGCGCTTGGTTAGGCCGATGTGCTGGTATGTATTCTCATGTCCCACTTTTCACCTTTCCTGGCAAAACAGTGATTGTTTATATTGTCGCAGCCTTTACTCTTTGGCAACACAAAATTTAAAAAACACCGATAAAAATATGCAAATACAAATAAACTCGAACGGAATTTAATGAAAATGGAAAAAGGTAATAATTAAAAAAGGATTGCAGAATAAATCATTCTGAAATAAAATGAAAAATAAATTATTATTGGTTTTTAGAAGAATAAATCTGGTAATCAATCCTTGACATACGAACCGGTCCACGTGGCTGGCATGGTCGGCAGTATGGTTATGTAGACACGGAGGGGTGAGGTGTGGGGTGGCTGGCTGACTGGAGGTTGAGGTGTGGGGTGGCTCTATCTTTTCCCCTCCAGGCATGTCTAAAAATAGCTTGTTTACTGGCCTCTAGCACAGGGTTGCTGTCTGTTGGCCAGCCATGTTATGCCAACTGCCCGCCTGCCATTCTACATCTCGTCACCTGTCAATGATATTGTGTAAATTACGTTTAATCTTGTTATTTCATGGTTTGGCGATCAAAAGTAGTTAGGGTGCGTGTATGACGTGGTGGCATAAAATATGCTGAAATACAGGGTACCTATGTGGTACAAGTTCGCAACTGCAAAAGTGAAGGGGTAACACATGCTGTCATTGCCAGACCTTGTCTCGCTATGCGCACAATAGTGGACCGTTGTTGTCGCCAGCCACCTAAAAGATANGGGGAGGTGAGTGGGAAAGGCTGGGTGAAGGATAGAATCCGTTTGTGACATCACGTGTCGGGTAGAACAGGACAGGGGGCTGATTCCAAGCACCTCTCATCGCAATGTTTGATCAAAGAATAACAGTGTAGTTCATTTGCCAACAATACTCTCGAGTCTAGCGAGCAAGCACCATACACAGTTTCTCTTCATTTATTGATGACGTCATTGCGATCAGTGTGATTACCACTGACATTTATTTTTCTCAACATATATAGGTTATGTTCGCCTTCAAGGCCAAACACAGTGATTGAAATTGGAAGCAAGTCCCGGGAACGGCTTGTCAACCACAAAAGCTTGTGAACTGCGGCGTCTATGAAAATAAAAAAGAAATAAAAAAGACCAGTGAATTGCAAATGTTTTATTTTTATACTGCAGTGGCAAAAAAAAAGATCTCTTAACAGTTTCTTTCCTTTTTCATTTTCCAGTCCCTTTTTTTTTAGATGTGCAAGACACATTTTTTAAATTTATTACAGATGGTAAGTTGGCATACACATAAGAAATGTAGACAAAGTATAACATTTTACAATACGTAATATTGTTCTTTTCACGTTCTGCAGTTATGTTTACAGTTTTGAGTAATGAGATCATTCGCCATGAATATGTAAGCCCTATCACAATATTACACAATTGTAAATAATATTTTGAAAATATTAATTCCCATTGTAAAATATTTCCTATTTTACAAATTACACTTATTTAAATTAAACTCAATGATTTTGAAGTAATTTGTAATGCTGTACGTAACACACTTTGGATTACTACTTTTAAGATTTTCTTAATAAAATTGACTGCACAATACCATTTTAATTAACATAATTTTTGTGAAAAAAAAAAAAAATTTTTTTTTGTAAGTATTCTCATAAATTTTGTTTTGCTGCAAATGTTAGGTTTAGGGAAACGGGAATTCCACAATGTTTGGAAAAACGGTTCAAATTGGCATAGTCTGGCGTTTAACACTGTTTTTACTAATCTGAACATTTCCACATACAGTAAAACTCCAACCTTACGAACACCGTCATAACGAGAAACTCCTCGCAACAAACAAAAAATCTAGTCCCTTCAAAACTGTATTAATGAATATGTCTGGTTACCTCTAATTAAATGATCATTTTTAATTGTCCGTGATGGCAAACATCCTTATAGCGAATAAACTCTGTCATTTAAAAAAGATACAACCAATTTAATTATCACTTTTATTAAATTATTATTACCTTGATATATATATATACACATTTTTTTTTTACTGCGGCTGTTTGCATGGAATTCATTTTGTACGTGTTAAAAACCTAAATATTCTCATGCAATCAATGTCATAGATATACAGAGCATGAAGATGTTGCACTTGGCGTTCAGTAAAACAAAATGGCTGTGGCAAACGCTGTGATCTTTTTGTTGACCTCTGTTTAAAATGAACGAATTTCTACAACTTTGGATTATCTGTCACGATTTTCAAAATTGCCAATGACTTTATGCCTTCCTATGTTTACGAGCTGTCACAGGAGAACATAACCTAATCGTATGTGTAAATCTATGTTACTCCCAAGTGGTTTTAATCGAATACGGCAACAGTATTTGGCGTATTTATTACGTGATTGTAGAAGCAATTTTGCCGTAATTCATTACGTGATCGCAAAAGCAGTTTTTGCGAAATTTATTTTATGGTCGTGGCAGAAGTTTAGTGGTTGCAGCAACAGTTGGCACTATTAATTACGTGGTTATGGCAGCAGTTTTGGCGCTATTGATTACGCAGTTTTGGCTGTATGGATTTATTCCGTGGTCGCAGCAGCTGTTTCTGCTCAATTTATTTTGTGTCAGCATCAGCTATTTCATATGTTTTAACGTGTACAAAGTTTGTGTATAAAAAAAAAAAAAAAAACCACACACACAACAACATCCACCCTTCCCCCTCGCAATTTTGATGGCAACAAAATTATAAATGGTTTAAGATACTGGTGAGAAAAAAATGTTGTCGCCAAGAGAGATGGACTTGCCACCTCAACCCATTCCCCAATTATATCAAACAAGAATAAGTTTAACTTCACAGTTTCACTTGGAACAGACAGGAAGAAACGCCGACCTTGCCTAGATAAAGCACATGAACGAAAAATGTTTTTTATTCTTTGGCGTTTCGGTCTCCAAACATACCTATTTTGGTGCCAATTTTGCAGGAGAAGGCCAGGGTTGACGAACTGAAGATGGGTTTGGATGGCTTACAAGCTTCCAATGAATAGTTGAATTATTTTAATAAAAGCCGATGGAACTTAAGTACACTGAAAGTAACAGGTGAAGATGGCTCTGCTGATCCCACAGTTGAAGAATAGATAGCAAAACTCAGTGCAATAACAGCTGGTTACACACCAAACTAGTGATGGCCCGATACTGATGAAGGTTCCGATATTTAGGAATTTACCAATCCGATATCTGTAAATCAATATTTTCATTTATCATACTGTAAGCAGAAATTTGTCACTAAAGTGTATGAGAGAAAACTGCTGTAAAAGGACAGGAATGAAAACTAAGCTAACAAGCCACGATCATTTTGTTTACTTTGAGAAACGTATGTCGAACATAAGACTGCTTTACCAGAAATAAAAATGTAATCCGTGAAGTGAAAAATAATTATGGGCATATACATTCTAATTTGCTTTTATCGTAATTTTTTTTTATTACTGCCTATTGACATTTCAAATTAATGATGTTCTTTCTAGTCATATTGCTGCAGCCTTATGTTAAGAGTTGAGAAAATTAAGTGTGCAGCAGAGGAGAGAAAATACTTGAGGTTAGAACGGCCATTACCGATATGCCAATATTTTACTGCCGATCTCCGATAATGGTAAATGTACCGATAATACCGATATCCGATATCGGCTATCGGGCCATCACTACACCAAACAACATCTTTATTGCAGATGAAGCAGGTGTGTTCTTGAACCTCCTTCCAGACAGAACACTATCACTGAAGGCGGGACATGCAATAAAAGGCAAACAGAGTAGATAGGTTAACAGTCCTCCTGTGCAGCAATGCTGATGGATCTGAGAAGTTGATACCCTTAATGATTGGCCAGTTTGGAAAGCCTCATTGCTTTAAAAATGTAAAGAATTTGCCATGCACCTACAAACTCAATTCGAGGGCCTGGATGACCTCATCTATTTTTTGGTAAGTGACTTAGAAGTTTTGATGCTCAAATGGGAGTCAAAAACAGAAAAATATTTCTTGACAACTGTTCAGCACAGAAAGTGGAAGGAATGAAAAGGAGGAATGTGAGAGTTGTATTCCTCCCGCCTAACACTACCAGCAAACTCCAACCAATGGACCAAGGGCATTACTTCTCAGGTAAAAAGAATATACTGGCGCTACCTTCTGCAGTTTTCCCTCAGAAAAATGGCATGTGGTGATAAAGTCAATCTAAAGTGGAACATCCTGCAGGTAATGCGACGCCTTTGTCTGGCATGGAACCTCCATTGCCAAATGTTTCCAGAGGGCAGAACCGGGAAGCAGAAACAACTGAGGCCAATATGCACAATGGGGATGAATGGAAATAGGTTGCAAAGAACTTGGGCAGTGATGCAACACTTGAGGATTTTGTTAATGTAGATTGTGCGGTCATGGCAAGCTCATCTTCGACAGGCGACAAACAAGTGTGTGACAGAGCTGAACAGAATGAAGAAATTCTAGAAACTGAACCCGAAATAATAACTCCTTCAAGACAAGATATATATACTCTACTCTGCACTTGACACCTAGAATATTTTTGACATCCAACTCTTCAACCAACCAGTCAACCTTAAAATTGTTGCAACATGTGGAGTGTGTTGTGATGGAAAACATGAGAGCCACTTCTACACAAACTAAAATTCAAGATTACTTTGTAAGAAAGTATAAATATATAAAAGGACAGGAATGCAAGTACTCACAGTATAGTACTTGTCGACAGGCACACACACACAAAGAAGGACGACACATTTTCCAGGCGGTTGCGCGATCGCGACGTTTCGCTGGTTAAGCCAGCTTCATCAGGCGGTGAATTGTAGGACACTACAGTATGGTGGAAGGGCACTGTTAGTAGTAAACCTAGCGGCCAGGTGGCAAACTGGGGTAGGGCGGGAAAATTGAAAAATCGCCGGTATAGCTGATGAGTGTGGTTAGGAGCTGTGATTATCTTATGTTGAGGCCTGGCAGCTGCCTGGATTTTGTTATAAATTGGTGAACTATCGTATTTTAGCGTGAAAAATTAAGGATAATTAATATTTAAAATACAGGCCGCACTGAATTTTTGTATTCCTGTAAATATTGCCTGTCTGTTTTGTTGAGGATCACTGTGGTTGTGCCCTTGTCGGCCGGCAGTATCATTATGTCTGGGTTTGGAAGATTTTTGATGGCTTTTCTTTCTGAAGAGGTTATGTTGATATTGTTAGGTAATAAGATGGCAAAATGAGGGTCTGCAACGTTGACCAGGATGCATGTGATGAACTGCTAAACAGGATGTGATGCTGGTAAGGGCGGGGGGTCCCAAGTGATAGGGTTACAAACTTCATCAGGGCTGGGTCAAGGACCCACCCACCTACACTACATTCTAGAAGCAGAAAACAAACTCAAGGACACATCCACCTACAAACGTTTAAGAGAAGACCCAAACACCAGATTCTGCGACCATAAAAATATATATCTTGTGTCCCATGGTCCCCTACAAGACCTATCCGTGGCTTCAATTAAACTGCTCACTCCAAATAAACCCACCACACCATTTCTATACTTGCTTCCGAAGATACACAAGGAACTGGACGTCCTATTGTATCAAGGATTGGCAGCTCCAGAGAGAATCTCAGCCCTTGTAGATGTTCACCGTCAACCTTGGGTACAGCAGCTTCCTTCCTACGTCAAACACTGGTCACTTCCTTGAATGGTTGAAACACCAGGACTCCACTCCCCAAGATGCAAACATTGTCATCACAGATGTTCCATCTATCTACGCCAACATTCCCTACTCATCTGGACTGTCGGCCATAGAACACAAGCAAAGACCCCCACACAGCAAACCTTCTACAGCATTCCTTGTTGGAACTCGCCAGGTTAACCCTCAGCAATAACAACTTCAGATTTCAAGGCGCAAACTACCTTCAGGTCAAAGGCACAGTGACGGGTGCACGTATGGCCCCATCCTATGCCAATCTCTTTATGGGCAGTTCAGAAGAAAACTGCCTCAGTCACCAACCAACCCAACCACACTGCTGGATATGTTCCAGCGACGACATCTTCATGAAATGGACTTCCACTGAAGACAGCTTAATTCACTTTCTGACCAGTTTAAAGGCACACAGTTCACTCGCGTTCACCTGGTCATACTCCAAAACACACGCCATATTTCTGGATGCTGAACTGACTCTCCACAATGCCACAATTCAAACTGCTGTACACAGCAAACCCACCAACAACCTCCAGTTCTTACATTGTGACAGCTACCACCAATACCATGACAAAAAATCCCTACTCTACAGTCTTGCCACAAGAGCCAAACGTATATGCTCCACCAACAGTGATTTCAACTAGAGGTGAGTCGATATGGTTTTTGAGCCTTTTTTGATATTGCTGATACCAATACCGATACTATCCTGACAAGGAAAAATAACATTGCAAGTTTCAAGAAATTGAAAACTTAATTCTTAAACATTTACCTAAATAAAATTCTAATTGTCTTTGTTTTTATTTTTTCAGTGATAGGCCTAACTATTATGATAAATATAAATCTAGGAACCACATATTAAGCTTAAGTATATTTATAAGACAAAAATTATCTCCAAAAGCATGTCATTACGAAATAAAACTCTTAAAAAACATAACACTTCAAATGGTGCGTACATTCAAGGTGTCGTTTTAAGTTTGTGGTACTATAGGACCTTGATGATGTACCGCCTCTTGAAACCAAACATTTGCAAATATTGTAAACAGCCTTGCATTCTTGCGTGTTGCTTACGGTAAAAAGAAATTCCAAAAGTCAATTTTTCTTCCAGCCATATCATTTGTTTATTGCTGGCACACGTAAATAATTTCACCACGTTCGTACCCTAACCTAACACCGCCATATTACTAATAAATAAAGAAATAAAAAATAAAAAAAAGGAGGGGGGGGGGCGGCAAACTGTCAGAATGGCGCAGCTAGGCGGCAGTAATGTGCAGCATGTAACCGACATTACAAGATTACATAAGTTTTTTTTATGTGTCGCCGTGTTTGCGGTTGACGTGAAACTACTAAGACGAAATAGTTTCGGAGGTAATCGTAAATATTAATTATTGTTAATATTATATACGTGTTAGGCAATTAAGTGTTAAGTTTTGTTCATGCTGCAAGCTTGCCTCCATAGATAAAATTCAGTAAACGCAAATGGTGGCTACTGTTGTTTTGTTGTATACGTGCTTCATAAACAATCATGCAAAACGTGCCTAATTTTGCTTTGGAAATAAACACAGCCAATTGGGTACTTTAGTAAAAACCAATTTAAAAATAGTGATTATTTTAATAAAACCAAATAGTGAGCTAAGCCACTCCAATTATGGCAAGTTGAAAACTGCATCATCTTAGATTCTTAGGGCAAAATATCGGTTATAATATCGGTGATTTAAACATGAATTGCGCACAATTCCGATAATTACAATATCGGCCAGTTTCGGCATATCGGTACTGGTATCGGCTCAGCCCATATCTCAACAAACAGTGTGAACAAATAGTCAGAGCATTGCTCGACAGGGGCTACCCTAGGCACCTCATCTGAAAATAGATTCAGCAAGTAATCTCAAATACTGGAACACAAACCAAGGTCAACAACCCTGATATACCCCTGGTGGTCCCATATCATGAAGGCCTAAGTAAACTCAGAAACATTCTCCACTCTGGATACAAACTTCTGGCTTCCTCACCACAAACACGAGACCTGCTCTCCAAACCGCTCAGATTGATTTTCTAAAGGCCACCTAACCTCCGCAAACAACTGGTTCGTCCAAAGCTGCGGTACACCACAAATGCCAACCAAACTATCACCCCCAGAGGATCCCACCTATGCAGTACATGTTGTGGCTCGTGTGCCATCCACCAACCCTCAACTTCTTTCAATAGCAGACTCACTAGCTGCACATACCCCATTCATGGTAACTACAACTATGTAACAGAAAATATGATTTATCAGCTACAGTGCCAACACTGTAATGCAGAATGCATTGGCAGAATACATCAACACACTCTGGCAGAGAGTGAATGGCTACAGAGCAGACACCAAACAATCCACAGCTGGTCACATCACATAAATAACCTACAGGACAAACCAGCTGCAGTAAGTGCAGCATCACGCTACACAGATATTGGCTCCTGCTACAGTACCAGAGTTGTGAGAGCCCTACCACCTTCAAGCAATAGCTCAGAACTCAGATGCTGGGTATTAGCTCACCGATTTATAACTAAATCCAGGCAGCCGCCAGGCCTCAACATAAAATAATCTCAGCTTCAAACCATACTCATCAGCTATACCGGCAAATTTTCATTTTCCCGCCCCACCCTAGTTCGCCACCTGGCCGCTAGGTTTACTACTAACAGCGCCCTTCCACCATACTGCAGTGTCCTACAACTCGCCGCCTGATGAAGATGGCTTAGCCAGTGAAACGTCACAATCGTGCAACTGCGTGGAAAATATGTCATCCTTTGTGTGTGCGTGTATGTGTGTATGTGTGCTTGTGTGCGCGCCTGTCTACAAGTACTACACTGTGAGTACTTGAATTCCTGTCCTTTTATATATATTTGGTAGCCTTGCGGTTTACTTGCAACCTCAATTTGTAAGAGTGGAATTTAGTGTATGTGCTATTATGGATTTTATGAGCGAGTCTATCTTTATTCCACTTGTGTAATTACTTTCTATGAAAATATGTAAGAACACTGTGTCTGTTTTGTTAACGTTACCTTGATCAAGAATGTATAACATTTTTTGAGTATGCAAACTATTTAATTATTCTCAACCCTGACAAAGACTGTTCTAAACAAACTAAACTGTGAAAGCTATGCCTAGGTGAGTAATCTAGTGTTAATGTCTGAACCTCTCCATTGGCTTGATCTATGTGATTGTTGGAAGTATTTATTTTTTGTGTGTCGTGGTAGATGTTTACATTTTTGGTGTTAATACGGTAGTACTTTTTTATTTGTTTGTGAGACTGTCGTTGCCAGTGACTAAAAATTGGTTTTATTCTAAGAAGAGTCATTATTCCAATAAAATTTCAATTTTGTCTCTTTATAAAGAACTTCTTTATAAACAACCTGTTGTAATTTAGTCCCTTTACTTTTGTTATAGAAAGGTTTTACTGTATTATGTTTTCTGTAAAACACCATGTTTATTTCATTATGTAAAAGGGCATGATTATTTCAGTGTGCTACAATTGTTAATAAATAAGGAAAATTACATTTGAACGACATGCAGTAGACTTAGTTGCCCAAGCATTATTACTTGAGACAAGCGTATCCAAGATATAGTGGGTTGGGTTCTTTGGTATTTCTGGAAAAAAATGTTTAAAACTTTGCCAATCAGTTTTGGTTTGTCCTAAATAGTTGAAAATCACAATAAAAAAACTTTGGAATGTGTAGTTATATGTGCATTTCAAGAGTTTAAATATTAATGCTAACACTTTAAAAATTACAGGTTCCCAATACAGATTTGTAACATTATAAATACATGGGGAGTGAAACCTCATTGTACATTGCTTAAATAGAAAATCTCTTAATTTGGTGCTCCTAGCATTTATAGGAGCTGAGTAATACACTATAGTAGGGTGGCTTTGTAAAACGTTGGAGGTGGCGGTGGCATTGATCAACACTCAATATAACTTTAACTTATGTTTTGTTTATTTTAGAGTTTGTATTATAATCTTCATTTATTATTTGCTTTTCCTGTTACAATTTTGCTTTGCTGCGCTATTATTTTCTTTTTTTTCTTCTTCTGTTTGTAGGCCCTGTTTGTGATTTGAAACTGTCAAATATAGTACAAAAATGCCACGGAATCATTGCAGAAAATCCGGAAGCGCGCGCGCGCACACACACACACCGGCAGCAAATGAGGTGATTTAGGTAAAGGGCAGAAAAGAGTAGAGTGTAAACTGAATAAAACAAAAAGTGGCACCACTGTAATGATTGCTGACACAAGTGGGCACTTTTTTACCTCCATATAATGTACAAATCAGAGGCTATGTGGGATTCGTGGAGGGAAGGCTCCAGGTTCAACCGAACCCCAAGTAGTTGGTTTGACAGACAAGTTTTTGAGGATTGGTTTTTTTCAAATTTGCATTGCCCTGCTTCAAAAAATGAAGTGGGAAAAAACAAGTTTTCATTGGAGACAATTCGGCATAGCACGTATCAGCAGGTGTTTTGGATGGATGCATGCATGCATGCAATAATAATAATCAATGTGTTTTCTTGCTTCCAAACTCAACGCATCTTCGTCAGTCTTTAGATGTTGCCATGTATGGACCACTAAAAAACTGCCTGGAGAAAGATTCTACTCGATTGGAAGCTAAAAAAACCCTTCAGCAACATCATTACCAAAACAGAGGGCAAGGTGGGCCAATATCTTACATAAAGTCTGCGTAAGACCGGTACTTAGCCTACGAACGGGAAAGAGGCGCTGTGAGCCGTCTCCTGGCGCAACCACTGCAACTACACCCTGTGCCTGCGAGATACAGACCTCTACTGACACTGGACCTACAACTCCGTGTATCAGCAGGAGTTGTAGGACCCTCACACCCGATGCTTGGAGATCCCAAGTCAGGAGGCCACAGTTGTTCCAAACTAATTGTTGATGCAATGAGTTCAAGTGTTGTACAAGTCTTACAAAAAATTACAAGTTGAGATAAACCGATGAGAAAGAAAAGGAAGAAAGTAGTTGAGATTGAGCCAGGATTAAGTGTGGAAACCGTTCCTGTTTTCAATGAAGAAAAGAAAACAGTAATACCTGAGTTGAGAAAGCGGAAGAAAAGACTAAAAAAAGAACATTCTTCAGAAGAATCTGAGTATATTAATGATTTCAGTATTCAAATTGATGAATCGGACTTAGCTGAACAACTATCAAACAACAGAGATAAAGAATGTAAAGAGGAGCCAGAGATCAATGAGATTGTTAGCGGGCGTATCAAAGTTGGTAAATACAGTTTTGGTGGAGGGACGAAACCAAAAATCCTGCAAACACTATATCAGGCAAGTGACAATGGTACCAGATGATGGCGGAGGGAACCCGGAAGTGCGATTTGTGAAAAAGACTACCATACAAGTTGGAAACTAAAGTGCCTTCCAATGGCGAGACTCTGAAAGTAGCACAATTGACGTGAACTGGATTATTAAAGTGTTGCCAGAACCGTCAATTGTGAAACAGGATCTCCTTGCTTACTTGTTATGTTTTCTACAGACTACTGTTTACAGTAAAGACAAAAAGTGCTTGTACAGTACATAGTGAGTTCATACAACAGGAATGTATTTTTAAGAGAGATTAGAAAATCATAAGTGTTTTAAGTCATACTACAGAACTGTACAGGAGTTACCGTACAAAAACACAACACCCTAAAAATGGACTTTTACGGTTTCAATTCGTAAGTACGGTAAACAATTTTTATATGATATAGTTTGTATTTCAATAGGGTGCATTTTGAAATTTTTTTTTAAAGCAACATGAGGTACATAACATTACTTTCTCAGAAAATTCAAAAAACTAAAGTTTTTCTATATGTGACGTTGATAAAAATATATATATATATATATATATATATATATATAATAATTTCTTTGAGGAATGAAACAGCATTTTTATGCAGAAAAATTTTGAATGTCCTTTTTAATAATATAATTGGTTTAGGTTTCTTTTTATTTAATTTTTTAAAAGGTTTGTTGCAAAAACCACATCCGCGAACCCTTTAAACTACCGTAACTTACTCCAGATAGTCAGAATTTTTTTTTTTAAATACTCAACAGTCTGTAAATGTTGGGCTTTCAGAGAAACACCCCAGACACCCCTAATATAGCTTGGCTTTGGTGCAGCATCTGAAATAGATGACTACCCCAAGTCACCCCAACCCACTGTAAACAACTATTTAGAGATGGCACTTTTTATTTGGCTAGCAAACACATGTATGTAACTGCGTGCTATTTTCTGTGATAAAAAACAGTTACGGGTGCAAATGGAAAATAAAACAATGCTATGTCATATCCTTTTTAAGTAATTTATAGTCTAATTATTAATATTGTAAGCTCTTACAAGTGTGTTAATGAATTAATGCTGGCATTACATATTTCATTTAAACAGATCTATACGGTACCTTATTCTCATGCCCATCAACTTGACTGTTTTATTGTGAAAATTGGAAAAATTCTGTGAAAGAAATTATGTCTTCAAAGTTCGATAAGCTTCACATACGACAATATGTAACGCAATATCGTTGGTCAACGAAGTTGGGCCGGAATCAGGCCCCACGCTAACCTTCAGGTGCCGTGTGTATGCTCATTTCAAAACGATCCTGCCACATTTTTAAACTGATTTTAACTGATTTTCTCAATTTTTTTCTTTTTCATATTGCAGGGTACAAATTAAGAGTAGTAATATTAATACCCATACAGTTTATCGCTGTGGACTGGCAAATGTATTGACGCATGACGCTTCCTATACACTATTCTTTTCGACTTTGCATCATCACATGCACATTGCGTGTCTCAAGGGAGTCTAACCCCGACTGGCTGCCTCCAAAGCCTGCGCCAACGTAGTGAAGCAAGTCACCTAAGCGAGTGGCGGATACCGCCCGCACAGCTGCAAAACCACCCTGCTGTTACCCCGCTGAGAAATGGCACTGGAGTCGCCGCCTGACCTGAACCCGAAGGGTGGCGGCCAAAGATAACCAAAGCGCCTGAGACACGAAGGAACTCTCAGTCGGCAGAATATGACACCGTACACCTGACGGAAACAGCAGTTGAGGCGAGGAGGCTCGCCCTAGCATCATCTGGTGCTAGGACTCTCTGCCAACCCCTCCTCCTAGAGGAACCAACAACGCAAGTTGTTCACATAGCTCGACTAAGCATCAGTCATGCTACGGCTCTCTACTAATAGCCACAGTCCTCCTGAGGACTCCAAGAGCTTCCAGAGTTCTACCAGCATTATTCACAGACGCCGTCTCTACCAGTGCAGCCGACGAGTCGTTTCTACCCCCGACACTTGCAGTCAAGAATCACCACACCTGACAAGTACACAACACACGGTGCCCCGGGTCCCTTCAGGACTACAAGCTATAATTAGAGTTCAGTTGTTTTCATTGCTACTTAATTGTTCGCTCTCGTACGCTCTCCAAGCCAGACTCCTCAGCCGACAGGCCCCTTCACCTGTCTTGTCCTCATACAAAGTCCATTGAACACCTAGTTGTGTAGAGGTAGGAGGTAGTACGGGTCGCCGTGTTCTATTCTTGAGAGAGTAAAACACATTCCAGATAACTTATATCTTTCCTTGTTCTGAAATGAACATGTGCCTTTTCCCCAACCTAGTAAGAATCAAGCTGGAAGGAAGCGGCAGGGGTCCGCGAATTGGCAACAGTTCCTGACGTAGCGTACAGAACTGTGGGCAGCCCCTAACCAGGACTGCACGTACGTCGCAAACTCCACAAAGTAGACGGCCACCCATGCTGTGCACCACGTACGTGCAGGTACCTGGTGCGCGCACACGTGCGGTAGAGCCCCAACCACTAGAAAGATTAATGATGCATCTGGGCCACCTAAGTAAGCTAACCCATTCCCTCCAGAGTGTATAAACTCACTAGAAAGGGATATCAGGTATGACGAGGCTTGACACAGGAACTTCTGTTACCTGCCGCACTCTACAGGATGAACCATATGACCCTTCCTGCTCATGACGTTCGCCCACTGACGGGGGAGCAGGAGCAACGCACGGAGGACAACTGCTATTCATGCATCTCCACACCCCCTAAATAATAAACTTATACCAACCAGCCCTCAGCTGCTTATCCCACTGGGAGAGAGCGCACCCCATCCGACACTTAGCGGAATCTCACTCCACTACTCTCCCAGCCAAACTCTTTGGCCTCCCAATTAGGGTTCCCGGAGCTGCCCACCCTGCCGTAGAGCTTCTACAACGAGGGATCCCACTCCCACCGGGAGTGATTCCGGTGGACGAGACAGTCCACGAGACGTCGACCACCGGGACTCCAGTTCCAGCCTGCCTGCAGATGCACCAACGGCCAGGCAACCTCGCGGTCAGCCTGCTCCGCCGCCCGCTTAAGTTGCAGCTGACGTCCGAAGGTCTGGGCCAAGGAACCAACACTCGTGGTGAAGCTAGCCACCCCTCACGTTCCAGACGCCCAAAGGCATCACATCGCACTTACGGACTTTGTGCCTCGCTATCGGCCAACGAGCCCAACTTTGTATAAGGGACCTGTGCGAGGCCGACAAGTCATGATCCAGATGCCTCAACAGTAGTGTCTGCTCTCTAGTTGCACAACTGACTTGCACAGCAACAAAAGCACCCTACTTCGACGTGACATTCCATTCCCTAGGACGTCACAAATCAGTATTTTTAATTGGTTTTAATTGTGATTTACATTTTTTTCAGGACCTTTTAGTTTTTTTTTTGTCAATTTTTGACTGCTCCTGAAAATGCCCTTGTAAAACCACTGCCTCAAATCCAGTACTCGTAAAATCTGACTCTGACTATATTCAAAGTGTAGTACTTGAATTCCTGTCTTTTTATGTAGTTTTTGTAGCATAGCGGCCACTTGTAACCTTTATTCCTATGCCACTCAAGAGTTTAATACTTGTGCTAGTGTGCAACCAGTAGCACGAAGGAGTTAATAAACAGAGCACAGTCGTTACCTGTCGTTAAACTTGACGGAGCAGTCTGTGACGGGGTCGTACTGGAACCTCATGAGGTGCAGGTGAAGCACTGGAGGGAACGAGGCAAAGATGACTCCCTTCTCTGCATCCTGCAAGCCGTGTTCCCCCGCGTCGTATTTGTTGTCTCCGTCTAACATCTCCGTCGCTATGTAGTCCCGAAACGACTCTATGACTGCACACACGCACACACACAAGTGCCATCTTAACTCTCCGCAACTAAGCATACAACCATGTTGCAAGTCTATCAAGCAAACACTACGAATAAAGCAAGACTTACTACCAAAATCACTCAAAATGTATACCTACTATTCTTTTTCCCTTTCACGTTCAACTGGATGTCGTAGAAAGTCTCGACTCTCGAAGACTCATAGTTGATATTTTTACATTTGATGAAAGACTGAAACACCAAATGTGTACACATTCTTCAAAACACACAAACCTGAGAGCTCAACAAGTCAAATGACCATGAGAAAGTATATCTCACCACCATCTTCCCTTCAAACAGCTTCGGGACCGTTCCTTCGACACACGTTCCTTTCATCTTGCTTTCCAACTTGTCCAATAGCTGCAACAGTAAGCAAAACACCATTTCAAGTTGTGGATACAGATGTCCTATGAAGGACACAAGATCGCAAGCTAACTTACATCCAAGGACATCATGCAAGACAAATACTCAACTCTCAATTCTACGGCCCTTCACAGTTTCCGGGAAGACGGTCGTTACTTTGAGGGGGTCATTAATGGAAAATTGTTTTATGGTTCCCAGGA
Organism: Clitarchus hookeri; assembly: GCA_002778355.1. Taxonomy (NCBI): domain Eukaryota; kingdom Metazoa; phylum Arthropoda; class Insecta; order Phasmatodea; family Phasmatidae; genus Clitarchus; species Clitarchus hookeri. The sequence goes on along the minus strand of NQII01003115.1, from coordinate 221,921 downwards.
AAAGGATCATTTTGAGAGGTTCCATATTACAGGAGTCTTGGAATGGAGAGTTGACTGTACTGTATAAATGATTTATATATTAATTTTTATTATTTTGGCAATAAATGGTAGGATAAAGAAGCTTCACTATAACAAATTTAATGGATTCAGAAATTTGTTTGTTTGTTGTAGTGGAGTTGTTAATAATTAAGTACAAGAAATTTTAACAAAGGCAGACACTGGATTTTTGATTATTCATTCCATTTACAGTGGAATTGTGTTATTTCGAGTATGGCCTATAGCGTCAAGTCCGCCATTGTCATAGTTTTTTAATGCATCGTCATTTCCCCCCTATTATTTGAAAGGTACTTAATTTTGTTTATAACGCAAGTCTGTTAATGAAGCCTTTCACTATAGCAATACAAATATTTGTAAACTCGTATTTTTAAAATGTTTAGACACGTCACATTGCAAGTGACATCCATCCATTTGCCATGCCCAAGCCAACCTTTGTTAGTCTGTGTCGCGTGGCGTCACTCGCGTCAGGTGGTGAAGCGGGGGAAGAGGTGCGTGCATGTGTTGTACTGAGGAGTAATGAGAGGAGGGGTAATGAGAGGAGGGGTAATGAGGAGGGGTACGATTGGAAGTGGAGCTAGTGGGTACGTTGGATATAGACTAGCATGGGACAGAGGGGAATGTTACGTATTGTGGAATGTACGAGGGGCGGCGAGATGCTATCCGCCTACCGCTCCTTCTACGTTGGTAGGGGTAGGAAGAATCTGCCGCTTGCCGCTTCTCCACATGCCAGGCATGTAAGGGAAAAAGCATGATTACGTCTAACAGTTGCTAGACAATGTTACATTGTTTATGTGGGTTTGTGCATGTTTTGCATCTTATGTTAAGTGGATTTAAATTGTGAGCTTAGCTTTATGTGTTACGGTTTTTGTAAACCCTAGTTCTGTTTAAATCACGGAGTATGCTAATAAAAGAAAAACACTTAACATTGCAACAAACTTCAAAATCACATGAGAGGTTTTCAAATGTACGTGACCTAAATAAACACCTTTTTAGTGTAGTTCAGTATATAAAAAATGCAACAATATTTGTGTGTTGAGTATTTCTCGCATCAGTATGAACAGTGACACATTTATCACATTTAGTTCTTTTGATGAAGTTAAAATTGAATTTTATTTACGTACAAACAAAATTTTCCACTGCATCATCAAAACACTCTCATAAGAAGAACTGCAAAACAATCAGGTCTCACAAAAGACAAGCTAGAGTTCCCCACACCACCAATAAAATAAACAGAACCATTAACTAGTATATTGTGTGGTCATAACAAAAATAAAACAAATTCGGAATGGCAACCAGCTTAGTAGCCTAAATACTGTTGCGTGAATTATACTGTAGAGTTGAGCAGAAATATCAATAGGGCATGCAGTTGTGAAGTACAATCTATGCGATGTTATTACAAGTGTACAAGACTGTCAATTCTGCATGATAAAAGTAGTGGAAAATTAAGACATTGTAAAGTTTGTGCCTAAGTAAGTAAACATATGCCGGTATTTCACACTTTTCTATAGTAAAACAAGTTCATAGTTTCATTTGTTGTAATGTCTGTTTTCAATGTGGACATTTCTCATTCCCTTCAAAATATTATTCCTGGTAGTCCAAATATTTTTCTAAACCTACCAAGGCTACAATTGTTTATGTTTGAACAGATACATATGTTGTTCGCGGGTGGGAACAAAACGAGAAAGTAACATCTGTTCATGGTGCCAGCCCTTCCCGTTACGAAAATTTACTGTGTCTACACATGGGACTGGAGGAAGTGTATTATTAATCTCATGCTTGCTTTGTGAGCATGAGAGAGAGACAGAAGTGTGGTGTGTGATGTGGCATGCTAAGAGTGGAGGAGAAAGGAAGCGGGTCAGAGGGGTGCGTGCCGGGGGAGAAGGGTGAAGCGGGCAAGAGGAGAGACACACAGGAGGAGAAAGAGACTGTCAGAGGGGCGAGAGACAGGAGTAGAAAGAAAGGGAGGAGATGAAAGTAGGTAGGGAAGTTCTGTGATCTCCAGGCTCGCTGTGTGTGTGTGTGTGTGTGTGCGCATAATGCCGCTGTCAGGCGTCTCAATTTTTTTTGTATTAACGTGTGACTGCATGCGCGTTGTTTAAGGTATTCTTTTTAACACAGGATCTACAAAGGCAAATACAATAACAAAAAAATTATGGGCGCGGTAAATTGTAATAACAATAACTCGCTATGGCGATAATTTATTTTGCCATTGTCGACTATTGTTATAATGCGGTTCCACTGTATTTCCCATTTATTTACTTTGGTCCCGTCAAAAGATTGCCAATTTTTGTTTTCCTGCAAAGTCAATTCAAAACAGATGGCACATTTGCCAAAGATTGAGCGCAGCAATCGTGTTTAAATACTATGTGAATGCGATAAACTACATGGACAATCGATAACATTGTTTAAATCTCACAGCATTTCATGTTCTCTTCATTGCTATTCTTCTCCTTGTTATACAAACATAATTTGCTACAGGAATTTGGATTAAGGTTACAGATGTGGCGATATTTTGATTTGGTTAGTATCGTACGGATTTAAAAAAAGCTCGGCACATAATGGTTGGTTCATCAACTGAATTTTTTAATTTAAGGTGAATATTTAATCATAAATTGTCTTTAGGTTGTTTTAAATGCCATCTTTTGGTTGTTGGTACAAACTATCTTGCATTTTGAGGTTATGTATGATATTTCTCAGCTCTAAAATCCAAGTATGCATCCATTGCTTTCCCACATGCCCAGTCTTTTTTAATGGTCAACTGAAAAAACTAATTTCTGAGAATCTGCTGTGTACATTTACGACTACCCTACCAATTATTAATTTTAAAAAACACAATTATGCACAAAAAATGTTTTTAGAGTTTATTTTTCTATTAATAATCAAGTTATAGTAAATGTCATTCTACAGGCTAGTCTCCCCACGAATATTATAAGCAACGTTAATTTCATTGCTTCTTTTTGGACGTTTTCTTAGCATTTCCAAATTCTATTTCATCTTTTATATGGTTTCAGTTTCATCTACAATATAATAGGATTATATAAAAACGTCTATAGATACATGTTGTTCTGGTTATGTGATAGTTGCGCAATATCATCCTTCACCTACTTAACAAATGAGGAGCACTGACCACTCTGAGGAACTCCTGGACGTCGTGCTGCATGAAGGAGTCGAGCGTCTCCCAGCCGAAGGACTTGGTCAGCTTCTTGGTGCCGACCGGCTTGTCCGAGAACTGCAGCTCGTGGAACACCCTCTGTAGCGCCAGCGCCACACTCTTGCTCGAGTCGTCGCTCTCCGTGGGCATCTTGTACACAGCCTGCACACACACATAACTCCTCTAGTTCCCTACAATGCCCTTCAGACTGCTGTGTCTGGGATCCCTCGTAAGTTATCTCCCACTATAAAGCTATTTGACTAACAATTTACATGTAACATTTATTAATGCTTCACAGGAACAATGCCAATATTATCCTAACTATTTACAGCTTGATACAAAGTACAACAAAATGGACTTTTAAATTTTACAATTAATAATGATATTACAGTCAACGCTCAATTCCAAGACCCTTCATAGTTCCTTGGAAAAGGGTTGTTATTTAGATACGGTCGTTGTTCCAGGGGCCTTAGAATCGAGAGTTGACTGCAATACTTTCTAATGAACGGTTATGAAATGTAAAATGTCTGGTAGAAATTTAAAATTCATACTTTATAAAGAAAAGTACTTTACAGTGAAGTACGGTAGCGGCTCTGCTTATCAGACTAATTGCGGGAGGTAAAGCCCAGCAAACCAGAAAATCTGGTAAATGGCAAAGTATCAAAAAAAATCTACTGATATGAACATTCAAGTGGGCCACTTTAGCATTAATTTAGCACCACAGTGAAAATGTTTGTGCAGCCAGGAGCGACAATGAGCTGCAAGCAATGTTGGTCATTTACGACCAACCATCAGCTGTCCAACGGAAAGGAAGGAACAACGTGCGCTTCTGTAGTTAACATATTTTCTGGGTCTCTGCTGAATAGTACGTATTTGTGGTAAGCACGTCAACTTTCACTGCTATGTTATTTTATTTTTGTTTGCATTCCCAACTTGTCAACATTACCACTCCTGTAACTTTATTTTCCATTATTAATAACTGACTCGGGCTTATATGATAATCTGAAAATGGAAACAGGTGCCATACCATCCCATCCCCTGCTGTGAACGTGGGTGTGTGACAGTTAAATTCCATATTACTACTTACATATTTTTTCTCAGAAATGAGAAGAGTACAGGTCCTGATTGCGCTTTAGCAGCCAGAATACAATAATAGGCATAACGTGAAGGTACGTGATGTGAATAGTGAAAGTCTGCCGTGTAAGGGGCCGCGACACATTTGGCCACGTTCCCCAAGCTCCGACTGTACATGCTGACCTCGATGCTCCAGTCGTGTTATCGATCACTACTACGAGTATGACCGCTCGCAGAAAGAAGGCTCTTTAAGCCTGATTGATACGACATTCCCGTGTTGGTACGATAATGTTGTAGAGTGACATAACGATTGGTTGCAGACAGGCCACCTTCACAAGAAAAAGCAGTTGTATTTGTGAAGGTGCCCCCCTCTAGTGTGGGCAAGACCACTTGTAGTAGAATACTGCGTGGGGCGCCAATATTTAATCCAGATGTTGGAAAACTCGCATTTCAAGACTTGGACAAACGGTGTTACGATGTCATAGTGTTTGAAGAATATAAACATGAATACCACTGTGATAGTTTCATCAAGCATCTTTGTGAAGGAAAGTCTGTGAGACTGCCAGTAAAAGGTGGAGTGGGTAAAGTGATATAGTGGGAAAAAAAACCCTACATGGTTTGTTTCCAATGACCCTCCACCTAATAGAGATTGGTTTATAAATTGTGTCATTGTAGTTGAGGCCACATGACCTTTTCAGGAGCATGAGAGAAGGCCAGCTATAAAGTGTGAGAAGTTTGACGAACCTGAGGTGATTAGTATATCGCCAGACAGTTCTAACTTGTCAGTTAGCATATCAGGATTATTTGAGGAGTCTGTAGAGACTGTTTTTAATGAGGCTGGACCTTCATGGATAAATATAGTTCCCTAAAAACATAGACTATGTTACGCGTGAGCAACACCATGCTCAATGACCATATAACCACACCATTGCACAATTCTAAAAACAACTTCCTTCCCTCTGCCTTTCAAGTAAGCATACTTTTCTCACCAGTGTAAAATAACAACGCTTTTCACGTCCAACAAACAGCAAGTAAACACATTGATAAAAACCATTTACATCGTAAAATAAAATCTTGTACATACTTGTTCATGATTTCAAAGAGCAATGAAAGAATACACTTAAAAATTAATTTCATTCTAAAATTTTTTACAATTTAGATGTAGTTATGTACGATTCCATTAAAAATTAACGCTATTCCATGAAAGGCAAGGAACAATAAAAACATGTAAATTTCTCTACGAGAAATGCGTATTAAGGGTTGGTTGGTTAATTTTTGTACACTATTTTTTACAACAGAACTTCCCACTTTCCATAAAGTAGCAAAGTCGTATAAAACGTGTTCAAACACACTGGACTGAAACACTTGCAAATATTTATTATTATAAGTTTGTTGTAATCAAAATAAAATAGAACAGAATGAATCAAAAATTGGCAACAGATAGGTGTAAAAATTATATAGAAATGCAGAAATTCATAGGAATGTGCTTTGTAAAATATACAAAATTTCTGCAGTAAACAAAGATACTGGGCAGGGTGCATTCACGAGTTATGCACACACTCGTAGAGAACACATCTTACACAGGAAATGTTACACGTGTCACAAATTATGGTCACGGCTATAGTAGAAGCATGCAGCAAAAGTAACTTCCACCCACCTGCCTAACACAGCTGTACACGCGTGCGCATATCTCGCCGCTGAACAACACTTTTTACACCATAGAAGCGGTAACAGGACACAGCGATAAGAAAATAATCGTGGCTTCAGATTTTGTTTGGTAAACACGAAGTCCGCTAATTTAGAGGTCCAATAAACAGAGGCATCACTGTGTTTTCCAATGAAATTTTACTGTACACTTAACACGTAATCTTTTATCTCATGTGACCATTTAAGCATTGTAAATTTTTTTTGCTTAAATGGTAATTGAATCAGCGACACTGCGGCCCACTGCCCCACCAGCGAGTTTGTGTACTACCCCATGATAAATAGTGGTTGAGTCTTGGTTTGACTACATCACTGGACTACCTGTCTAAAGCAGTGGAAAGTTCCCCTGAAGGATTTGGCACTCACATGAAACTAACAAAACACTGCAATCAAGTCCCCATGGCGAGGACCTGCACAACTAAGACACAATGTGAACTGCTTGGAGCAAATTGGCCATAGAGGTGAGAACTGGGCTGCGAGACAAATTGTAATGTTTGGTCTCTTGTAGGTAAAAAATTGAAAATATGGCCACATGAATGCAAAATTTATAATTCTTAGTATGTAGTTGTATTTTATTATTTTTGATTATTAGAGGACTACATNACCACTTTAAATCGTGAATGCAAAGTTAAAATTTATAACATTCTATGGTAAGTAAATCACGAAAAAAAAAATATATATTTACAAAAAATCCATTATAAGTCGCTATTAAAATTTATTTAAAAATATGTTTCTTAGCCTACAATAAATAACAATTGGTAAATTCCGAATATGGTGGAAGAAAAAAAATGAATAACCAAGTACGCAACACTCCACTTCTATGAACACAACAAAAGGAGCAGCCAACAGCAGTGTGGGTAACACATCCTACCTTCAACTGCCATCAACATCAGCACCCCTTTGGTGTTTGCTTGACAATGTTTGGCTTCTGAATACGTTTCCGTCTGTCATAAGTTTGATTTTTTTTAAATTTCCAAGTTAAGATTGCATTTGAATTTGATAGTACCAATATCACAGATGACCTGCTTACACTCAATTTTGTTTGGCTTTGGATTTATGCTTTGCACTTTGATTTATAGATCAGTTCACGTTGTTGCGACGTTGGACTTTTGGATCCATTATTGACAAACAAGCTGAATACCTTCACATTTCTGCAGAACTTTGAAATGACAGCAGTGTTCAGGAAGTGGAAATAAGGAAGGTGGTGAAAGTATCACAACTATCCACAACACTGAAGGCTAGGGAAGCGATGCTGAGTGCAGTAGAGAGGGAGGGTCACGACGTAAAGGCCGAGAACCTCGAGGGTTCGACAAATGTACATCTGGAAAGGACAGTCTTCAACTGGTTTACCCAGCACAGATCCAAATGTGCATCGCTTAGCAGACGCGTGATGCCGCAGAAGGCCGACCTCATTGGCCGAACTTACCGGACCTCGAAGGGACGGGCGGAATATTTCAGAGCAGCGATACACATCAGCATCCGTTATATCTACGGTGAATGTGAGCGCGCCCCTGGGCTCTGCCGCTGCAAGTGCTCGAACATGTCCTCAGGTAGGGAAAGGCGTGCAAGGGAGGGAAGAGGATCAACAACTGCTTCGCTGTCCTGCATTGCACCAACATGGACAGCAGCGACAACATTAACCACTTCCAGGTGGAAAGTTAACGAACCCATGTGCTTTTAATAAACATGCAGCCTTATCATGTCAATATGATTTCAACAAAAAGAAATGGGCCACAACAGGAATGCTCGCAGGTTGGGTTTGCACGTTTGATGCCCGCATGCATTGCATGACCTGTAGCATTGTGCTCTTCGTCAACTACTAACATGTCCATTCACAGATACAGTACTTAAAAAACACTGAGTGTTCTTACCAGCAAACACTACGAGCACTATAGAGCCTCTAAAACAGTCATCAATATGGCTCTACAAGTAAACTTTTTAATGAGCAAGAAGTGGCCATCTAGAGCTGAGGCTGGCATATCCTCAGTGGGATTTTTCAAAGTGATACAAGAAATTAAAAGTGGTATGGGAAAGAGCTAGCCTCCAGACCATCTGAAATGTCCTCCGGGAAACTTGCTTCATTGCTGGCAAAACTCCTGCACCTCCTTTGTGCCTGCCATCACAGATGTGGAAGAACTAGTACACGACCCTACGGACTTGGATCTGTCGGCCTAGTCCCCGCCTGGACTGATGACTTAACCACAGCCTGTTATCGCCTTTGATGTTTCCTAGGCTCCACCGTGCAACGAGGCGATGAAAAACATTACCACAGATTGCACCTACAAGCACTACAGTACAACCTCATTTAACAAAATGTCAAGGTTCCTGAAAATCTTTACTCTATTTCACTGGATTCGTTAAATCTAAATTTACCTGTTTTACCCCAGCACCAATAAGTTGTTAGGAAAACTTGTTTTTCCACGTTAACACAGTGTTTCGTCTTTGATGGCGCAAAATAACACATCCATTTAAATTAAATACTAACATAATTCACTAGGCAGATGTTCTGCAAATGAAATGGTTCCCCACTACACCATAAACAATCTCTAGACGAGGAAAAATTTAAGCATTGTGCCTAGCTTAAATTTTAACGACTGCAAAATCCATTTCCGAAGGTCTTTTAGAACAAAAGTTAAGTGATTGCAAAATCTATTTCTGAAGACCTTTTAGTACAAAAGTTAAGTGATTTATTAACACAATTTTAATTTATTTCAATAAGAAGGAGTCTTTGGATAAAAACGTATTATCACAAGACCATAAACGACCTCACATTGACAAGAAAAATGTTCAAACATTGAGCACCACTTAAATTTTAATGACCACCACTCAACTTTTAACAAGCGCGAAACCCATTCTCAAGAATGGTTGGTAAAAAAATTTCAAAATTTATTAAAGAAATACAAATTTATTTCAAAAAGCATAAGTATTCCACTTATTGCCACAAAAACGTAAACATTCTGGCAGGCGCCACTGTGGATACATTTTGTACTAGTGTACAAATATTTGTATTGGTTTACACATAAAGCTTGTTTCCACTCATATCCTGAAATTGAAACCCAAAGCCAAAGCCAAAAAACGTAAATGAGTCATCAATTAAAAAAAGAACAAATCTGAAATTTAGAACCGCAAATAAAATCATATTTCAATCTAAGTGGCGTAATCAGGTCGTCAACAGGCAATGCAGTCAATGCCAGTCGCAATCTGTGATCAGAATCCAAGAAGGAAAGCCAAAAATCCAAGTTATAACAGCACTATTGAAAAAAGTATCCCGAAGCCAAACACCACGCACAAAGACATACGAACATCGCGTGGTCACAAATCACGAGATAAAGGTGCTCATGGGAGGGAAAGGGAAGATCTGTAAGCCGCACTGTTATTGGCTACCACTGTTTCTATGCACGCATGATTGAAGGGTGTGAGTGATGGGTGAGGCAGGAGGGAGGGGTGAAGAACAAAGGAGCCCCTCATGATGACATGTGACGTGCAACGTATATCTCGCTCTGTGTGGACTTATAAATATATAATTACAGTATTTTTGTGTGATTAAACATTTTGATGTATCAGTGATTTGCTCTCGTGTGTGCTGGACACATTTTTAATTTGAACTTTCTGCCCTGCCATCACTGGAATCGCAGTTGGCATCACTTCGTCCAGTGCAGCATGATTTGGCAACCTTAGGCTGGCAACAGGAAACCAATTAGTTGCACATGGATCATAATGGCAGTGAGAAGTGCCATCGAGCAGCCTCACTGCTAATCCGTGTTTTCGTGTTCACATCGCTACATATTTTTCATTTACAGTCTGCAGTTTTCATAAAATTTATGGTCCTTCTGGCTGAATATTTTCAGTGTTCGCACATTTTCATTACGTTTCAGTAATTAGTTTTGCGCCACTCGTGCTTTGTTTGTTATGTGCTACTGCATGATGGATTGCTTGTGGCTTCGTTTAGTTGAAGGGCGAAAGCAGCACATGTAACCTTGCAAAGGCGATTGCCAATGACGCACCAAAGGTTAGGTTGTTTCTCGCTAACGTTCGGGATCTTTCCAATGTTAAGAAATAATAAGATGTGGATTGTATTTTGGTGGAAGTTTCGTCAGAAGAGAGTGAAGACTTTAATCATGAACAACACATGCTACTCATGGCCAACTTCAAGGAGCAATACTACACAGTCATGGACGCAGTCGAGGCCATGAACAACAAGCCTGAGGTATCTGCTGAGGCTGTGGATGATGCAGCAAAGGTCCGTAAGTTGAACGTTGCTTTACCAAAAATAATGCTTCCTAACTTTGATGGTACCCCCGCAACACTGGTCCCATTTCTCCAGCCTGTTTGTGACGTTAGTGCCTAATAATCCAACTCTGTAATCTGTTGAAAAGTTTGCATACTTGAAGGGGGAGCTGTTGACGGTAAACCACTGGGATATGATCCTTCTCCCTAGTTTGAGTAAACGTCTGGATCCAAAGTTACAGGTAGTGCGAGATGACATTAGGTCAAGTGTTTCCTAGCTTGGATGTGTTCTGTGCATTTCTTGAGTAACACTGTAGGGCCCAGGAGGTAGTGCATCTCGTAGCAAGGCTGTTGGACTACAGACTTCCACACAAAAACCTATAATTCAAACCAAACATCGTTCACGTTCGCTTGTCAGTTCACCTCAGTCTTATTATGTGTGTAAAGCATCTCATCTTCATTACAAGTGTTCTGATTTTCATCAAATAAACCCACAAGATCATTTTGCAATTGTGAAAAAACAGAAACTTTGCTTGAACCGTCTTGGTAAACACACCAAGCAAAAAACTGTCCCTCAACTTCGTCGTGTCACAAGTGCAATAGTAAACACCACGCCCTATTGCAGATTGAGCAGAGCCGTGTCGACGACTGATGCTGCTGATGCTCCATCTCTAGAAGTTATATCTGTTGTCTCCTAAGTCACTTCCACAGTGTTGAGGTCTGAGCACTAGGGGTTTTTTTTTATGCTGCAGGTAATCCACATGTTGCTTGAGCATTGTTGGACACAGCAAGCCAGGCTAGCTTTGTCACAGAGCACTGCGTGCAGAAAGTGCGGTTATGCCATGAAGAAGCTCACTTGCCAGTTAATTGCTTATCCAACATCAAGAGAAGTAGCAAAGGCTTGCACTCATACTGCTATTGTTGTTGCGCCAGTTGGCCAGCACCAGTCCTCAGTTTGCTGTCGTCGTCTTTGTTCTTCCAAGCGTAACTGGAGACTCGCCTAGCGTCGTGGTATCCTCTGATGTCCGTAATGCAGTATCTGGATTGAAACTAGCAGATCCCTCGTTCAACGCTCCTGGTCTAATTGATCTTCTTATTAGTGCAGACCTTTTCCCCCGACTGGAGACCTGTAACATTATATTCAGTGTTTGGTTGGATATTGTCGTTTTAAGTCTCCTTGCTCTGTTCGTCCCTTCTCTTGGAAGTAGTCATTAAGAAATTTTGAGAAATTGAGGAGTTGCCCTTCACTAAGCACAGTTCACCTGAAGATGGGCTTTAAGAGAAGATGTTTGTTGAAACGCACATGCATAGAGGACGGTCCCTATAGTGTTTGCCTGCCATTCCACATCTTCCCCCCTAAGGTGGGTGAAACCTGAGCACAAACTATAAATTACTTGCTTGCCCTTGAAAAACATCCTGGGGGAAACTCAGAACTGGCTTCTATGTACTCAGATTTCATGGAGCACTACCTTGCCTCAGGGCATATGGAAAAAGTTCCAGAAAATCAAATTCATTCAACGCCAACCTATTACATTTCCCATCATTCAGTGGTTAAACCAGAGAGTTACACCACCAAGTGGCATGTGTTGTTTGATGCCTCGGCCAAAACTACAGAGGGAGATCACTGATGTATTGTTGGGTTTTTGCTTGAATGCAGTTATATTCATGGCTGTCATAAAACAAATGCATCGGCAGATTGCTGTTCATCCAGATCACCAAGACTGCCAGCGCATTGTTTGGAGGTTCAGCGATACTGATCCCATCTAAGACTGTCGCTTGAAGACTGTTACATACGGAGTGTCTTCAGCCCTGTACTAAGCTCTTTGTACATTGCAGCAGCTAGCTGAGGATGAAGCAGCTACCTTTCCGGTAGCATACAGAGTTTTAGGGTCAGACGTTTATGTGGATGATGTTCTCCCAGTTCTCAGGTTCAGAGTCCATTGCTTCAGAATTGGCTGTTCAAAGGGAACTGATTTCCTGTCTTGCCAAGGTAATTCAGGAGCAATGATTGAGATATTCTTTATTGCCCCCCCCCCCGAAGATGTTGAGACACCACAGTCATTCAGCTTGGATCCTGATGCTCATGTAATTGTCAAGGTCTTGGGGCTGCAATTGAACCCAGTATCTGACACCTTTGCATAATAAAATTCAAGGCAGCTCTAGTCATACCACTAAATAAACCATTCTTTCTACAATTGTGCATGTTTCAAACCCTCTAGGATGGCTCAGTCCTCTCCTAATATATGCTAAACATTTTCTACAAATCCTTTGGCTGAAAACTATTGACTGGGATGCTGATCTACCCCTTGATCATGCACAGCGGTGATGACACTTCAAAAAGAAGCTTCCCTGCCTGTCATCTATTGCTATTCCCCGCTGCATAAAGGATCCTTATGGGTGTGTGTGTGTGTGTGTGAACTCCACAATTACTTGGACAGTTCTGCAATTGGATATGCAGCGATAGATTACTTGCGCATCTTGGGTCCTGGTGATAAAATCAGATCTCTGCTGTTAGTTGAGAAGACCAAAGTAGCAATAGTCAAAGTACAGTCATTGCCTCGCTTGGAGTTCTGTGGTGCTCTAATATGGGCATGTTTGCTCAATATTGTTGTGACCTATCAAAAGCATGTTTGATTATCATCAAGCACTTCTTGGACAGATTCCAGAATTGAATTGTCCTGGATCAACTACTTCCCACAGCAGTTGAAGACCTTTGTAGCCAATAGAGTAAGAAAACTGCAAGATCTAACGCACCCATCCTGGTGGAAACATGTGTTGTCTGAAGACAATACTGAAGATAGAGCTTCACGTGACCTCTTACATTCTCAGCTGCTAGATCCCCTCTTAGGGTGGACCGGTCCATCGTGGCTACGAGTGTCAATGGTACATTGGCCTTCAAGGTCCAGCCTTGCTTGAACACAAAGCTGTGACGTTGGAAACTGTGACACAAAACCAGGACATAAATGAGTTGGTGAATCGGTTCAGTCATCAGATAAAGTTGTCGAGATTCACAGGGTTTGTTTTACACTTCATCCATAACTGTCGTAATTCTCGTTCAATGTGCTCGAAGGGAAAACTCACACCATCAGAGCTCAATCTGGCCTCAAGATTTTGGCTTCTTCGTGTTCAGTCTGATTCATTCAAGGAGGACATTTCTGAATTAAAAAAGAATTGTTACACATCTCCTAAAATCAGGAAATGAGTGCCCTTCTTGGATGAGCATGGGTTAATTAGGGTGGGTGGCAGAATGTCCCAAGCTTCTGTTCTATTTGAACATAAATATCCACTGTTGCTTCTGAAAAGTGATCCTCTAACCAACATCATTGTAACTTACAACCACAAGAAGAACCATCATCCTGGAGTGCATACTCTTAGAGCACAGTTCCAGATTATAGCAGATAAGGATGCCATCACTCGTTTGCGTTACTGTTTGCATTACTTCAGGCAGACCCTCCTCAAATCAGCCTAGAACAGAAGCTCCTCCAGCAACAAGGATACAGCAGGTCAAGCCATTTATAAAGTCCGGTGTCAATTATGCTGGGTCAATCCCAATCAAACTCGCTCAAAGTTCACAGGGCAGCTGCCTTGAAGGCCTACCTTTGTATTTTTGTCTGTTGTGCCATCAAGGCCATTCATGTTGAAATGGCATCAGATCTATCTACAGAGGTATTCCTGGCAGCGTACAAGCAATACATTGCCAGATGAGGTAGATCTTCTGACATTCATTCCAAACGCGGCACAAACTTTGTTGGAGCCCAAAATAGTTTTAGGGAAGTCCAGCAGCTCTTGTCATCCTCTGCTCGTCAGCAAGCCATTATTGATGCAATGTCAGCTTGGTGTCACCTGGCATTTTAACCCTCCTGCAACACCTCACTTTGGTGGCCTCTGGGAGGCTGGAGTTAATTCGTACAACTCACCTGTACAAGGTGATTGGGGAACATGTTGTTTAAACCTGTAAATATGTGAATATTCCATTTTCGTGTGTTAGTTAATGTCTGTGTGTACAATGGACAAATTTTATGTGTGTACCAACTTCCTCCCACTTGCTGGACACATTCCATATTTTAATTTCCCACATTGCCACCTCTTGTGAATTCCACAGTTGGCAGAACTGCATCCAGTGCTGGATCACAGAGTTGGCCACCCTGGGCCGCCGAGAGGAGGCAGACAGTTGTTCGTGAAGCATCATGGCGGTGAGTAGTGTCAATCGGGCAGCCTCATTTCCAATTGATGTTTTAATTTCGCATCGGACATAATATGAGTTTACAGTCCAATTTGTCTTCATGGCAATAACATTTTTGGTCCTCCAGGCTGCATGTTTCCTGTATTACATCGTTGCATTTATGATTTCGCAATTTATCACACCTCGTGTTTGTGGTTTTGCATCATCATGGCTGGATATTTACGCACTAAATAACATTACTTTTTTAGTGACTGTTTTTTTTGTTTGTGTCTCACCTATTCATTTCTTTAATTGTTATTTGGTGGTGTAGTAACGGTAATTAGTGTTTACCGCACCTCGTAATCAGTTAGCCAAGTTTTTTTTTCCTACCGCCCTTTGTGAGTGCGGGACTGTGACATGGTTGGTTTGCGTCGCGTGAACTCTCGTCCAGTGTACGGGCCTTATTTATTTCTAGCAATGACTGATGCATTAGCAAGCTAAGCGCGTGTGTGATCTCTCGAAGTTAGTTAGCAGTGACCAGACTAGCAAGCGCCAGAAACCTTCCCAGCGTGAAGCAATCTTACGATGTCGACTACATCACGGTGGAAGCTTCGCCGGACACTATCAATGGTTTTGATAGTGAAAATCACCTTCAGCGGATGACTACATTTGAGGAGCACTACTAAACTGTGATGGCCACCGCAGAAGCCCTGGAGAACTAGTCAGAGGTGCAGGCAGCGGTTGGTACAAATACAGCTAATGGACGGGAGGTAAATGTTGCTTTGCCTAAAACTCCCTATCTTTGATGGCACCCCGCAACAATGGCCAAATTTATCCAACTTGTTCATAATGTTAGTTTCAAATAATCCAAGCTTGTCCGCAGTAGAAAAACTATCATATCTGAAGGGTGCTGTTAGTAGTGAACCCCCTAATATGATTCAGTCCTTGTCATTATCCGATGCTAACTTTGAGGTTGCCTGGGGACTGCTAGAGAATCGTAACAAGAATAAGCGGTTGATTGTGTTGGCTCATGTTACGGCATTGTTACAAGCACCTTCGGCTTGCGCAGATTCGTCAAGGTTGTTACGTAACCTGTTGATCGTAATTTCTGAAAATGTGTCGGAATTGGAGGCTTTGGGGACTCCTGTGGGGCAATGGGATCTGATTGTACTTCCCATATTGTGTAAACAACTGGACCCCAAACTGCCGGTGGAATGGGAAATAAGCTTAGGTTCCGAACCTCCCAAACTGAGAAGCATTGTAGAGCCCAAGAGATGGTTGGTTCGTCTCGACTAAAGGGTTCCAAGTCTCAGTCTTGCTCCTCTAGCTATAAGGTGCCTGCTATGCATGCAGCTGCCTAAACAAAGACCTCCAAATCCTAGCAAGCATTAGTCATATGCATCAAGTTCTCTTGTAAGTTCAACACAGTCATGTTGTGTCTGTAATGCATCACATCCCTTGTATAAGTGTCCTGATTACCATCAGTTGTCACCCCAAGATTGGTATGCCATTGTGAAAAAGCAGAAGCTATGTTTAAATTGTCCTAATCAGTCTCCTCAAGGAAAGAATTGTCCTTCGACCTTGTCTCATGTCACACCTGCAGTAGTAAACATCAACCTCTATTGCACTTTGAACATAAATATCAGGACCAAGGTTCAGGATCTGATGCTGTGCCACCATCTGTGTGTGCTATTGTCAACTGCCCAAGTAGAGGTTCTCGATTCGACGGGTAGTCCGCGTGTAGTTCGGGCACTGTTGGACACAGCGAGTCAAGCCAGTTTTATCACAGAAGGATGTATGCAAAATTTGCATTTGAGACTCAACAAAACATATTTGCTGATTCATGGACTAACTAATACTCTGGTCAATGTGGCAAGAGCCAATGCATCTATCGTTGTTGTGCCAGTAGGCTGTGCAGGACCCCAAATTGCTCTTGATGTCTTTATCTTACCCCGCATTACTGGTAATTTGCCTAGTGTCAAGATGTCCTCTGAAGTTCGTAGTGCTGTGTCTAGCCTGATCCATCCATTGACACATATGGCCACATTGACCTTCTTATTGGCGCGGACCTCCTTCCTCAATCAATGACCGGGAGGGAGGATTGAGGGCCCACCAGTTGCTCTAGGGTCTGTGTTTGATGGGGAAGGTGGCATCTGAACCTGTTTCTTGTCCTTCCAAGTCATTCTGCATATCTCTCCTTACTTCCGCCCGTCCTCTCGAGGAACACGTGAGAAAATTCTGGGAAGTTGAAGAGTTTCCGATCACAAAACATAAGTCGCCGGAGGAGATCCTTTGCGGAAGAATATTTTTTGATACTCTTACTCGAAATGATCTACGGTCGTTACTGTGTGGGTTTGCCATTTCGCACTTCTCAACTAACATTGGAGTCACCCGGCCCCAAGCTGTAAATCGCCTGAGTGGTCTTGAGAGGCGTCTCAAAGGGAACAGTGATATAAAGGGCACGTACACCGAATTCATGACAGATTACCTTAACTCAGGGCATATGGAGAGGATCCCTCCAGATCAGGTTAAGTCATCCTCAGCCTACTATATCCCCCACCACTGTGTGATCAAGTCCGAGAGTTCCACCATCCTCAGCCAAGGATTCTAAGAGAAGATCACTCAATGACTCTTGCTTACAGATCCCAAGTTGCAGCGAGAGATTGTGGATGTTGTGTCGAACTTCCAATTGCAGTTCACCCTGATCATCAGGATTTTAAAGAATAGTTCGAAAAACAGTTTGTGCCAGCTGTGACACGGTTTAATAAAGAAAATGATTTGCCAGTCCGAGCTCTGCTCCTGATAGACAACGCCCCGTCTCATCCACAAGTGAATGAACTGACTTGTGGTGAAATAAAGGCAGTGTTCCTCACCCAACGTTAATCCTCTGCTGCAGTCAATGGACCAGGGAGTTTTATAAAAAATGAAACTCTGCTACAAGAAGATATTTTTATCCACTTTAATAGAGGATCAGGATGACTCCCTGTCCCTAATACAAAAGATTAAAAAAGTGAACATCAAGGACGTGGTTTACTGGTTTGCTGAGTCCTGGGACAGTGTGACTGAACAATGTTTGAAAAATCCTGGAAGAAAATATGGCCTACATTAACCTTCATTGAAAATCCAGATGAAAACAGTGGCACAGAAAATATTGTTCAGCTCATGCAGAAAATTCCTGGGTGTGAAGAAGCAGCCAAAATTGACGTCAATGAGTGGATGGCAGCAGATGTTGCAGAAGATGAAACCCTAACAGACGAGGACATTGTGGCAGCAGTCACACGACAAGACCCCGACCACGACGAAGATCAGAGTGAAGTCGAGGCCGACGGTGATACGGAGCAGCTTGTGTCACACACTGACGCGGCAGCGGCTCCTGACCTTGCCCTACGCTACGTCGAGCAACAGTCGATCGCCACACCAGCTGACGTGATGTATATGAGGCAATGGCGCAATATTGCTTCGTCCAGCAGATTTTCTTCACTACGCCAGAAAAGACTAACTGATTATGTGAACATGAACAAATAATATTTGTAAGTACTATAATTACTGTTTACATACAATGTATAAAGATACAGAAGATTAATAAACTGAATATGGGATTGTATTTTTGTTTTGATTTTTCCAACATACTGTACTTTCATTTGTTCAGATTAACTGGAATTTCAGATTAGCGTGGTTCAGATTAGCGAGACTCTACTGTATGTGTATTTTCAAGATGGCTGCCATCTACTTTCAGCATTCAGATGACTTTTACCCCACTTTATACCCCACCATGCTTCACCAAAGTTCCATTTAAAGATTCAATATTTTGTGTGCTAGTGTCTACATGTAAAATGTAAATTAAAATGTCCAATATAAATTAACAATGTAATAGTATATTATGTACACTTTTAAATGACACAAAAAATTTCCACAATAGGTGACACATAAAAAATGTTACTGCTAGTTGCGTAAACTTCCGAAATCTGTAAAATTTGCTTGTAGTGTGTATGAAAAATGGCTGCCATCATCCACTTATGTGGGTAAAAATATAAATTAATATTTTTCTTTCACCTTGAGAATAGGTTGACATAGGAACAAGTTTTTTATCAAAATCAAAAATGGTGCAGCTTCAGTCTCATGAAGATTTCACATGGAATGACCCAGAAAGAATGGGGGACGGTTACAATTGCACTCCAAGAGGCTCTGAAAAGTGAACTGTATCACTGTACTATAGTTTAAAAAATTGTAGGTTTGGCAAACATTCAGTATTTAAAAAAAATTAGAGCTTTAATTTTCAATCTCAGTAAGAAAAGTGTGTACGAAACGAAAATTTTCAACACCAATGAATATTTGATTGCTAATTAAATGTTCGTTTAGTTGAATAACATTGAAAATTTGTGTCTATATACAGTTGACTCTCGTACCGAAAACGCATGTACTGATAACCCACGGTTAATTTTCAGTGGTCCCGCAAAACTCGTATGTAAATAATGATAAAGCTATCCACTTGTATAGTTTATCGGATGTTGCGTCGATCAAAGTATATTTTGGTCCAGTCACCTAAAATTTATTGCAAAGATTGTTTTTAAGCTGGGTGTTTATGCAATCCTCTAGTAATTGGATGTGAAATACGCCACGTACACCGCCATTTAAGAAGACTGTACGGCGCATTGTTTGTCTTCCCAACACGTCCGCGGCGCGGTGCAACATGCAACTCCAGCATGCTATCTACCCTTACACTCCTGAGGCGGGGGGAAGTAGTTACCTAGCAACATAGCATTCTCTCTCTCTTTCTCTCCCTCCCCCCTCTTTCTGTTTTTACCTTCTTTCCTTCCCTTACATGTCATGGAGAGGAAAAGTTTTTGCATAGAAAAAGAAAAAGCGCATCCTCTCTTTATCAAGACTCTCCGTCACTCAAAACGGTTGCAACTATCATCACTAGTATTTCAAAGCAAATGGTCTCACCTGAAAATGTTATGCAATGCATTTTAACAAAGAATTATTATTTGCAAAGCTGTTTTCTTTTGTGATTATAGGTCATTTTTTCCTGTAAAGTTTGGTTTTTAATTGTATGTGGCGTAAAATCATCATGATTTAAAATTATATGCCTAGAAGCATATACTTGACCTCCCCTTGTCACCAAAAATTGTTTGAACATCGAGCGACTTGTATTACAGAGCATTAAGTTCTTTTTCAGTAACTTCCTAGGGGGAAATAGAGGATTTATATTTATTTATTTCAATAGACATGCACCTTTTGAATAAACTGATATCCTGTAAGGGCCCATTCAACAACTTTTGACGTCAAATAATGCACAAGCACCGCACCTCGCCCGAGTTAACTCGCAACAGGGAAAAGCAGAGGACAAAGTTTTTCAACATTTAATTATTAAATACCGTGAAGAAATTAATTTTAATACCCTTATTTATTCATTTCTGTTTAAAAATGACAGTTTCTGGCAGTGAAAAGTAACTAATTACCTTAAAAGACAGTAACTTGTCATGCGTGCAGAGTGTCGCCAACATGAAACAGAGGGGAGAGGTACATTCCTTTCACTCCTCCTGCCTCTTCCAATTCACCATCGCATTCGCAGCCAACATACTGCCAGATCGAAAATCTCTCCACGCGCTCTCAGCTGATCGAATGAGCGGGACTTTCAAAACTTGTCTTGCATTCGGTGTCATATTATTTTCATTTTCAGAGGGTTTTAAAGTTTTAGGTCTGCTTGAATTTGGTGTCTCATTACAATCAATTATATACAATATTTTAAGATGTTCAGGTGAAATGTCTTTCATTGTATTATTTACAGTAATAATAATACAGTAATACCTTTTATAAAAAAATCCCATTTTTATTGTGTACATTAGCTAAACTTTATTCACAGATAATGTACAGCTCTCATACTCAAAATGATGTATAATACGGTCAGAAATTATATTTTATTGATGTAGATGTCAGAACCCTCATCTACTGAAATGCCGCATGTATGTAAATTTTTTGACAGTCCCCTGAAAAACGGTAGATAAGGAGACGACTGCATCGAGGAACCTCGCTGCTGAGATCCCGTTACTCAGTTTTCCTGTAATAGTAGTTTTTTTGGACGGTCCCAACAAATATTCTATATAAAGAGTCAAAAAGACAAAATATATTCCGAACAATTGTTTAGCTGTGAAATACAGTGGATTATCAATTATTCTTTCCCATTATTTATGTTTTACCGTATTTTCAGTGGGTACATTCACCAAAGATTGAGCGCAACATTCGTTTTTTATAAAGTTGTGCTAATATTCTGTATACTGAAACGAAAATGAAAAATGCCAACTTTCATTTTCGTTTCAGTAAGAAATTTGGTTACCAAAAGTTGTAACAAAACAAAAATTATCGATTCTGATGAATTTTTGGGTGTTAAATGAATGTTCATTTAGTGTAAAACCTCAGAAAATTTGATTTCACAATAAATTTGTTATAATTAATAACTTGCTGAAAAATGTTACAAAATTTGTATTCTTTAAATAAGGCTGAGATCTAATGACATTTTTCATTTTCATTTCAGTTTTACGAAAGTTCATAACATTTTCATTTTGCGAGAAAAAAAGTCACATTCGCACAACCCTAAAACACAATGTGAATGCAAAACAATGCAGATAATTGACAACTGGTGATATTGATAGTATTGTTTACATTCCGCAAGAGTTTTTCATGTTCTATGGACTACGTTTATTCTTCCTACATCTCTACTGTATTCGTAGGTTGGCAGCAATGAGAACGAATCAGGCAATCTGTAACACTGTATTCAAGTATTTATGTTCTTGTTATTGTAAAAGGGACTTCGAATAAGGTTTTAGCAGTGGCAGTATTTTGACGGGCGTGATTATTATCGGAAACTATCGGCTGCAGATTTGGTTAGAATTGTATAGGCATGAAAAAGACTCGGCAAGTAATGATTGCAAATAAATCAGATGTGGTAATTTTAACAGAGGGATTGAGAATGGCTCGGCAAACAAAGTAACACTGGGCGAAAATATCAATATATATATAAAAATTATATTTTGCTAAATTTCAAGAATTGAAGTTGAATAGGCNGCACAACCCTAAAACACAATGTGAATGCAAAACAATGCAGATAATTGACAACTGGTGATATTGATAGTATTGTTTACATTCCGCAAGAGTTTTTCATGTTCTATGGACTACGTTTATTCTTCCTACATCTCTACTGTATTCGTAGGTTGGCAGCAATGAGAACGAATCAGGCAATCTGTAACACTGTATTCAAGTATTTATGTTCTTGTTATTGTAAAAGGGACTTCGAATAAGGTTTTAGCAGTGGCAGTATTTTGACGGGCATGATTATTATCGGAAACTATCGGCTGCAGATTTGGTTAGAATTGTATAGGCATGAAAAAGACTCTGCAAGTAATGATTGCAAATAAATCAGATGTGGTAATTTTAACCAAGGGATTGAGAATGGCTCGGCAAACAAAATAACACCGGGCAAAAATATCAATATATATAAAAATTATATCTCGCTAAATTTCAAGAATTGAAGTTGAATAGGCATGCATTTTGAGGTTATTTACAATATTTCTCAGGTATGAAATCCAAGTTCGCATCCATTGCTTTCTCTTGTTGGTCCACTGAAAAACGAATTATTGATAATCCACTATATTATGCCCATTATAATAGAGTAATACTAAAGCAACTACATAAAAATAAAGTGGAAATGTTGAAAGAATAAATCTGTTACGTTCATCAAGGATATTATTACTACACTTATTCCTTCCATATGCAATCCACTCAAGTCACTTCTTTTTTTAGTTTAGAGTAAGTTTATTTAAATACTGTACTGTTGCACTAAGGTCTATTCCTTACCTACCGTCGTTTTTTCAGGGGACTGTCAAAAAATGTACATGCATGCAGCATTTCAGTAGATGAGGGTTCTGACAGGCACCTGGGTGGACAAGGGCCCTCCCCAGGGCTTGTACCACCCCCGCGCTGAGGAGCTTGCTCCGGTGATGCGAGGCGGTGGTTCTGACAAGTACGTCAATAAAATACTATTTTTGACCTTATTATATTTCATTTTGAGTATAATGAGAGCTGTACATTATCTGTCAATAAAGTTTAGCTAATAAACACAATAAAACATTTCACCTCAACTCGTTTTAAATCAGAAATATAACATCTCAAAATACCGTATATAATTGATTGCAATCCAACACCAAATGCAAAGCAACCTAAAACTTTAAAACCTTCAGAAAATTATAACAATATGACACCTGAATGTCCCTCACACACTCAATTAACTGAGAGCGCATGAGGAGATTATCGATCGGGCAGTCTGTTAACGGCAGCAGGCGGTGAAGGGGTGGCAGAGAGGGAGTGAAGCAACGCACCTCTCCGCCTCGCTAAGTGTTGGCGACACTTTGTGCGCATGGCAAATGTTTGCCTTTTAAAGTAATTAATTATATTTCACTGCTAGAAAACTTACAATTTTGAGACAAATAAATACATAAGGTGATAAAAATTTATTTGTTCACTGACTTTTAGTAATTTATCATTCAAAACCACGTCCTCTGATTTTCCTGTACACACACCTGTCACGAGTTACTCTGCACTCTGGCTTGGTTCCTCAGATTTCCCCCAGGACGTTACTGAAAATGAACTTTACGCTTAGTAGTACAAATCGCTCAATGTTCAAGCAATTTTTGGCGGCAAGGGGATGTCAAGTATATACTTCTAGGAATATCATTTTATTCACGAAGATGCTGTCCATAGAGTTAAATTAATATTTTGTTTAAGATGTTGATTTTACGCCAAATACAATTGAACACCAAACTTTACGGGGAAAAAATTATTTTAATCACAAAAGAAAACAGTTTTACAAATAATGATTCCAAGTTAAAATGTATTGTGTAACATTTTCAGGCGAAACCATTTGCTTTGAAATACTAGTGATGATAGGTGAAACTATTCTAGGCGACGGAAAACATTACAATTTCTACGATCGCCAGGCGAACTTTACTTGCTTTGTAGCCAGACGTGTCGAATGAAGGCAAGCGCGCGCGGCTGAGAAAGAAGATGCACCTTTTTCTTGCTAGACATCTTCCCCTCTTGACGGAATGTAAGGGGAGGAAGGAAGTTGCACGGGGAGGAAGGAAGTTGCACGGAGGAGAGAAACAGAAAGAGGGGTGAGAGAGAAGCTAGGTCGGCATGCTGGTTGCTAGGTAACCACTACCCATCTCGTCTGGCATGTAAGGAGAGGTAATAAGTCGGACTCACACGTCGCACCATGCCACACACGTGTTGGGAAGAGAAAACTACGTGCCACAGAGTAGTGACAAAACGGCGGTGCGCATGACGTATTTCACACCCAGTTACAAGACATTTGCATAAACAACCCAATTAAAAACAATCGTTACAGGAAATATCAGGTGATGGATCAAAATATATTTTATCGACGCAGCATCCAATAAACGATACAAGCAGTAAGCTTTATCATTATTTCTATAGGAGTTTTGCCGGGACCACTGAAAATTGACTGTAGATACGATTTATCGGTACTAGCGTTTTCAGTACGAAAATCCATTGTATATGACAATTGATAGTGCTATGGGAGTGTGATTTCATATTTTAAATTCAATTTTATTGATTATATATTAGTATGTGTTTGAAAACACGCTGTGAAAAAAATTATAAAATGTTAACATTTTCGTTAAACTTTTGATAGGGCTGACCTATCATAAAATTATTTTTCAGTTTCATGAATTTCAAACATAACTTTTTGTTTCACAAAACAAAAATTAATAATATGTATCATTCACATCATCCTAAAAAAATGACATACAGTGTGTGGTGCTCATGGTACAATAAGCACTTATTATTAACCTTTAAGAAAAGAAATTACTGCCAGGAGTGCAAAACTCAACATTAAGAATGGATCCTCACTATCTGTAAATTTGGCTACAAACTATGCTTTACTTAAAAACTGCTGTCACACAACCCACGTGTGTTGGTTTATACAAATCCAAAAACATGAGCACCAGACGCCATATTCTACGTCCAAAATGAGCATTATATAGCGACCAGGTGGCCTGGCCACGAGCAGCAGCCCTCAGGGTGCGGGGTCACGGAGGGAGGGAAGGAGTACAAGGGCTGCGCTCAGTGCCCTTCACAGAGACGTATCAACTACGGCACTAGCGCGCCACCCAAACTATAATTGATGCCGGCTGACCAACAAGATGCTAGTCTACCGACAACCAACATCAGCCCAGCATCTGTGTCAAGCCACCCGGCCCTCGCCAGAGCTGCCGGCCGGCATGCTCTCACCACCAGCTAAGGACCCAACGAGGCAAGTATAGAGGCGTCTATGCTCCAGGGATACTTGTGTGCTATTTGTGCTTGGATGCCTCACATCACAAAGCAACAGCATGTGCATGCAGACTGCAGCCTTGTAGTGTGTTTCCTCATAAAGAAATAAATGAGCAATCTATGTTTATTTTACCTAACCTCAAATTAACCAAAGCTTCAACACAAAAGCATTACTAAACACGATGAGAGATAAAGGAGGAAGTACTAGTTTCCACCCCATAGGCACCAAATCTGAAGGGGGCAGTCTCTGGTAGTTTATTGTCTATCGCCAACAATAAACCATCTCACACAACACAATCTAATTAAACGTTTATTGAAGGAGTTGTCTGAACTATACCCCAATCCTCAGTATTATGATTGCTTTAATTATTGTTGAACCATCTTTATGGACAATCGACGAGCACTCTTGACGAGAGGACGGTAAACACCACAAATGTAGATTAGCATAGATCTTAACTGTGTGGGCACATCTACAAGCAGGGTTTGTTAACACTCCGGAGGCCCATAGAGTGGACACGTGGACCGCTTACTGGTACCTTTTGTAGCAGGAGGTGCTACTAGAGGGACTATCGTACATCATCTGCCGTGATCACACCCGACAGTAGCGTCAGTGCCGTTCATATCCCACACGTCCAGCCATCGTAGTTGAACCGAAGGAGTGCAGCACTGACCATACTTGGCATTAAACTATAGAGAACAGGATGAAACTGCCACGACCTCAAGAGTACATATCTCACTGGAAAACCCCCACGGGTGTGCTTCAAGAACTCACGTAAAGGTGTGAAGAATACAGTGGTCACAACGCATACCCATGCCCGCTTGACAACACCAGCTCACACCACACTTATGCTCACAAGAGGCACAGCAGGCCAGGAGAGTCTGGGCACCAAGGCACCAGGCGGTTTCGGGGCAGTCGTCCGGACGCCTGGAGAACGCTACGAATCGCTTCCTACGTGGCCAGGAACAAGGAGGATCATCACCAGCCAACGCCAGCATACCCGACCCTACTGCGCTAAGGCTCTCTACCTACAAGTATCTACTACTTAATACGATTCAATATCGCACTGTCCATAGAGCTTCCACTTTGATTGCACCTCAACACGCATAGCCATACAGCCCCTAACAAATACCACAAGCCAGTAGGTCAAGCCCCAGGCTTAGCACAGGGACTAGCACAGAACTCATCAGATGGTTGAGTAAGGGAACAGAAGCTAGAGGTTCCAGAAGGTGGCCCCTTTCCCCTCTCTCTACGTAGTTCCTAGAACCAAATACATTTACTTAAAACTGTTAGACCAACTGCTCTTTTCCAAAACATTTAACACCAATGTCTAGGATACAAAGTTTGAATTAGAAATTCAATATCACAGCAGAACTCTTCCTGTTTCTTTTTCTTACTTTTCAAGGAACTGCGAAATGGTATTGTTAAATAGGGAATTGTAAAGGGAGGGGACATTACGCTGTAAGAAAAGCGAATGGGACTAAAAGAAGTAGGGGTAAATTGCAGGAGGGTGCTTGAGATATGCACTACTCAGGTGAAATATTTGCTAACAAAGATAGCAGAAATCTACAAGACTGCCCTTTCTAGGTATCGCTGTACTGGTTTATAAAAATTACATGAAAAGCCAAAAAAACTGGTACACCTGCCTAATATCGTGTAGGGCCCCCCGAGCACGCAGAAGTGTCGCAAGACGACGTGGCATGGACTCGACTAATGTCTGAACTTATGCAGGAGGCATTGAAATCTGCGCCAATTTGAGAAAGGGTTGCATGTCTGTCACGTTTAATGATTCTAGTCAGTCATCGTTGGTCCCGTTCGTTCACAATCTTTTTCCGGCCGCAGCGATGTCGAAAATTTGATGTTTTACCGGATTCCCGATATGCACGGTACACTCGTGAAATGGTCGTACGCGAAAATCCAAATGTTATCGGTACCTCGGAGGTGCTATGTCCCATCTCTCGTGCGCCGACTATAACACCACGTTCAAACTCACTTAAATCTTGATAACCTGCCATTGTAGCAGCAGTAACCGATCTAGCTGCCGACCGCATGGCGTTACTCCGATTGGTTCCATACACACGCCTATACCAGTTTTTTTGGCTCTTCAGTGTATGAAAGATTTTTAGCATAAAGCAGATCCGTTGCTGTTTGAACACGACGGAAGGGAGGGAAGGTTGGCTCACCTTGCGTAGCTGGTTGGTGAAGTAGAGAGTCTGGAGCAGGGAGTTCATGTAACAGGTGGCACCCTGGTTCTTGAGACCCACGTAGCCCGTGTGCTTCTTCGAGTCCCAGCTGACCCCGTGGGGTGCATCCGCCGACACGTGCACCTTCAAACAGCCAACCAAGCTCTCACAGTCACAACTTCCCCTTCCAATCCCACTACATCACTACACAACTACTGCTTTCATTTTTAAACTAAATGTTGTAAGTACTTAACATTGGTTCAATATTACATAATTGTGGATCACAGACTTTAAAAATGTACTTTATAAAGTGTAAAAAAAATTTTAATTAAGTAATTTCATAATGGGATGCAGAACAACATTTTTATGTAGCATCCTTACGCCTGCATACACCATAGCCTTGCATCATACTATATTTATCTGAATATAGGATGACCATCAATATGAAAACCCTATTTCCATTTTGGTTTATAGAAATAATAATTTTCCTGCAAATGACAGGCCATGAAAACTTGAATACACTAGAACCTGACTGCTTCATCCCCAGAAATTGCAACAGACTCTCCTTCACAAGTAGTTGTAAGGAACCGTAAATAATTTGGTATAAAAACCAATAACTTTTTTTTTCAGAGAAATCAACAAAAAAATAATTATGTTGTATTTTTCTTGGTTGCTATGCATTGTTTATCTTGGCAGGCACTCTATTGCAAGTAACAGATACCTACATGGGCCGCCAGTGCTAGCCAACCCCTCCCCCCTAGGCCAGCTACGGGTTTCAGTGTGCGACACCACTACCATCATGTCATGTCCTTGTATTGCCATTGTAATCTTTCTTGCTTACGGATAGAGTACCTTCTCCTTTACTTGTGTTATTACAACTTAGGTTAGTGCATGGTTTTTGGATTTCTCTCGGTTTTGATTACGGTTTGCTGAATAGATTTTTTTTTTTTTAATAAATTGGTAATTTTTTGGTTTGATTTTGTGAACGACTGTTGATCAACCATGCATTTCTGAGCATGTTTTCTTTGATAATGATCAAAAAAACTACAGCCAAGATAGCTTACAGCAACCATTTTGATTATAGTAGCCAGGGGTGGGTTGATATCTGTTCAAAGTTTCCCAAAATATACGTAATGACCCTATTCTTTGAAATAGTAAGAGGACTATGTCAGTCAAGTTCTAGTGTAGAAGCAAAAAAATGCTTACTGGTAATGCATGTTGAACAAATTTTTCAATCAACAAACTAATTTTACACAACAACAAATGCAGAGTATCACTTTCATTTCTGGAATACTACTACTATTTCTAGGCTGCTCTCCTTTACTGTCGCTACTCGAGTCATCCTCTCAACCTATCTCACGAACCCAAGAAATGTATTGCATCTAATGGTCGCCAATCCAGTTCCCAGTTTACACATACTGAAAACTCAAATTCAACTCCAATAAGACAAACATAATTTGAACTACAACTGAGTTTCACGTCAACATTGAGCAGTCTGCGAGAGACGTACGTGTAAGGAAAGTTTCCAATATNATCTCACGAACCCAAGAAATGTATTGCATCTAATGGTCGCCAATCCAGTTCCCAGTTTACACATACTGAAAACTCAAGTTCAACTCCAATAAGACAAACATAATTTGAACTACAATTGAGTTTCATGTCAACATTGAGCAGTCTGCGAGAGACGTACGTGTAAGGAGAAAGTTTTGAATACTACCCTGACTATTAATTTACGCAAACTTCTGACGAGGTTCGTGACAGTGTATCGATTGTGCACTGACTACAGGTGGGAAAACGTCGACTGCTCATTTTTCAGTTGTGCTAGCTGATCTAGCCACGTTGGAGAACTAAGAAAATACGAGAATCGTGAGCATGAACCGCTTAGCGATTGGCACCTCGATGGGAATAAATTTATGGAGAACAAATCACGAAATAGATAACCACACTTCAATAAATTGTGAAGTATGGAATGTGTGTCCTCTATGAGCCACATTTCTAGTCGATGAGAGTTTTGGTATACATAACCTAAAAATAACAGACACCTGCAAAACACACAAATCGCAGGAATGCAACCAGTAATATTGTAATTACTTCACTTAAAACATTCTGCTAAAGTGGAGCGGTCACCACTAACACCTTACATGCCTCGTGTGCTTGCTCAAAGTCATGCTGGATAGCAAACGCTCCTCTTCTTCAAACCTCGGCTAGCTCTGTTATATCTCGGGGCGGTTCAATTAAAAGCAGTGGGTTCTGCCAATGCTTCCGAGGGGAAGCCGTCGTAAAAGAAATACAAAAGACTGTGCCACTTGAATATTAATTTTGATAGTTTATTGATTATGTTTCCATGTTACATTTTACAAAGTCACTTTGTTGAACCGCACTACAGGAAGCATTGGCGTTGTGGCCACCTGTGTAATTTACGTTAGGAATTAACTAACGTGCACTTATAGGGCCCCGCCTCCGTCTCTCCAACACTCCCACGTCCCCATCTCAACTGCCGAAAACTTCCTGGCTGCACGAGCCACACAAAAACAATCCTCCTCCACTCGGCCGTTTGCAAGAACAGCATGCTTCTCCACTTTGCTTCCAACACTGCGCTCTCGTGGCCTCCAAACACACCCACATTTTATATTTTAAAAAACAATTATTGTTCTTTCAATGAAATTCAAAAAAATTACTTAATACCTTCAACCAATTAATTATTAGATTACAATAGTCTTTTTTAATCAGAATCACAATAAAATATCACAAATTTAGATTATTCCCATGCAGACCCACACTGGTTGGGTACCATCGGACCTATCAAGTTGAACAAACTGTCTCTCTCGCACCGTGTTTGTACATGACCAGCGAGCTTACTTCCAACGACTGTTCCTTCTGTAGCTATTTATGACTACATACCCGAAACACAATGCCATGTAAGGGCATCTATTACTGCTGCCTTTAAAACCTACACACACAGGCTCTAACAATGTCAATCGATACTATAGCCACATCTGCTTCTGATTAAATTACACAAATTCTGAAAATTGTAAATGGCCTTAATAAAAATAGCATACACAATAAGTTGTTCAGACAAAAAGATCTAGACATTTGATCCTGACTACAAATTCAACTAAGTAAATTAAGTAAATAAAAACCCATCTTCATATGTTCAGAAAAAATACACAAAGGTAGGCAGGGATGAAGGACCACTTCAAACTATTTAACACATATATAATCATCATGATTTAAAAATATGGTTTTGCTAGAAACAATCTGTAACACCAGCAAGATGGCCTATTTAACGTTCGGAATGTGCGTTCATTATCCTGAGTTGTGTTTAACGGCTGTCACATTAGAATTACAAAAGTTATTGTAAGTTTTTGGGGAAAAAAAATGTAGCTACTTTTTGTTGTGCAAAATATGAATAAATATGCGTAAGGAGTAGAGAGTTGATATGTGTTATGTTCATAACCCGAATTAAGTGAAAGGTTATGGTTGCACCCTGTAATTTCGAAGCTAACATGTTAGCAATTTGTGGAAAGTAGATGCTAATAACTACATGAAAGTTGCTCATTGAACAAAATCATGTACCACCAAAGACCCGGTGTTAAGTTGACGCATAACCGTCATTTCTTTTTTTTGACCGACTCGTCACATGCAGCGACACATCACCGTAACGGAGAATCGAAACCAGTGACTGCTTGCCTCCAGAGCTTACAGTCATGCTCCCAACCTGGGACACCCAAGAAAATGACAGACGAGCCACTTATGCCAGATATGCAAGTGATAAAATTGCCCCCGTCTGACAAGCTGAGCGAAGGCAGTTGACCCTAAGTGAGCGCCAGATACCACCCACACACAGGGAAACTATCCCGCTTCATTCCTTCCCCTAGAGAGTGCAGTAAGAACTGTGGCTGCAACAGAGGGAGGAGCCAACCTCGTAGAAGATGCCAGAACCGAAGGAGAGCGCCGTCTTCCTGTATAAAAGGCCAGGCGCGCCCCCAGAACACCAGTTGTCTTATACGCTCAGAATTTTACTGTCCCACAGCTGTGTTAGAGCTCTCTGCACCTGTCTTCTTTTCGAGAACCTACCATCGCTAGAAGTCTTCAACCCCTTACTCACTCCATTTTGGAGCGTTTACCCCTAGTCCCTTCAGGAAAACACTAGTCGACAGTTAGGGTCCCGGCCATTAGTTGCTCTAGCTTTCTTTGCTAACAGGTCTCCTTCACCTGTTTTAAACGTAACTTCTGCTGGTTGCTTGAGAACCACGAGAGTCTACAGTTTGTATAGGTCACAGTGTTTATTCTCTCGAGAATAAATACATTAGGGAAACCACAGCGTTCTAATTCTAGGGTGAATGGGGAACCTCTCTACAAGCTGGTGAACGCCATCCCACAAAGGAGACGCAGAAGACCGCACTTTTACACACAATATCTGTTAATAGTCGGATTGCAGGCTCCCCTTAGGTTAACTGGGCAGCACGTATGTATGGGCCAAGTGCGCAAAGGCAATTGGTGCATACAAACGGTAGAACCCCCTACTAGGTACACTCTGCAAGGACGTGATTAGGCCACGCGAGTTAGCTCACCCACTCCATCCATCACGTGAAATTCACTGGTTGGAGTACCAGGTCTGATAAGGAGTGACCTGGTCACATCAGTGTTAGACGCTGGCAATTAGCTCATCAATTTATAACAAAAACCAAGCAGCCGCCAGGTCTCGATAACCAAAACCACACTCATCAGCTATGCCGACAAATGTTCAATTTTCCCACCGCACCCTAGTTTGCCACCTGGCCGCTGCTAGGTTTACTACCAACAGCGTCCTTCCACCCTATTGCAGTGTCCTACAACTCACCGCCTGACGAAAGTGGCCAAGGCCAGCGAAACGTCGCAATAGAAAGTGTCGTCCCTTGTGCGTGTGCCAGTCAACCAGTACACTGCGAGTACTTGAATTTCTGTCCTTTCACATATTTTTAACAGCCTAGCGGCCTACTTGTAACTTAAACCCAAATGTTATTAACACTAAGTTTTTTTTTTGCCATACATATGCTTACAAAAACTTGTTGACTACATGTAACATGTTTGATGTTGATTTATGTTACACACACACTCAATATCTAGCAAGAGTGCAGGCACCATATAGGATTTTGAGTAACGATTCCTCTCTCATCCAATATTTCAGTCAAGCATAGCCTTGCCACGAGAGTAGGGTGTAACACAAACTGTTAAGTTGTCGTGCTGGGACACTGTCCTGGTGCATCCAGCAAGTGGTATCCCTTCCACTAGATAGGGAGAGGTGTGCGCCAGAAAGTTACACAACTAATTTCACTTAGGAGATTAAGAAAATACACTTCCACCAATTAACAAATTACATAAAATGTTGCACCACACACTAACAAAATCATATTTGGACAGGGTATGTGTTTGCAAATCTTAACCCACCAAGGTAAACTTGATACTTAAATGATTTGCGCGACATAAACAATAGGAAAACTAAGGAATGTGCACTCTAATGAGCTTTTACAATTCTTAATACATATTTAACAACAACTAACTGACTTGCACTGCACCATGAAAAACATTTGCTTTTGAGCTCTCTATCACACCGTGTGCATAAGTTATGTACGTACTGATATTTATACCACCACCTCCATGCTACGCTAGGGCATAATGCATGAACGTGGCGATAAACCTACCTCTAACGTGATGGCGTCGTCCTTAATGTAGCCCTTCTCCGGGTCGAGAACGTCCTGCCACGACATGAAATGGCTGAACCCCCAGTCATTCTCCTTGCTGTAGAACAGGTGCTGTATTTCTTAAAAACACACAACACCCCATACACATTCCTGTCACTTGGTGCTCTGCCCACTAACACAGCTCCTCACACCAACTGTGTCCTCATGCCCGACAGTGTTCTGGCTGTGTGGCTACACACACGCTCGCGTGCGTCCATCTGTTAGGAGCTTCTGGTCTAAAAGCAAACTACCTCCATCTATACAGTTGCATTACATTTCACAAAACACATACTTCAAAGACAAACATTTGTAAACGTTGTGATTAGAACAATGTTTTTTTGTGTTCTTGCTAATGTTAATTTTTTTTACAAGTTGAAACACATTTATTACAAGTGTAATCACTTTTGGTCTGCAACACGTCACTATGATGCACCACAGGTGATGTCGTTACCAGTCGTAGCTTCCACCATGCTCCCCCCCACCCCCGCGCAAAAATCAGCCATAACACTACAGGCTAATGGTTCCGCCTCTCATTGGGTGATCCCATCAGTATCGAGTCCCCTCCTCAGTTGGTCTGTCTCTTAGTTACATCCCTGCGTTCTCGCTATTGTCAGCTAGTGTCGATACTGTACTAGTCCACAACATCATGATGTACGACCACGTAAGTGCATTTGTTGGCTGGCTTATAAGCCTCCCTGTTCTTCAGGCACCCACTGAGTACAGGATCGAGTGTGTGTCTCATCGCTGATCAGTAAACGAGCACATGAAGTCAGAGATATGCTTTTCCTCGCCCGTTCATCAGAACCTCCATCCCGCTATCACCCATTTTGTTCACAGTCCAACAATACACTTTGTGCGAAGGCAAAGACGTGCAACCTCCCCCCTGCCCATCAGCTGTTTTGTTAGACCTTCACACCATTCTGAAAGTGGCGAAGACATATAGCACACACTTCTATGGGGTGAGAGGGCTTCGGTATGCTCTGTAAGAGGTTCGAATTGGCGGCGCAACCATCACACACCTCTTGCTTGGGTGAACCTCCATATGGGGATTGAGGTGGAATTAATAGGGTCACACCTTCTTGGGGATTGTGGCGTGCAGCACCATACTGCTCTACCAGAAAACCAGGGAAGGCTTACCTCCCACACACTAATCCACGTTGTTGAGATCCTACAAGACATCCCATTACCTCCCACTCNAACCAGGGAAGGCTTACCTCCCACACACTAATCCACGTTGTTGAGATCCTACAAGACATCCCATTACCTCCCACTCTCTAACTGAACTACCTCATGCCTCATCATCAGGCTGGGGTGGAAGGCAGCTCAGAGAGCCGTCCTCGCACCTGGTGATCAGGAAGCAGTGTTTGGGGTATCCCTCATGTATGTTAAGCCAAGAGAAGGTGCAGATCCGGAGTGGGACGCCATAGCCTAGTTAGAAGAAAACGCATTGTAGTCACCAGTTTGGAAAAATTGAACCGCACCAGATATTTACTAGGGTGTTTTTCTCCACACCAAGGGCTATTTCACCACTGCCACCAACTCCTCTGAGACCGAAACCGGTCATTTCACGACCAGTTGTACCACCCACCACGGTGTGAAAGTTACAGTTTCGCCAGACTGAGCTTGTACAATCAACCGTTGCTTAAGAACATACGACCACCCCACCATCTCTCAAAGCTGCTCCAAGGCCATTTGCCAAGTATACCCAGCACGGAAGTTCTTGGCCACTCAGCGTCAGTCTATCCGTGAGCAGTACCAAGCCATTTTGCCACATACATCGAGTGTCCATCCCATCGTGATACAAGTGTCATAAAATATGAATTCTAGTAATATAAAATATGTTTTACACACCAAGAGAAATATTTGAATATGATAGACACAGAATAAATTTGTGAGTTTATACCTGTTACGAAAATGCCTAAGCTGAAGAACTGCTAAATTTTAACTCGCAAAGTAAAAATGTTATTACGTTTTATAGATAAGCAACGTCTATTAAATGTAAATGTAATAGTTATAATTTAATGACAATTGCATGTGTGCTGCAACTCGTACTGGCAGAACAAGCTCTCTTCTCTGTCCACGTAGTTGGAATGTCATTCCTTTCAATTACAAACTTTGCCCGTTCTTTGATTCATTAAAACAAAAACATACACTTCTCTACAAGTTTACTATGGAACTTGTTGAAGCTGCATGACTTATTGTTTAACGTATAGCTGTGGTAAATTTCTTGCCAGATTAACACCTTCTATTATAATTCTAACACCTTTCTCCAGAGACAGTTTTTGTTCAAGCTCTCAGAATCTACAACTCGTTTACTGAATATTTTTGTCCAGGCAACACTAATATTGCCTTTGACATACCGTATTTTATCGCATATAAGTTGCCTGCGCATATAGGTTGCACCATTATTTTCAAAGGATGTTAAAAAAAATAATATTTATTGTTTATAGGTCGCGCTCATCCTTGTAAATCCTGTACAACACGGCCTGCGCCACGGCTGGCTGATGCACGCGACCTTGGCGAAGGTCGCGTGGCAGCTGTATCCTTGCAAGCAAGCGGTGTTGCCAAGCGTACAGCGTAGACACAGCGCGCCGCAAGTTTGTTGGACGTAGTTCGTCTGGAATGTTCTGATATAGCGCTCGAGATGCAGCCTTGACTGCAGGAGTTTATATATTTATTGGAAAAAAGAAATAAGTTAGTAAGATGTAATTTAATTTTAAGTAATATTTTTACGACAAAAATTTTATCGAGCTTTCTTTTTATATATTCCAACCATTTCTAACGATTTATGTTAAAAGCAAAAACCTAACCATTATTTCTGCAGTTTATCTTTGTAAGTTTTAAATAAACGTGCAAAAAAATAGAAAGGCATTTGAATATTTCCGT
Organism: Clitarchus hookeri; assembly: GCA_002778355.1. Classification (NCBI taxonomy): domain Eukaryota; kingdom Metazoa; phylum Arthropoda; class Insecta; order Phasmatodea; family Phasmatidae; genus Clitarchus; species Clitarchus hookeri. The sequence continues at coordinate 186,406 of NQII01003115.1, read as the reverse complement.
TACGTAATTTCCTTCGCAATCATTAACAGAAAAATATATATTTTAAAAGAATCAAAAGGAATCGATTCTTGCTCAATAACTCACAATCGATTATTTCCGAAAGTTTTCTGTGGAGCGTAAGAGAGAGCATCACATTAGCGTTGGTTCTTGAGTACCAAATGTTAGCAGTGACTTACACGTCTTTCTCTTATATAGTCTTTGCGCCGCACGTAGTGTTGTTTTGATGTTGTGGGAGTGAAGAAGTGCGACAGTTTCTTGATGGAAAAGCGATGTACCTACACCGCAGGTTTCAAAATGAAAGTGATTTTGTTCGCTGAAGAGTTTGGAAATCGAGCCGCGGGCCGTGAATTCATAGTAAATGAAACGTTATTTCGGGGATGGAGGAATTTTTCTCACTTATAAGTCGCACCCCAAGTTTTCAATAATTTTTTAAAAATAAAATGTGCGACTTATATGCGATAAAATACGATATATGCAATGCTGCTCTGTCCCCTTCATTGCTTATTCGTCACACCGAATGCTCTTTAATAATGTAGAATAAAAAATGTACACTATAAATATTATATATAAACCTTGCAAGTGAACCATTTTCCTTTTGCAAACTACCTGTGTTAGCACAAGGTTAACTTAGCGCAACACTTCCAACGAAAACTTTACTAAAATTAAAAGCCGCAAGAATCGTTGAAAGTGCGTCGCCGTACTGGGACTAAATGCTAGCCAACACTGGGTGGAGCGAGGCAGGTGTGCTATACATATATTGTGTCGACTAAGCACGAGTGAGACTTTGTTACAGTATGCTTCCAAAGCAAGGTGGGGCACATTTAGATAAACATACGAAATACAGTGAAGCCATGTTATAGTATCCTCTCTTGTAACATTCTCCTGCTTAATAAGCTGCCTTCTCTTGGTTCACTAACATGTTTCCCAATACAAAATTACCTGCTTACAAAGTTTTCCCTTATATAAGACTGACTTTCTTTGGGGCCCTTGAGAAATGTTATAACAGGGTTCCACTGTATGGTTTGCTCTCAGGTTAAGTACAAGTAATGTCTCTATTCTGGAAAATAGCCGTACGTTTAGTCCAGCTGTCCTGCTGTAGTGGTTCGCTAAAGCAAACATGATTATGTTTATTTTGATGACTGTTAACCTCTGTTTGATTTGAATACATTTTTATTTGGTTTATTTACATTTTAAAGTGATATTAATTTCAGCCCCAACAGTTTATTTTTCAGTAATTTTTAAGTCACTAAATATTTATTTTGTAAACCACCCATCCATTTTGTTTTTTTTTTATGAGACTGTGGTATTATGTAAATTTAACCTGGAAATCTTAAATAGTATACACGTATAAAATTTTTATTTTCTTAAATTACTTTTGTAATTGTACAAAGGTAATTAACTGTTTTTCACCTTTTGTTTTAATTACATTATATTTTTTCTCGTAACTTTCTTTTGTGCTTTACCAGAGTATTATTTTGTGATTGTGCTGAGGATAGAGATAGTTGCCGGAAGTAGTTTGCTTCTGGGTGGGACCTTTAAACCTTACGACCGCGATTAATTACTATAGGGTTTTGATCGCTGAAATCCCCGGCACCACCGTAAGTTAGGCCTTTGATAATTGGTCTCAGAAGTTACAGTAAGAGTAGGAAAATCCAGCTAAGATAAGAAGAGGAGGTCTGCGTTAATTTTTGGAGTTGTTCCGGCCATTTAGCTTAGCGCCAGGCGTCATCATCAGTGAGAGAGACGCCACAACATCCGGGAGACACCAAGCCTTTGTAGGAGCCGGAGGGACTCACCTATGTAATTCTGAACCTTAATTGGCTTATTTACAGTATAAACTTCCATAGCACAATGTTTTTTTTATTAAAGATAATAAATTTTGATTTAACATGCAGTACAGCAAAACGGTGGTCCACCGTTCTATTGAATGAGCAAGTGCCAGAGGGAGTATAATTTTAATGAACCCTGAGAAACTTTGTTACATTGAAAACATGTGGAATAAAAACTTAAACAATTTTATTAAAAAGAAAATTTTTGAATTTTTGTGATTTTTAAATTTTGAGAAGTAAATTGAATCTGCTATTTGGAGCTCATAAAACTAACATCGCAATAGCAGTTACATGAGGCAACAACTGTCAAATAGATTTTTCCAACTGTAATTTTCAGAACTAATTTTGGTGAATCAGCACTAATTTCAAATTTGATATTTAATTTTATTTATTTCATTTTAAATTAATATTGTAAGGACGGTGGTATCTTGGAGTCATAATACTCCAATTTATACTGACACATTAATTTTCTTTTACACGCACACTTAGCTAACCTATTCTTTTCGAGTCAGCGCATAAAGTTTAATTTTCATTCAGAATAATTAAAACAAGTAAGGAAGATAAATTTTGAAATAAATTATTACAGCACACATATCCCGATCTTGTTTTCTTCACATCATTTATTCTTTTGTATATTACAACCTTGAATTATAATTTTTTTTACATGAGAAGATATTTATTTCTGTTCTGAATCTGTTGGTACCAACGTAAACTGTCTTGTATGTTTTGTCAACTATAGCTAGCCGATGTTGCAGCTCCATCGGTTCTCACATAGTAAGTGGTATTGCTTTTAACTTCGAATGAAAAATAAAGTTTTCTCCCTTTCTGCCCACAAACACGTCTCACAACATATTCTCTCCACAAAACAAAAAGACAAATTTTCCGTATTGATTATCATAATGCACATTCCCTAATAGCGTAAAACACAAATGGATGAAGAGACAGACTTAGGATTTTCACTACTTATTCAGCAAAATAAGCCAAGGTGTCAACTGATGTTATTTTACATAATAAGTTACTTTTTGGTTACTTTTGGGGACCTCATCCTACAAATTTTGGTGACATTTCTCTTTTAACTGTAAATTTAAATTACATTAAAACTGATATTACTTACTTCTTGGAACTTATTATTAACAGATTGGTATCCTATACAGCCTAAAATGCATATATATTTTAAAAGGGCAATAAATAGGGGTCCATTTTTATGGTAAATAAAATTAGCTGATTTCGTCATCATAATTACACCATTTCATGAAATAAATTTTATAGCAAAAAAAAAAAAAAAAAAAAAAATTATTAATTTTATTATTGTTATTATTACATTAATCTATTGCTTTTATAACAATTTCACTTGAAATAAATATAATATGTTATTCATACTTTTAATCAGTACATATTTATGTGGAAAACATTAATAAATATTTAATGATAAGGATAAAAGGACAACCTTACGAGAGCACACATTGTCATGTAACACACATTGTCACGTCACAGTAATTTTTGTGCAATACCAAATCTTGTAATTTATAGAGACATTTAGAACTACCTTAGAACATTCACTAGCATTGAGTTTTACAAGATTTTTACGTCAACCACATACAGCTTTTGTTCATTTGTAGATAACAATAGTATTTCAATTAAATCCTGTTCAGTTCAACATCACTCTCCCAACACAAATCCACAGCCAAATTACAAAATACTAGTAAATATTTTATTACTGATGAAATAAAAATACTCCTTACATAGCAAAATTGTTTCTATGTAGAAAGAAGTAGCAGGAACCTATTTGCTTTTGTTTCCTTCGCAATATGAACATTACACAAATTTGCTTCCACTGTAGTTGCCGTTTATTTTTTTATGCTATCCACTATCACTAAATATCTCTCCATATGGCACGGCAGTGTTTAAGCAAGTGTCTTTTCCCGTCCGCTCAATGTTTGCGTCACAGTTTTGCACTTTGGTCAGTTTATAAAAAAACCTTCACTTTCAAACTCTCGGGCACAATCTAAAACAGTTACTATTTCTGGCATTCTTAACTGGTTTTGAGACGTAAGCAGTCGACTGCCATCATCATTCTCGCTCAATAATTGCAAATACCGTATTTGCTATTTGTAAAGAACCTAACCACAAAACATAGAAGATGAGTAAAGTCGGCAGTGTTTACAAATACCACGCGAATGTTTAGTGAGCAATTATTACGTTCAACAAAAAAATACTTGTCTGTAATATATATAAGTACTATTTAATTTTGTCATATAACCAACAATTTTGGTTAGAGATGTTAGTTTATAAATAAAATACACGTAGGCATGATTCTAACCGTGAATGAGTGCCATAGCAATTCAGCTCAATATATATAGAATTGTAAGTGAAACGATAGATAATCTTTCGACCATGCTACCAATTGGTTTATGAATCATTTCCGTGACATAAGCTTTCGTTTAGTCAACGTTATCACCACGCAAATAGTTTTGTTATTTGCACGTATGTAAAGTTAATGAGAGAAAATGCTGTATAACAAATGGAAAATTTTGAAACTTAATGTATGTAAGAGTTTTCATGGTAAAAGAAGCTCGCACTGTGGTTCTTAAACAGCAATTTTGTCGATGTTTCACGAACACTAGAATTATTATAGAATTTCACGAATAAATATAATTTCTCAGCATTTCACGTTATTTCGCATTCACAAAAATTTCTAGACCCTAGCAATAAAAAGTACAATTTTGAGCAGTTTTTGAGGGTAATGCAAACACAAATACACATAATTTTTTTTATCCAGATCAACTGACTTTTTTTGTGTTTTTAGGTAAAACTAATTCATATTTTTTTTAAATATAAGTTTTAACAACATCATTTTTAAAAAATTATACAATTTTTTCATGTCCCTATATCAGTGATTCCCAAAGTTCTAAGAACCGCAACCCATTAAAAAAAATGCAAAAGTTCAGGACCCACTTTAATGCCTTATGCGAGAAACGTACAGTTTTGCTGTTCCATCATGTTCACATTATATTTCTTACGTAGCGTAAGGAAGTGAAGGGTACTAGGATTAATAAAATAGTTACAAAAGTTGAAGTATTAAAGAACAATTTTAATGGAAAAGATGCCTAATCAGACAGCATTACACAATGTGTAATACAGTTCTTCTTTCATTTCTTCAAGCAATGTTTCCTTCTTCATCTCCACGAGCTTGATTTCATCTGCTGCTCTCTTCCTTGTGTTCCCAGCCTCATTCTTCTTCATCAGGTCATCTGCATTACCATGAAGGCAAACCAGCNTTATACAGTTCTTCTTTCATTTCTTCAAGCAATGTTTCCTTCTTCATCTCCACGAGCTTGATTTCCTGTGCTGCTCTCTTCCTTGTGTTCCCAGCCTCATTCTTCTTCATCAGGTCATCTGCATTACCATGAAGGCAAACCAGNCTGCTGCTCTCTTCCTTGTGTTCCCAGCCTCATTCTTCTTCATCAGGTCATCTGCATTACCATGAAGGCAAACCAGCAAGTGCTGAATGAAAAGTGCAAACTGGTTATGATCATTCTCCATTGTCGAGCTTAGCAGCTGAAACAGACATTTGTCAAGAATGTACGAAAGGACAGGAATTGACGTACTCGCAGTGTAGCACTTGTCCGCAGGCACACGCATACGAAGGACGGCACGTTTCCCACGGACACCTACCACTTACTGCCTGACGAAGCTGTGTAGTCCTCCTTTGTGCGCGCGCTTGTCGACAAGAACTACACTGCGAGTACTTGAATTCCTGTTCTTTTATATATTTTTGGTAGTCTAGAAACCTACTTGCAACCTTAACTCAGAAATTTGTCAAGGCTACCCTCTTTCCAGTTGAAGGACTTTGCAGCTTTCAAAACTTCAGGAAATGAACAAAACATAGTATTTTCTCTTAAAATAACATTTCCATCTGCAGGTGACAGCTGTTTGTGAGAAACAAGTTCTTCAGTGGCATTTCTAGACCCTAGAGGTTCTGACGTTGATCATTACTGAAGAGGACAGCAAGTGGAGCCAAGCACAGTTCTCTTCCTTAAAGGACTCTTCTCTTCAAATTTGGAATACAATCATAACAAAAATTGTTTGCAATCTGCTTAAAATCTGAGAGAGTTAAGTTCCTTTACTTTGTTTTTAAGCAGGAAATTTTGCCAAAACCTATTTCAATTGAATCCGGCGTTCTCAACTCGGTCTCATTTTTAACATTAAAGTGCTTCCAAACTGGGAGGCACGGCATATCTTTGGCATTGCAGCTTTCGTGAAAACCCTGTTTGCGATGTTCTTCATCAAATGGAAAACTTCCTGATGAAGAAAGGGGAGTAGAGGATCATTCCTCTGAAAATACGGCAGAAATTATTCCAGCTCCTCCGATATCCCGGCAAGACCGCTTTTGGTACTAGGTCTTCCAGCAAGGCCTTCTTTACTACATTCAAGTCCTGGCCGCTTGGAGGGTTCCTTTCAAGCTCTTTATCAGTCAAGATATTTATTCCGAGAATGAATCATTTCTCAACACATTTTCATTACAGATGAGTTTTCAGTCCATCATGAAGCACAAAACTATTTTGAGAATACTCTGGAACTGGTGATCTGCTCAGCCAGACGGGTAGTTCTTAAAAAGACTATAAAGTGCTCTAAGAAATTGATTAAACTGCCAACCAACCTTTGCATGAGCCGTTCTGTATGGACCATTTATAATGTGCAACGAACAAGTGTGAAGGACCAAGATTTCTTTTTCGCTGTCAAGCATAGTTCTCATGGAATTTTCTGGTCAAATCAGCGTCAGATTAATATTAGGCCCATCAGTTGAAGGCTGCACCAACCCTTCTAGAGACTTGTCCGCTTCTCCAATGCAGACAATACAATCTGCAGCTCAAGAACAGCAGACGTCAGGTGTTTGTACTAGCACAACTGTTTTCTACACCTCAGTACTTTACAACAATGTCCATTTGCTCTTTTTGGCAGTTATCATTTCAGCTTTCATCAGCTGACAGAGCATAGAATGGGCTTTCTTACACTACTGCTACGACTACACACACACACATTTTGCAAAATGGGTCCAAGTACTGTATGTAATTTTATCGTCGTGCATTTTAATTTTCGAGGCGACAGGGCTATTGGGAAACATAACAGCTTCACTGCTAATTCCCCAGAGCGGGATGAATCTCGTGTAAAAACACTGTTAGCTGCCCACACAATCTCAGACTGCCACTTGCCAGACACATCGACAGCTTTGGTGGTTCTCGGAGCGATTCCCCTGGGCTAGAAGCAGGTGTAGTAGGCTTAGGTTCAGGCGGAGATGAACTACGCATACCAGCCCGAGCAACGCATTAAGTCTTGGAAGGCCTATCAGGAGTCACAGGCGCAGCTCAGATTTTTTAATACCAGATTTGAGGCAACTGAAAAACGTGCTAAGATTTATACCCTTATTATGACATTTTACAACATTTATACCGGAGTGGAATACATCAAAATTATTTTTACACAACGTACAAAATGCTGAGAATATATCCTCCCCAATTCTCATCCATATTCTCCATCCCTCCTCTTCCAAGCACATCGCCTGGAAGTGGCACTCAAATAACACTGCTACGCAGAAACTTTATTCATNCTCCATCCCTCCTCTTCCAAGCACATCGCCTGGAAGTGGCACTCAAATAACACTGCTACGCAGAAACTTTATTCATCGCCTGGAAGTGGCACTCAAATAACACTGCTACGCAGAAACTTTATTCATTGTTTTCTGCAAACACAGCCAANTCATCGCCTGGAAGTGGCACTCAAATAACACTGCTACGCAGAAACTTTATTCATTGTTTTCTGCAAACACAGCCAAGTTAGTAAACCAGACTATACTGTACAAATGTCTTTGAGATCAATAGTTTTTGCTTTCCCACTATAGAGACTTGTCGACAGTCATGAAAAACTTATTTTAAAATAATGTTTAAAAAAAACACGCACGCTACTGACGGTACTCATCAAACTTGAGTGCGCAGAACTTAATCTTCAGTTTCCAGCTACAGCACAACGAACAGAAATGAAGATTCACTTAGATGTTGCCCTGACAGGCACTATTTATTATTGCTGTAACAAAGTTAGCCAACCATCTACACAACGAACAAAAAATTACAGCGTGTATTTCCACCGGGTTTGCAAAGTCACTGAAAACCGAAAAGTGGTTGTAAACACAATATATGCAAATAAATATAAACTACACCAGCTGTTTACTCATTCTAAATAATAAAGTGGAAGAATGTGGCATTTTCTAGGTTAAACGTAGCAGGTACAGAAATAAATGTACAAACTGTCCTGGTTGCCCCAACACAAACAATTCATCTTGTTGATGGCTTGATGGCAGTGTTGCCATATATGCAACACTGGTCGACGCGTACGCGAAGGGTGACAAGCAGGCTTGCAGCCAGACAAAGAAGAATAGAGTTACGGTGCCAATATTACGACGTGTGAAATCTTGAGTCATCGCTCTCAGCAAAGTAAAAAATAAGAAATAAAAACCTGGAACGGTAGCTACACTTTCCCTTGGTGCCAAAACAAACAATGAAACAAATGCGATGGCTTCCAGAACTAGTTTGCTGGTCCATACACAAGAATTTTCGTATGTTTACCACTTATCGCAACAGATACGGCTGACAAATTTTACAGTTACACTGCAGGTTTGAAAAGCTGTCTATTTTTGTTTCTACGACCTTTTGGCTTATTAAAGTATTTCCCACCATAGAGCAAAGTTTGTCAAATGCTACAAGTGTTTCTTCATCAACATCAATGTTTGATAATACATTNTGTTTCTTCATCAACATCAATGTTTGATAATACATTATGCAGAGTAGCCAATACATTGCTGGCATTTTCCTTTGTGGATAATGAACACATCTCATCTTCCTCCTCCTCCTCCTCCTCCTCCTCTTCTTCTTCTTCTTCTTCCTACACTGATTTCTGCAGCAGTGAGGAGGCTCGTTTGACGGCGAAGCAGATGTTGCAGCACTGTCGTCCACGTGTAAGAATTACCAAACTACTGCTGGAACTGAAACTGTTCTTGAAGCTCTCCCCATCCTCCGACACTGACTTCATCTTCACCTCCAACTAGAACATCGTCCTATGCACTAAGTGCAGCCTTCCTGAAGCAGTTTGAAACTGGTGCGCTTGTTGCATCGCCCCAGGCCATGGATACGTCCCGAACCACATCCAAAACATTCCACTGTAAGTTGGATTGCCTCTGCAGCTCCAGCTGACGAATAAGGAAAGGAACAAGGCGTTTTTGTATCTTTTCTTGAAGCTCTGAATGATGACCTGATCAAGAGGCCGGAGAACACNCTAAGTGCAGCCTTCCTGAAGCAGTTTGAAACTGGTGCGCTTGTTGCATCGCCCCAGGCCATGGATACGTCCCGAACTACATCCAAAACATTCCACTGTAAGTTGGATTGCCTCTGCAGCTCCAGCTGACGAATAAGGAAAGGAACAAGGCGTTTTTGTATCTTTTCTTGAAGCTCTGAATGATGACCTGATCAAGAGGCCGGAGAACACTGGTAGTGCTTGGNCAAGGCGTTTTTGTATCTTTTCTTGAAGCTCTGAATGATGACCTGATCAAGAGGCCGGAGAACACTGGTAGGAACATCGATGTCACATTTTCCAACTCCCTTCAGTAGAATGTGATGCACATCTATCCGGTAGCAGCAAAGTCTCCTTGTTTGCACAGGCCATCTTTAAATCTAGTTTTGAGTACCCATGATTGAAAAATTTTGGTTGTTACCCAAACAGATGAATTTGCATCATAGTCCCATGGCAATTTCCTAAAATTTTTAAAGCACCTGGGTTTGAGAAATTTACCCACAACAAGGGGGTGATGTTTTATGCTTCCATCTTGATTACAACATGAGAGCGCTGTGACACAATGTTTGCTCTTTTTCCCTGCATTGCATGTCTCCTTTATAAGCCAATGTTTTATTGAGCAAGAGGTTGTAGAAAATATTTGTTTTGTTAATGTTAAAAATGTCATCTGAACTGTATTGCTCAAGATCTGGTGTCGCAGATTCCAACCAATCTCCTGCCTTTTCCTTATCAAATGTTGCTAACTCTCCACGCACAATTTTAGGTACTAGGTTATTACGATCTTTGAAACGCTGCAGCCAATCACAAATAAATTTAAAGTCTGATATTCCTAACCTTGCAGTGTAGTCAGTTTTTTGTTGAACCAATGGACACGAGATAGGCAAGTTTGCAGTCCGCATTTCATGGTACAACTGCATAAGTTTGTCTTCCATTGCTGCATATTTGGGACCACAAGGGTTTTTATCTGTCCTTCAGAGCAGCTGCAATCTCACGAGCACCGATGATTTTCTCACGATTTTTAATTATCATTGACAAGAAGATAAAGGAAGGCTGAACTGTTTTAATATTTCAGATTTTGTTTTCTTCCTGCTGTCCACTTCATTTATAATTTTCAGTTTTTTGTCCAATATAGATTTGTTTTCCTTACGCTTCGTAGCCGATACGGGGTACTAAACCACTTTTACACTCTGAAAACCACATTTTATTAAAAAATTTTGCGCTCGCTTTCACGAGATAAATATTTACGACACTCGGCAGCAACTATGTCATAGATTAATTTCTTCCTGTTAAGGTGACCACACAAAGCAAAATATTGTAGGCATGCGACTGTGCGAATAATCAATATGCGAGAGCACGACCTATCGATGCGAATGAAATGGAAGTCACGCAATGCATAGTTACACATTTTGATGATAGGTATTAGAATTTTCTTTCTCTTAGCATGAATGGTGGTGTGATGATCTTTGGCGCTGATAGTTTACATTTTCACGTTAGCTGTAAATGTAGGTTACAGGTACGTTATGGTTCGCGGTATTTTGTATTAACCACACCAATTAAAGAATTTTTTACAAGAACAACTATAGTCCAAAATTATGTGATGTGGTTATATTACATTAATCGTGGTTATGTATAGTATTTACATCGCCACAAATTGTCATGCATACAATGTGCCATAGTCCAAAGTTATCAACACCTGAAGTTTGGCGTATTTCACAAAAACAACTACTGTCATGTACAATGGTAGTTTTTGTACAAAATCTAGCAGCGAACAGCACACAGAGGGCAATTCCTTCAATAAATTTGATGCACTTTTATGATTTAGTGATTTGTTAATTATTCGTAAATACATATTTGTGCTCATCTTCTTGTTTCAGCCACTCTATAAGATGTGGGAATTGTTTTTTTTAATATTAGACATTTTGTACCTTTCAAGGGATTGTATCAGTCGACTAGTTGGTAACACATGTGATAATGGCATCGGACAGTAGCAGCTCTTCCAATGTGTACAGGAAACTAAGTGGAAAAGGAAGCTTGGGAAAACATGTAAGAAAGAAAACACAACCAGAAATAAGAAAGTGAAAGGTTTAAGGCATACTAATCGCAGAGGAAAGGAAATCCCAGCTCGGGAAACTGGACCTGACCGCATGTTAGTATCGTGTAAACTATATACAAACACTGGTAGTCTGAACGAGACAAAACAGTCACATGTTGGAACATAGACAAAGCTAGTACAAAGAGATAAAATACACTGAGAAGTGATGAACAAGCTGTCCTATTTGGTGTACGTTTCCTATTGAACATTTTGTCCTCGTGAAACATAGTATGTAGTCTGGCTTATGTTGTAATGTATGCTGGCTACATATTAAAGGCATTTCAAAATTAGAGATTGGTGAAATGTATTTCTCAGAAGTACACGTGCAAATATTTTGCACGGATGATACCAGATTGCACTTTGTTAAGAGTTGTGATCAGGCCTTAGCTGAGCTGCCTGCCTTATCACACCTCACATATTTATCCAGATCACGGGCCATGACTGCTGAAATTAGTTATGAAATCGCCAACCATAGAAAACCCCTCCACCGGCCAGTAAACGGGGACAACGCAGCCGACATAGGGCAGTGTCTTTTGTCTGCGGGCCATTGGAACGAGAAGACCACTGAAGATGGGTGTGTCCGGCCCTCCGACTTCTGCCATCTTAATCAGCCTCTGGAATCATGAACAAGGATGAACAAGGTGGGGACTTTCCAATTAGACTTTACTCAGAATGTGGCTGGTAAAATCTTTATAATTTAATAT
>NQII01003115.1:151428-174425 GCA_002778355.1 Clitarchus hookeri | reverse complement strand
ATATTTATATTGAAATAATCTTGTAGAACCTTAAATTAAATAAACCCCTTTTATATAGTGTTCATGTTACATAACACATAACAATAACTTGTTATGCCCCTATTGCCCCGTTAAGGTATGACGAACCATAAATCATACCATAACAAATGGTGGAGGCTAGGGTTCTCCTTACCCTCTTGCAGCCTTGCATCAGTTACTCTCCATCCACCTGCACACTTAAACAAATTCCCCCACCCACACAAATTTCCGTAGGAGTTGTAACAATAATTCAGCCAAGTCCACTTTTACCATTAAATATATTTTTTTAACTTTCCAGAAGCAATGCCAGTTAAATGTCATGATATCTACTGTAATGAATGAATTATGTTTAAATAATCATTTATCTTTTCCAGCCAAACATCTTAATTTACAAAGTATATAGTTGATTCCTAAATAAAAGCAGTATTTCAATTTAAATGTCTCGTACGTCCCCAATCACGTAAATAAAATTGCGCATAATTTACCCCAACAAACCCATAGTAGTAATCTACATTAAAATTTAATTCACCTGTGTGCGCTGGATAAAATTATTTGAAACTAAACTATTGCTGTAGTAGTGATTCTTAGTTCCATAACCATTTTCATTACATTAACTTTCAACTTCAGTTAATTTAATAAATTCTATACATTACATCATGCAGTATTGTAATCAGATATTGCTGTGCACAGATAAAGAAAAATTATTTTCTGATACTTTACTCTCAGTCTACATACTGTATATTTAAGAAACTTCTCATAATGCATAGAAATAAGGAATGACAGTTAACTATGAAATTTTAGTACACTGAGAGAAAGCCTGTATTGTGTTGTTAGTTGCCATATGGAAGGACGAGAAATCGCAGTTACATGCTGGGAGGCGCGACCCAGTTGCAAGGTGCTGAGGCAACACATTCTTCGCATCAGCACTTCCTCGCGGCTCCGAGTACAGCAGTGTTTGCAAAACTGCATGCCAGCGCACGCCACACAATTGTATTTCCTCATGCCCACTTTACACCTAAGTTGTACTGTTATAGTTTTAAGTTCCAGATACTCCCATATTCTCACGTACCTCCCACAATCCATCGCCATACAGACACGGGGAAGATTGAATTCCGTTGTGTTCATACAGTTCTGTGGTCCGAGGATATAGCCAATCCTCGTGGCCTTTGGACGTGCAAGAGACACGCCATACCAGTCATTTGTTTGATGCGCAGACTGCTGAAACCAACATCATGTCAAGAAGTCATCGTTTACCCACTTTCGCCCAATTGTTAGAAGTCCCTGCCCAGGGGGTTAACCTTTTATTCGCATTAGAGACGCTGGACATTTTTCCTGGGCCTCTGTTGGAGTGGTGACCCGACCAGAGGGTCTGTCTTCTGTGCTCCACTGACCTTGAAGGAGTTCAGGCCGCAGGGGCACATCTGGTGGTCCTACGTAACACAGTGCGGAAGTGTACCACAAGGGCACTTTCCTTTTGACCTCCCTCGTATAAGTCACTGAGTGCAGATTTCCCTAACCCCCATATGCTAGCCCTTTGTAAGGAAGTAATATTGTAATCAGTACCTACTTAATTATGTGTATTCATTTCCTCTCTACTACTATCTTATATGTTGCATAATCAGTATCATAATGTTTTACTTATACTGTGTTAATGCCTTAATAATATTCTATTAATTACAAGTTTTATCCGGTACACAGCTAACTGCAATAAATTATTTTCAGAGAAAAAACAATTTGTATGCAAATAGTTACTTGCATAACCATTCCCATTAGTAGACATTGCCTAAGAAATGGATTTTAAACAGTAACATAAGTTACCATAAAGATGTTATCTATCGCCTGAGAGTATAATAGAAGAAAATCATTAAGAAATAAATGAATTTTAACGCACGTCTCGACACACAAGCTTTCAAGATCAAACATACCTATAAATATAATAAACCCATAAATATTACAAAACGAGGATTAAATTTACAAGTAAATTAAAAAACATAACCCTACTCCCCATAAACTATTAGGGCCCTATTATTTATTAACGGAAAAATTTAAAAACTGTGTTTAGACAAGTACTGAATGCATTATGTTAATAAGTTCTAAGTTTCAGAACAACGGTACCACAGAGTCGTTTTTTATTGACCTCTTAAGGGTGATCAAACCCAGCGATTTTGGATTTACCAAATTTTCTATGTAAGTTGCATCACAGATTTTACACTTTACTTTGGGCATTACTTTGCACATGTTGTCAGAATCATTTCTGTAACCGCCCGCAAGAAAAAATTCCATATTTCTTGCCTGCAGTTACCAGTCAAAAATCAATAAATGCGGTAGAGTTATAATAGTTTGATAAAACTTTACAAACTATTATTTTTAACATGTCGTGCAAAAACATTTTGATGAAAATTCTTAAAATGGAAAATTATAGCAAAAATAGTGAAAATCCAAGATGGCGGGGCCTGCTCCCACTTAATATTTGTGCGGGAACTAGTTTAAATTTCCTGAGCGCGCGACTTGGTGAACATTTGTAGATTGTCAGCGCTTTCTCAAGGGTTGGTAGTCCTGAGCTGCAGGAGATCAGTTTCATGTCACACATGACGCTAAGTTGAGTCACGCATCTGCTGCAAATCTATTGTTTCCTAGTTGAAATTCGCTGCACAGTCCTCTAGTGGCAATCGTATTTTTAGTAATGTTAATTCGCCACACACACTGTTTTTCACCAACAAGCAACACTCAAACAGTTTAGATTTCCCTCTATTTACACTTTGCTGCATTTTCCTCATCCCGTCATAAAAGCAGTAAGTAGAGAGAGACCTAAAAAAGTAGGTGTTATTTTTTGTCAAAAACAGCTGTTATTTTCTTGCTACAAAGGTTACTGCATGAGAATTGTTCCAATTTGTCATTTGCTCTTTATAAAGACATACATAATTTGAGAAATGACATTTTATTCATAAAACCTGAATTGGCAGTGTTATTCCTATTGAAAAGCAGGGTTTTTTTAAAACAATTATTTATTACCTTGCAAAAAATTTTTAACTCTCAGAGAATCATAAAGCCACGTTTTCAAGACAAAACCACTAGTTACCTTTATCAACAGACAAATTGAAAACAATTTTGCATTTTCTTAAGATTTTGTATTCTGTCTGACACCTAAGTGCTCTGTACGAACAGAATTTTTTTTTTAGAGAAATCTACCTTTATGTTTTTGAACTATAACTTTCAAAGACAGATTTTTTTGTTAGACCCGCTTACAAAAATTTTGTTTGTTCAAAACGCGTATTCTTTTTCCGCACATATTTACAGAGAATATGTATGATAAAAATACAGTTAGCTGGAAGAATACGAAATAAAAATACATGATAATTCAATTTACAAATATATTCTACATAAAGAAACGCATATAAACACATTTTTGACCGCCATGCCGCTTTGTAAAAAATAAATAATTGTTGGATAAAACCTGACGATCCTACGAATGTAAACAAACTCAGCGAGCTAGTTGGTGCAAATTCCATAGATAACGTGGTGCTTGGTAGATTTGAACAGTACAACGGCGGGGTTTCCTGGAGAGCAAATAAACATTTGCAGGGCCGTGCACTGGAATGTTCACTCAAAGTGACGCATCATCACTTGCGCTCATGTTATTTACGGCCGTAAACACATGTTATGGAAAGTAAAACGTGTTTTTGTTTATGGCGATAAATCGAAGAAATCTACGGGTCAACTCTGCATGCATTCATATTTGAATATGCGAAAACACACAAGATATGCCGTAAGAAGCAACTATCTGACATAAAAAATTAATTTGCAAAATTCTCAAAAAACGTCATTTTAGGTTTTTTGATGTAAAAATTCACGTTATAGCGTTTGCTAAATTTTCATCTTAACTTGTGTGCTAATTTACATTCAGATTAAATGACAAATATTTTCTAGCCGCGTGTATTCTATGGTCATCAAGGCATTGTAATAATTACCGCTACCTTCAGACGACGGACCTTTGGTAAACAGTACAACGAGTATTCCTAACTTCATTGCGTGTCATGTGCATTTTTTTTTTGCCATATTTAGTCAGCAAAGCAAAAGAACAGCTCATTTTGTAACACTCATTCCATGAATATTGGTTTAGTTGCAAGTAAAACGGGAAACATTGCTTTATACAAACTAAAATGCTAAGATTTGTGTAATTTTTTGTTTTATCCAAATGCTATTTCTTCAGGTGTCTAGCAATAAGGTGTTCCACTGCTTTAACTAGATGATTTATTTATTTTCTGATGCACAGTTTTGAGATGTTGAAATATAATATTTTCTGGAATGTATTTTAAAGGGAATTTCATATACGAAAATTAAAAAATACCAGTAGTTTGTAATGTAATGCCAAATTCTTCATTTTACTGTATTCTCACCTCCGTAGTACTTGTTACAACAGTACAATATACACAGACTTATTCCTGAAGCCATATTGGGACTTGAGCTGCGGTACGTCGCCTGCTTGCAGTGGAAATGCAAGATGTGTGTTTCCACTTCAACCACTACACACGCGCTGTCTGCAGGGCTGGAGCTGTACGACGTGCACTCAGAACTGCAGCAGTGCTTTGCCCTCTAAATGCTCACTGTTTGCATTTCAAGCAAGGACAAATACAAGCTCCTGTTCTCAAAAAATACTTTTCAAAACCCGTAACCATGCAGTTCAGTTCATTCACAAGCCGTATCATCAAAATCGTTCAGACAACTGTGATTATTCTCAGCCTTCGTTCTGTGTGATTAAAAAAAAAAAAAGTTGTTTCGTCAAATAATTAGCAAAAATTGTTTATTTTAATAATTTTCAAGTAAACACAGGTCAGCTTCTGAGCATTTAATGACATTCACAACAAAAAGAGGTTACAGCAAAGTTACAATGAAAATGTACAAAATGAAGACGCATTGTAAATGTGATCATAATTCACTATAGCATTAACTTATCTCACTATTGTCAGCTGCCATAGTACAGTTTCACTGTACTTTATAATACATGGAAACTGCACGATGGCTGTTGCTGCAATGCAACATAAAAAGGAACTACAATTTTTTTTCATGTGTCGCAACATGACAAAACTACCCTCAATCTGTTTTACAAAACTTAACTATATTTGACTACCAGACCCAAAAATATAGGCAGCTGGATTTTTATGTAAACTACTCTTTCCGCGTAAAACTTACTGTTTAAACAAAAAAAAAAAAAAAATATATTTCACAAAAAAAGCCAAATTTTACGGTAGCTTGTTTATCATATCCTTCTGTTCACCATTTACAGTGGATTCTCTCTCTATCCATCGTTTCTCAGGGGTCTGACAAACAATTTCAATTAATGTGGTCTTGAAATGCAGATAAAAACACAGAATATGTTCCATGGAAGCTGGATTGTATTGGGTTTCCTGGTAACAGTGCTATACAATCACCAACAAATAATATATAACTAACACTTTGTAGTGAAACAACTGCATAGTATACAACTTTATTGTAATACTCATGTAATGCCAACTGCGTAAACTTTTCACTTTGGATTACCAACTTTATAAATGAAAATACTTGTACACAACAGGTACAAAATTCTACCTACAATGTTATCTGGTATGAAAAAATAGAAATTAACACCATCGATTTCCTTGTACTCCCTTTTCAATACGTAAACACTACAAAGAACTGGGCTAAACTGGAATAATGTGCACCACACAGCCAGAGCAAGGGAATTAAAGGCCACAAAACCAAGAGGATAGAAACAAAAGTCAACTCACTGCGACAGAATGGTTCGACGTCCTCCCTTTGGTTGAGCAACCTCAGCTCTGCAACTGCGTAACAGCTCCACGAGGACGACTCAGATTCACCGTTACACTGGAGGAAGACAGACAGACTGCACCATGACGACGCATCATTCCATACATACTTAACTAACAGTATGTACCGTAATCACACAGATAAAAGACCACTTCAAAAATAAGAGAACCACCAAGTTTTACTTGGTCTAAACTTATTTCTCCACAAATTATTTGATTAAGTAATTCAGCATGATTATTTAATTTTGACAGTTGAAAGGTTTAACATAAGCTAATTCTTTGCAGTTGATAAAACACGTGATAGTATATCCTGCACCAGAAGTGCTTATAAAACGTTAAGAAGTTGCTCTTTCTTTAACCATTTCTACATTATTTTTCTCATTACAAATTAAGGTCTTTTTTATTTTCTTAAGTGCCTTGTTATTGTAACGTAAAATATGTTGAGTCAAAACCACTGACCATCTCTTGCTACTATCAGGAAAAAATACTGACCAAGATTTTTAGTATGCAAAAATACAACCACCAATTTTTTATGTAAAAGTTCCAATACATATTCTTATATTTGCATAAATACGGTACTTAAACTGCTGAATTTCTTTATCCTGTTGCTACACTGCTGTTATTTTATATTTACAATTTTTCAAACAGGGTCCTTATCAGACATTAAAAAATGTAAAATCAAGGACTTGTCAAAAAAATTTTAAGAACTGAAATATACAATTGAAAGAACTAATTTACCTAATTAACAACTACCTCGTAACGATCAATGCTACCCATTTTCATTTTGAAGCTGTTAACATCATACATTCTAATTCTAGTTCCACAAGTAAAAAATTTTAACCAAAAAGTATTTTAAGAAAATTATTTATAAAAACTTGAAAGGACTTGAAACCTACATAAATACATTTAACCATTGCCAATTCACTAGTTAATGCCCTGTGTTTTTCAGTATTAGCATAGAACTTATGGTTTGATTACAGAGTTCAGCTTATCTAGCAGCTTGCATGCCATTCTGACTCCGACCGCTTTGCACTGGTGAAATGGCTCTTTACAGCCTAGCCAGTACTGGTTTTCTACACACACCTACATATCACAAATGCCAAAAAAATAATCTTTTCACTCATCACACATTTTAATAATACCCTGCACCATTTCGACAGCTAATGTGCAAACACGTTCCTACAGCAAGCATCTTGTCTTTCTTTGCTCTCCTAGCAACACATAATATTTCACATAAAGTATTCTACTATAACCTGAAAACTGGAAAAACATATTGAACGCCTGGCAGAATTTCAAAAACTTTTCAAGCCCTTGAAAACAAACACTTAAAATTCAAGGGATGTAGGAACATTGTTTGAAATTGTATAGTTTTCTTGTCAGTTGTTAAAAATTCTTTTCATCTTCCGGTTGCAAACATGACTTCAGGCAGCCAGTTTGGTGGAAGCTATTGCTGTAGATGTAACAGTGCTGAAGATGGATGTGGCATCCGACTTTCTTGCTTAAATAACACGCGTACGCAGATCACGTGTCAAGAACTGAACTAAATACATTAAAACTAGCTTATTCTGTAAAAGTGTGTTGTAAGTGACCTAGGGTGAGAGTCTCGTTATATTTTCTACTGTTTGTGAACCAATTTACATTGTGTAAACAACTGCCATGGCACGTAAGTGTGGTAGTCACCTACTTATCAGAACATCAAACTCCACTACGCCTGACTAGCGATGCTCGCGTAATTGGTCTCTCGATGAACAGCCATGTGCATGAGAATGGCACCCCGGGCGACAAGAGCTAGTTCTTACCCCCGTCTGCATCAGCACAACAGCAGTAGATCGTGTTCAAAGTTAGCAGACCAAGTTAACCACATTCAGCACAATTACAGGATACTATAAAAAGTTTACAAAACAAAGGTAGAAGAAATTGCTCTAAATGTGTTTCATGTCAGCGTGGTCCTATTTATATTTTGAATGAGCTAAATAAAAGTTGAGGCGGGGATTATTAAAGAAAGAAAGAAACAAACACAACTTCATCTTGCTTAAGAACATGTCAAAGCTTCAGTAGAAATCTGCCAAACTCAAACAGCCAAAACAATTGGAAGCACAACAGTAAAACATACCAGTCAGTCTTGAGCTGTTAAAACCTTACGCTACCCATGAAGTATGCAACACAACTTTACAGGTGATTCTGGTTTACTGGGGTAACACCACATGCAGACCCAGATAAAACAGAAACTTCTCCAAGTTCAAGTTATACTAAAACTGCACAACAATTCCCCCATTAAAGCCCAATTCAACCTGATTTGCACCAGTTAGCACACCATACAAACGTAGTGTGTGTTTTAAACTGTCAATAACTATGCTGACAAGACAGCAATATTTTCACACAGCTAAGAGAGACTAATATTATCACTGGCCACAAAATGGCAGGCAATAATGAAAGTTGTTCAGCCTAAAATGTCGCCTTCTTGGGAGTTTTAACAAAGGGATGACATTGTTACATGGTGAACAGCAATAAACTGAAATAACAATATGCAAATCACCAAAATTTAAGTAAAACGGTTCAATAAAATGAAATGTACCCAAAACACGCAACTTGTATCCCTCAAATTCTAATTTTTAAAACATATATTAATTAAACAGTTTGCTATTTGCAAAAAATATTTAATATTTGATTTACTGATTTTTATAACATGGTAGATGGGAAGTGAGTGCTTTACAGTGACTGGTGTAGGGTATTGTGAAAACGTGGATAAAACAATGTATTAAAAATTAGTAACGAAACTGCAAAAGCAATAGGAAAAATAATTTGGCACCCATGGTGGAATCTAGTTTCTATTAAAGCATATCGCATATCCAAACATTTTTAGTAAGCTTATGTCCTCAGGAAAATCTACATTCAACCACTGTGCCAGGATTATTAGATTCCAAAAGTATATTTTTTCACTGGTGATAATGCTTGAAGTTCTTCAAATTCAAAACAAGTTTCTTACTCTTGTTTATATGTAAAACAACTAAATATAAAAACTTTATAACACAAATATGTAGGTACTAGTGCATTACTGTTAAATTAATAAATCATTAATAAAAATAATACCAAACTTTTCAATAATTAAAACACAACTAAGCTATAAATAAAGTTGTCAATTTACCTGGAGGAAAAAACCCAAACTCCTCTGCGTCTGTCGGTCCTGCGTCTGACTCGTGCGCGGCATAACCATGATCTTCCATGGCAAGTTCCGCACGTAGCACGGCGGAGACAGCACCGACTCCTTCAGTTTGCTGAAGTTCGGTACCGTGAAGCTGAAGGTTGTTTCTGACCTCGCCTCATCTGTGGGGACAATGCAAAAGGACCTCTATCAATGCTCCAGGAACATCTCATTGCAGAAGCACATACTATGATGCAACTGTAATTTGGAATATCACTTAAGTCCCACGTCACTACTTGGGAAAGGAAGCAGCAAAACGTTCAAAAATAGCTGCTAACTTGCCTGAAGGAAGCTGGCTTATACGCTTACACTTAGTGTCTAGTGTCCATTTGCCGGGACACCCAACTACTGTATTTATGTGAATACACGATAATCCCTGCATTTCCACTTTGGTAAAGAATGACAATAAATGAAAATGTAAATATAAACATGCATGTTAAATAATTCATTTTCTGGGACACTGTTTCTATCACTACTAAATCCATCTTGTGTTGCACTTGTCAAGTTTAGTACAAATAATAATATTATTTTATTTATAGTTACACAGTTATACTTATATTAACAGTCACAGTCATTTTTCCTAAGCAGTGATCCTGACAAACTTCCTTATTGCACCAACAATGTAGCAGTAAACAAAGTAAAAAAATTAACAAACCAAAGATGACAACATTCACTTTCAATACCGAGTGTAACACTACATCCAAATGTAATCACTTATAATGTATTCCTGCTACGTGATGTGTACACACTGTTGCAAAAGGAAACGTGGGCACATATTGTGTTAGTTGCAGCAGCCTGAGGTTTCCTACATAGCTCTGTGGTCATGTCAGCCATTGCACAGTGGTGCATAACGTGGGCAGGATTTGATAACGCAGCATCCTCACATTCTAGGGCACTACACTGACATGAACATCCCCAATTCAGCAGCCAGCCACATGCAATAGAACGCATGCTACTGGCTGGCTGACCTCTATGGTAGGCGGGCACTGGCCACTCGTGGGGAAGCACAAACTGGTGTTTAGGTTCCACCGGAATCATGCATTTCACATGGAAAGTTCTGACGGACCCANATCCTCGCATTCTAGGGCACTACACTGACATGAACATCCCCAATTCAGCAGCCAGCCACATGCAATAGAACGCATGCTACTGGCTGGCTGACCTCTATGGTAGGCGGGCACTGGCCACTCGTGGGGAAGCACAAACTGGTGTTTAGGTTCCACATCAAACAACCGGCCACAAGTGCGTGTTAGGACTCGTGCTGGGGAGGTTGGAGATGTTGTCGCATGTGGAATGCCTGTCATCACGGCACTCTCACTGCATCAAATACAAAGCGAGGTACTCGACTCCAACGTAGCTTGCACGCGTGCAAGACCTGGAACCTGGCCCACACCCACTGCAGACCCAGAACACAGTTTGCACCCACTTAGTCAACTGCTATTACAATTTTACCCCCAAATTTAGAATAGCAAGCTAAAATTTTCAGAACATTTTCATTTTATACCCCTTGATAACATACTAAAGTCCCAAAGAATCCACCTTGGGAACTGTTGTTATAATATCATACTAAGTAACTACTGCTGGCATCTAGTTAGTTTGTACTCTTTGGTTCTTTAAATATATATATTTGATAACTAGTCAGTAACTAGCACGATTGTTTCATTTTAGGTTATGGGCCCAGACCCATAATTCCAGTAAAAATATAATTAGAAACTGTATTTTTCGCGACGGTATACGACAGTGATAGACGTTCGTAGTCATACGATTTGTATTTGTGTAAGCAGTAAATATGGCACCAAACTATCTAGTCAACGTACCCAAGTTAAAGGTCGGGAAAACTACAGTGAGTGGACTTTCGCAGCGGAGAATTTTCTAATCTGGAGGGCACGCTGCATTGCATTAAAACAGTTACCGGGAAAAGTGTAGAAGCCGCAGATGACGCGAAGACCAAGGCTAAACTGATCATGACCATCGGCTCGACGTTATTCGTTCATATTAAGAATGTGACGACCTCAAAAGAGCTGTGGGACAAGCTGAAGGCTCTATTCGATGATGCAGGTATTTCTAGAAGAATAAGTTTACGGCAGAATTTAATCTCGATTCGCCCAGAAAGCAGCAATTCTATGACGTCGTATGTAACACAAATGGTAGAAACCGGTCAGAGGTTATGTGGGACCGGGTTTGACATCAGTGACGAGTGGATCGGATGTTTAATTGCCAGCCGGATTGACGGAAAAATATTCCCCTATGATTATGGCCGTTGAGCATTCAGGAATTCTCATCGCAACAGATGCCATCAAATCGAAGTTGTTGGATATGGAAACGGATGTGAACGTAAAAGATCATAATGAAGTTAGCGGCACATTTGTGAGTTCGCAGAAGTGGCAACCTAAGAATAATGTGAAGGCAGGCGGAAGCAAAAATGGAGGAAACGCCAAAGCACATATCAAATGCTACAAATGTAAACAGCTCGGTCATTACAAAAACCAGAGCCCAAATGACAAGAAGATTTTTCGTAAACAAACAAATGCATTCAGTGCAGTGTTTCTAAGAGGGAAATTTGGCATAGATGAGTGGTACATTGATTCGGGTGCAAGCATGCACTTGACGGTAAACAAAAGTTAAATTAGGAATGCTTCATACCTAGAAAATAAAGAAATTATTGTTGCAAACAATAATAAAGTTTGGGTTTTGTGCACCGGCGATGTCGATATTGTAACAAAAACTGAAGAGTGTGAGTTTGAGGTGCCAGTGAAAGGCACATTCTGTGTACCAGATTTAACAACTAATCTGTGGTCCATGAGCAAGTTAATCAGTAACGGGAATAAAGTACAGTTTACCGGGAAAGGTTGCGATGTTTACAATGCAGATGGTGTATTAGTGGCCACGTCTTCCTTAATAAATGGAGTTTACAAGTTGAGAATGCCAAAAAGTGTACTGGCTGCATCCGTGGTGTCTGCAAACACATGGCATCGCAGATTAGGTCACGTAAATAGCAATTATTTGAATAAAATGAAACCTGCCACAGAGGGTATTGACCTTGATGAAAAAGCTGCCATAAGTAAGTCATCTTGCGCGGTTTGCTGTGAAGGTAAACAAAGTCGACTGCCTTTTGCTCATGTTGGGTCAAGAAGTAGTGAGATCCTCGGAGTAGTTCACACAGACATTTGTGGACCTATGGAGGAGAAAGAATCTATTCGTGGTTCTAAATACTTAATGCTGTATCGATGATTATAGTCGCATGATATTTGTATATTTTCTAAAATACAAAAGTGAAGCCTTGACTTGTTTTAAGGAATTTAGAGCAAAAGTGGAAAATTATACTAACAAAAGAATCAAAACATTGAGAAGTGACAATGGAGGTGAGTTTTGTAATAAAGAATTTGATATATACTTGCTAAAGGAAGGGATTATTCATCAAAAACAAACGCTTACACACCAGAGCAAAATGTATTATGCAAATGCCGTAATCGCACAATTGTGGAGAAAGCGAGGTGCCTGTTATTGACGCAAACTAAGGCAAAGAATTTTGGGCTGAGGCGACAAACACAGCTATTTATCTTCAGAATCGAATTGTAGCATCAGTGTTGGATGGAAAAATGCCATTTGAAACGTGCACAGGAAGAAAACCTTACATAAACCATCTGAGAATATTTGGCAGTACTGTGACGGTTCAGGTAGCAAAGGAAAGAAGACAAAGAATGGGACAAGAAGTCAGAGATACATATATTGATGGGATTTCCAGAAAATGTCAAAGGTTACCGACTTTACAACCCAAGGACTCAATCTATGACAACTAGCAGAGATGTCATCATCATGGAAGAAGAAGCTATCGTACCAGTAAATGAGAGCACGTCTAATGCTGAAGAAAAAGAAGAAAGTTTTGATTCAGTGGGGGACACGTCTGCAAAAAATGAAGAGTCAGTGGTAGAATCATCTGATGAGTTGTATATACCAAGCGAAGGTGAAGTCACTGATGATACTACTAAAACAACTGAACGAGAAAACTCTCTGTAAATAATGTTTACCATAAGCGAACTAAACACATTGATGTGCGCTATCATTTTTGTAGAGAATGTGTCAGTAATAAAATTGTAGAACTGAAATACAGGAGGCAAATGAGATGCCAGCTGACTTTCTAACCAAGAGTTTGAACACCGTTAAACATTACTACTTCATGAATATGTTGGGTATTCAATTTGTTTAGATTTTATGTATAATTTAAATGTGTGTACTTATTTGATATAGTGGGGGTGTTGTTATAATATCATAATAAGTAACTACTGCTGCCATCTAGTTAGTTTGAACTCTGTAGTTTGTACTCTTTGAATATATTCTTTCGATCACTAGTCGGTAACTAGCACGTTTGTTTCATTTTAGGAACAACTCTACATTGCTGAAAATGTCTGCCAAGTTGGGTTTTATGCAGTGTTTCTAGAAANTAGTCGGTAACTAGCACGTTTGTTTCATTTTAGGAACAACTCTACATTGCTGAAAATGTCTGCCAAGTTGGGTTTTACGCCGTGTTTCTAGAACNGTTTTATGCAGTGTTTCTAGAAAACCTGTACACAAACGTAATAGTGTCACCCAAAGTAGTAATTCTTTTTCCTCAGTGTTCCTCTGGAAATGCTGGGTACTATCACATCACCTGTACTCATTGCACATTTTCTAAAATGGCCAATGAATTGCATTTTTTTTAATTTCTTGCTAAAGAATGCCCTACATGAAAAAAAGTACCACAATAAAAGTTGTAGAGCAGGAAAAAATATACAAGAATTTACTGGCCTTATATGTTCATCCGGCTTTGGGAACAAACAATATTGCAGAAAATATACACCAGGTTGAATTTTCTGCACTATTTGTAAGCAATGTGTGTACAAAAAAATACCAGGATGACCTACAGTAAAAATTATTCCAGACTGCCTTTTTTAATATAATTAACATTGTAATTATTTAACTTTTAGTTGTATTTGCACCAAATGACTAGTTACAAGAGCTGAAACACTCATTTCTGTTGAATTCCACCATATTTTATATCTTTTTGAAATGTGCAACGAAATGACAACCAAATTAAGTAACCAAATAAATGCAGTACAGCATAAATAACCTATCAGAATAATATATGTTATTTTTCAAGCATTTATATTTATTTGTGAAAATTCTTAACTTAAACCTTATGATATAAACAACAACATAGCTTATTTAAAAAGAAATAGAATTACTATAAAAGGTTTTATTCTGTAAAATAATATAATTTCCATCTATCTTCTGTCGTACTCTCGTTGAACCATAATCTTACAACAGTTTGTTCATGGATAATTTGTTCAATATTTACAAGTTATATCGCTGGCAGCAGTCACTGTAGCCAACGACATTGCACTTTAGGTGAATTTAGCACCTCTTCCCCTTCATCTAAAGCCTAGCATCTTCCTCACAACCTATAGACTGCTCACTGTGAAGGAAGCACTTTTGACGCCCATGTTACTTTTTCCTTTCAGCCATTTTTTATCCTTTAACAATCTTTTAAAATAAATATTGCCATGTAACTAACAAACACAGCGTGTATATAGCCCACTGCACTCGGAAATTAATGTCTAAGGCTAAAATAAAATATATTTTATTATTATTATTCCAAATGAAAGGGCTTTCAAAAGTACTCACTTTACCGTGAATTGCCTACAGCAGCATTTCTATGTTGGTGCGCCCTTGCTTATATATGAACCGCTGATGTCGACACATTTGACGCCATCTATGAATACGACATTTGCGGTTGCATTTACAACCGAACGCGTAGTTACAGAGACCAAACCCAAAAAGTTCATCAGGGGCTGGTTTTTTAGTGACGGGACAGGGTGCAGAAAACCATTTCCACTTGCCCATCGCCAGTAAGTTGGGGTGAGTGCCGCACCTTTCCACACCTGCACTTGGTACTATACTCTCTAAGTGTGTTGCCTCGCAGCTTCCGATGTAGGTGAAAGGGTCGGGTTGCAAGCTCTAAAGTGCCATTAATGGGTTGCTGAGCGACATACTGTTAATTTGCCTTTGTAGAAGGCCAACAGGAATAATTCTCCATCTGAAGCAATATAGTCTGGGGAAGCTGTAGGGTTGTACAAAATATCAGTTATATCCTGCAGGTAAGTGTTGTGTTGTCACGTTGGTAATTGTTTTATNAAGCTGTAGGGTTGTACAAAATATCAGTTATATCCTGCAGGTAAGTGTTGTGTTGTCACGTTGGTAATTGTTTTATATTTTAACATGTTTAAATGGTGCAGATGTCGTGACACACATTTGGTAAATATTCTTTGAAGTTTAGTCTTTGAGCNTATTTTAACATGTTTAAATGGTGCAGATGTCGTGACACACATTTGGTAAATATTCTTTGAAGTTTAGTCTTTGAGCCAAGCGCAAGCATAGCCACTTCTGTGATAGTGTCAGGAAGAGCAATCACAAGTAACAAGAGGTCAGTGTACTGGCCAACCAATACTGTGGGCTCCAAAGTCTTTGCAACTTCTAAAGATGTGTTTACTGTAAGAACATCTCCTCAGCAAGGAGCTTAATACACTTTGAATCTTCCATCACACAGATAATTTGACAGAAGATTGATCAGATGCTGCACCTTATTTGAAGAATTGGTCAAACAATCCTGCTGCGCAGTAACTGTTTTAGCAATCTCTTCTACTACCACATCAGCCGATGATCCTCGAACTGATCGACGAATGAGTTCCACATCCTTTGTTGTTGGCTGTTGGTAACACACTACTGCTGCATCCCATCCAAATATTTCAGTTATATGCAAAAAAAATATTTTTCACATATCTGGCCATGTGTTTCAGTTCGATTCCACGGCACTCACTTGGTAATTAAAGAATCCCCCATCGATAACGTATGTCGGATTTTAAGGAAATCTGCAGTTTAGCACCAGAGGTTTAAGCACTGATAGAAGAAAGGATTTCGTTCCCTTGCGCAGTGGCGCATAATCAAAAAGAGATGGCGGAAGGGCAGCAAGTTCATATTTTAAAAACTCGGCAGTTCTTCGCAACACCTGACAATGCATACCATACTATGACACAGCTAGTTCAGATTCAAGTTCACTGATGCCCGGTTGCACTATTCTTCCTTTGATCAGAGATCAGTGAAACTTGGATCGAAAATGATNGATTCAAGTTCACTGATGCCCGGTTGCACTATTCTTCCTTTGATCAGAGATCAGTGAAACTTGGATCGAAAATGATCGTTGGTTCAGGTCTTCAATTGTTGAATCAACACAAATGGAGTTTGCTTAATCGTGGTTCACGGTCCTTCAAATGATCAAGTTTTCAAACGTGGCAACGTTGTAATAAAAACAGAGCGTGAATTCTATTGGCCAAGATGAAATACGTCACAGTTCCGCAAAGCGTAATTTAAAGTTGGGCAGAATTTTAATGGACTATTTTACAAGGTTACGAGTTCAATACTGAATAGAAAATGAAAAATACAAATTTTCCAGAGAANGATTCAAGTTCACTGATGCCCGGTTGCACTATTCTTCCTTTGATCAGAGATCAGTGAAACTTGGATCGAAAATGATTGTTGGTTCAGGTCTTCAATTGTTGAATCAACACAAATGAAGTTTGCTTAATCGTGGTTCACGGTCCTTCAAATGATCAAGTTTTCAAACGTGGCAACGTTGTAATAAAAACAGAGCGTGAATTCTATTGGCCAAGATGAAATACGTCACAGTTCCGCAAAGCGTAATTTAAAGTTGGGCAGAATTTTGAATGTTAATGTTGGCTACATGTACAAAAGAAATAAATATTTTTAATAGATATTTTAATGGACTATTTTACAAGGTTACGAGTTCAATACTGAATAGAAAATGAAAAATACAAATTTTCCAGAGAAANATTTTAATGGACTATTTTACAAGGTTACGAGTTCAATACTGAATAGAAAATGAAAAATACAAATTTTCCAGAGAAAGAAAAGTGCCTTCTGTGAATCTAATAGAAGGAAAACTGACAGTTTTAGAAAATAAACTGACAGATTCTGTTTTTGCTAAACAGAAACAGAACATATGGGAAGAAATGATGGAAGAGTTTAATGGTGCTAATGATTTGTAACGCACAGCTGAGAAACTGTTATGAGAAGCAGGCTCGGAAGTAAGCTTTATCATACAAGGTAATTTACCTATATATTTTAATTCTTTATTAATGCTATGTAAGATTTTTAGGGGGAGAGAGATGTTGATGCTGCCATAATTTTAGTTGGGAGATTGCATGGTATTTTTATTTGAACAACTGCTTCCGTTATCAGTTGTGGCACGTGCCGACAATCTACTGTATAATAAACTACAATTAAGCATTTGATATGTAATGGTTAATTGTGATGTTTTGCAAGTTTCCCGCGTCCAGGAGACATGTTGCGCTTGCTCATGCACTACGATGTATAGAAACAATTTGAAATAAACAAACAGCGAGATTGATTCCGTCATGTTGGTTGTGTTGACGGGCTGAAGTGAGGAGAACTCATGGGGGAGGGTTACTCCCAAGCTCACCCCAGTGGAAGCCAGGGTGATGGCATTAATTAAGTTCCAGTTTACAACATTGCAATGCACCTACGATTGCGACGTTAACTATCAGGGCGATATTCCAAGTAAATGTTTCTCAAAAGTTTCTATTTTCAGTAGCTGTAACAATAAATGTTTACTTTAACTAATTTCATAAAAAATTATACTTGGGGGGGAGGGGGGTAAAAGTTAGGGAAAATGCAATTTGTGGAGTTTGTATATATTGCTTAAATCATTTCCCTTGAGTTTTTTAAAATAAAATTTGGACTTATCATAAAAAAAAACTTTATAATGGGGAGTGCTCTAAGGCTAGGTAAATTCTTACATGGAAATTCCAAAAATAATTTTGGTCCTTTGTCCTGCTGAGCACAGTAACTTAAATGAGTTCTAAATTAAAAAAAAAAAACACTTTCTAAAAAAATTGATGATTACACACTCAAAATACAATTGTACATAAATCCTTTGAGCTAAAAGCAGCAAATGTCAGACTGAAGATCTTAATAATACTTAAGGTTAGAATTTGCATCCAATTTTGAAAGTTATAGGCTATTAAACGGTAAAGTGAGCACTTTTTGAAGCATTACCATTTGGAATAATAGTGAATAAATACATTTTATTGTAGCCTTAGACATTAACTTCCGAGAGCGGTGGAATATACACACTGTGTTTATCACTTATATGGCAATATTTATTTTAAAAAGTTGTGGAAGGATAAAAAATGGCCAATAGGAAACAACAAGTTACTGATAACTAATGAGCCTACTTTTCTCTAAATGGGTGCAAATATATTTTAGTGAAGTTCATAAAATCTTAGATGGTAGGTAGGCATTGACGTCTCATTGACAGCAATACCATTAGAGATGAAACCAGAAACATGTGAAACCGTACCAAGACAATTAAAATACACAAGTGATTTAGTCGAGATTTGAACTTGGAAAAACTCTTAAAATTAAGCTAGCTTGCAATTAACTGCACCACGGAGGTAGGATTCAGAGTATCAACTTCGGATGTAATCATTCTAGTGTTTTGAATGATCGGGTTCACTAACCTAAAACATTTACATGGCCATCATTATGAAAATAAGTGTCTGAGACACTAAAACACATAAGTTCACATGGTCTGCCATAACACTACTTGTGTGAAAAATGTGGTGGAAATCGTTTGATTGGTCTCCGAGATAGGGCATAAGAAACTTTTTTCTTAAATAGGGATATCTTACAAAATTGCTTAAAAAGAGGCTCTGTACACAATATTTCTAATAGATACTGTCAGCATAAAAATTTTGATTAAAATTGTTAAATAGATATGCAAAAACATATCAAAATATTTGTGTCTGCCATTTTGAAAATCACTGCCTGACACCATATAAATCATGTAATTTTACATGGCCTTCTGTAGGTGTGCAAAATGACGTGTGAATTAGTCTAACTATTCCAGAAATATGGCCAAATGCTCAATTTACTCACCTGACACTACTTTGCAAAAAAAAAAAACGGCAAAAGAGGATCTCTGTATGCACAAATGATGCGTCTAATTACTACTGTTTGTTAAAAGGGTTCATAAATATAACAAATGAATCGAAATAATTTTTATAAACTCCATTGAAACATGCCTGCCACACATAACACATGTTAATTTACATACCCTACTGTAGCAATACTTGCGTAAAATTTAGGTACGAATCGGATGATCGGTCCTCGAGATATGGCATAAAACCACGACCGTTCATGTAAAGATCTTCATAAATGGACAACAAAATTTTATGTATTAGCACATTTGGTGATTGTAATAGATGCAATATACCAAGCTAAATTTAATTCTGTTGCATAGTTTTCTAGATACAGCACACTAAGCTAGAATGTTTGTGTAGGCGCCAGTAAGAAAATAAGAAACTTATAAATACAAAACATAAATTACTATGGCCTACCACAGTCCAACTCCTTCACCAAATTTGAAAGGAAATGGTTGGCTGTTTCCCAGAGATATGGCATAAAAACTGTATTACTTCATGTGGGGCTATCTTACAAAATGGCGGATAAATGAGGCTTTGCGTAGACAATTTTGATTGCTGTAGCTGATACTGCCAGTATACAAAGTAGAGTTGAAATTTGTTTTGCAGTTTTGTAGATAAAAAATTATGAGCTGAAATGTTGATATGGCCATCCGTTTGAAAATATGTGTCTGACCCTCTCAAAGTTTATCAGTTTACATCGCTTACCATAGTGCCAAGTGTTTGCTAAATTTGGTAAAAGTTGGTTAGTTTTTCCCAGATATCACATAATTTTAATTTGTAATGTGGACAAAAGAGATTTTACGTGGACACATTTGATAGTTATAACATATACAGCCAGCATACAAAGTTTCATTGGAACTAATTACATGGTTTCGACACTATAACATACAAAATTAAAATAGCTATATGGCTGCCATTTTGAAAATAAGTAAAACACATCAGTTAACATCACCTACTGGAGTGCTACTTGTTTGCCATATTTGGTAGGAATCTGTCAATTGTTTCCTAAAATATGATATAAAAACTTTATTTATTTGTGTGGCAATGTCTAACAAAATGGAGGACAAGAGAGGCTCAGTGTAAANAAATATGATATAAAAACTTTATTTATTTGTGTGGCAATGTCTAACAAAATGGAGGACAAGAGAGGCTCAGTGTAAATACATTTGTTGTATGTTATATACACTCCCAGCATACAAAGTTAAGATGGAATTGATTAAATGGTTTTGAAGATATAGAATACTACTAGCCCAGGTACAATTAGTTTTACAATGATACACTAATAAATAAATTGGGAAAAGACAATTAATTTATGGGAAAACTGAATTATAAAATCATACTATGTTGGCCTAAGTTTTTAACTGATTACGGCAAACCAAAAGGAAGGAAATATTTTCTACCCGATAGCCAAGAAGTAGGATATTGTTTTTGGAGTGTATCTGTGCAACTATGGCGTAGTTACCACATTTCTGCTTTCCAGCGTCGATGTATAAAAATCAAAACGTGAGTTTCGTCAAGTTGTAGCTTTAGAAATAAATGTACCTAGGCACTACTTTTGCGCTTGGCTGAAGGATCATAATTGATCACCAAAGTTAAGCAATGTTCCCAGCGGCACACATTTGTATGGGTGACCGTTTAGTGGCATAACATCTGAGCGCTTCCGGGCTTCGGAGGACACGTTAAATATTCGGTCCCGGTTGTTATCGATTGATAGCTGTCGTTAAGACATTTCAGAGATCCTTGGGCGGCCTGATAAACTCTGACACCAGAGGGAAAAAAATATTTCGGTCACGCTCCCAGCCGTTGCAGAATTACGTTTTGTTGTTATTCCACAGGAACCGTACAATTTTCTGGGGTAAAAAGTATCCTATGTCCTATTCCAGGACCTAAGTACCAAAAAACCCAATTTCATCAAAATCCATTCAAAAACAAACACACACACAAACACACACACACACACACACTTTTGCATTTATAATATATTTTATTGGTAGGATGCTAAAATAACCATATCAGCCTCATTTTGAATATAAGAGTCTGACATACTTGAAACATATTTGTACATATCAACAGTACTACTTGTTTGCCAAATTTGGTACGAATCTGTCAATTGTTTCCCCAAGATACTACACAGATACCTTATTAGTTCATGTAGTNAAATATGATATAAAAACTTTATTTATTTGTGTGGCAATGTCTAACAAAATGGAGGACAAGAGAGGCTCAGTGTAAACACATTTGTTGTATGTTATATACACTCCCAGCATACAAAGTTAAGATGGAATTGATTAAATGGTTTTGAAGATATAGAATACTACTAGCCCAGGTACAATTAGTTTTACAATGATACACTAATAAATAAATTGCGAAAAGACAATTAATTTATGGGAAAACTGAATTATAAAATTATACTATGTTGGCCTAAGTTTTTAACTGATTACGGCAAACCAAAAGGAAGGAAATATTTTCTACCCGATAGCCAAGAAGTAGGATATTGTTTTTGGAGTGTATCTGTGCAACTATCATGTAGTTACCACATTTCCGCTTTCCAGCGTCGATGTATAAAAATCAAAACGTGAGTTTCGTCAAGTTGTAGCTTTAGAAATAAATGTACCTAGGTACTACTTTTGCGCTTGGCTGAAGGATCTTAATTGATCACCAAAGTTAAGCAATGTTCCCAGCGGCACACATTTGTATGGGTGACCGTTTAGTGGCATAACATCTGAGCGCTTCCGGGCTTCGGAGGACACGTTAAATATTCGGTCCCGGTTGTTATCGATTGATAGCTGTCGTTAAGACATTTCAGAGATCCTTGGGCGGCCTGATAAACTCTGACACCAGAGGGAAAAAAATATTTCGGTCACGCTCCCAGCCGTTGCAGAATTACGTTTTGTTGTTATTCCACAGGAACCGTACAATTTTCTGGGGTAAAAAGTATCCTATGTCCTATTCCAGGACCTAAGTACCAAAAAACCCAATTTCATCAAAATCCATAAAAAAAAAAACACACACACAAACACACACACACACACACACACACACTTTTGCATTTATAATATATTTTATTGGTAGGATGCTAAAATAACCATATCAGCCTCATTTTGAATATAAGAGTCTGACATACTTGAAACATATTTGTACATATCAACAGTACTACTCGTTTGCCAAATTTGGTACGAATCTGTCAATTGTTTCCCCAAGATACTACACAGATACCTTATTAGTTCATGTAGTTCTATTTTTAAAAATGGTGGACAAAAGTGGTTATTTGGCTTACGATGCTTGTAATAGACACTGCCAGCTTACAAAATTTGGTTGAAATTGGTCAAACGGTATGGTAGTTATACCAAATAAACCTAAAATATTTGTATGGCAACCATTATGAAAATACGTGCCTAATAAAGTTAATTTACTTATATATATCTGNACGTGCCTAATAAAGTTAATTTACTTATATATATCTGGTCTATCATAGTATTACTTATGTGTAAAATTTGGTGACATTGGTTTAATAGTTTTCAAGATATAGCATAAAAGCTTTATTTTTTCATGTAGCGCTATCTTCCAAAATGACGCACCAACAACAATATTCACTTTTTAAAGGAAGTGCCCGGTGTGGTCTAAAACTATAAAAGTCAGGTGCCATTTAGTACTATAGTCGGTTCACGACTGGAAGAAACTTTTGAAAATCAACCTTTGAAAAAACACCCTAGCCTTTAGCGACATGCATATAACATTACAAACAGCGGCGAGCGCGGATACAGTTATCCCGTCAGGTTGCCAGCACAAAGAGAGGAAAGAGTTCCAAAGTTTTAACGTAATTGTTAATTTATCGCTTACAAATGGGTGTCGAAAAGAATTGTATCTTATTATGCCAATTATTAATGACGTGATGCTAACACATTTAGATTTCAT